>JAKSZT010054273.1:3121196-3189549 GCA_026826555.1 Tolypeutes matacus | reverse complement strand
TTCACTCACAGTGTAGAAATATGGAATTTACCAAATTCTATGCCAATTCAGTAACTTCTTCACTTTTCAAAGATAAATTTGGTGTATTGGGAGATTCTATATCTGTGCATTCACTTAAAATCATCTACCATACCCTGGTTTAACCTAAGATGTTGGGAATTCAGGAGTAAATTCACCTTTGAAAGTTAAGTAACATACTTCGGTGTTTGGCTGCTATGCAATCACTTTCATTCAGTGTGCCAACATTCTGCTTTTTCCTGATGTTTCCCCATAGAACCAGTTTCTTTACTCCACAAATGTGATTAAGATCTGTGTTTCATTTGGTGATTTGAATGTGTTTTCATTTACAATGTCCTTGACACCACTGCTTTCATGAAAGACGCAGTAAATGCAGGAGGGATTTCAATTTTCAAGGATAAATAATATACTTGTTTGTTTCACTGCTGTGCTGTTTCTTTCACTCACAATTTGAAAACCCGGATTTTACAAAATTCTACGCCAATGCAGTAACTTCTTCACATTTCAACAGTTATATTAGTGTTTTTGGGAGGTGCTTTTTTTGTGTGTTCACATAAAATCATCTTCTGTACACTGGTTTAACCTAAGACGCTGTGAATTCAGGAGAAAATTCACTCGTGAATATTAAATAACGTACCTGCTTGTCTGGCTCTTATGCAATCACTTTCAATCAGTTTGCCAACATTCTGCTTTTTCCTGATGTTTCCCCATAGCAGTAGTTTCTTTACTCCACAAATGTGAAAAAAATCTGTGTTTCATTTGGTTATGTGCATGTCATTTCATTTACAATCATCTTCAAAGCACTGCTTTCACCAAACACGCTGTGAATGCAGCAGGTATTTCAATTTTCAAATGTTAATTATATACTAGTTTGTTTCCCTTCTAGGCTCTTGCTTTCATTCACAATGTAAAAACTCGGATTTTACGAAATTCTATGCCAATGCAGTATCTTCTTTACATTTCATATGTAAGATTAGTGTTTTTTGGGGGTACTTTATCTGTGTATTCACCTAAAATCATCTTCTCTGCACTGGTTTATCCTAAGACGCTGTGAATTCAGGAGCAAATTTACCTTTGAAAGTTTAGTTACTTATTTTTTTGTTTGGCAGCTATGGTATCACTTTTACTCAGTATGCCAACATTCTGCTTTCTTCTGTTAATTTCGCCATAGCACCAGTTTCTTTACTCTAAACATGTGAATAAGGTCTGTGTTTCATTTGGTTCCTTGCATGTGATTTCATTTCCAATGCCCTTCAAACCACTGCTTTCACTAAAGGAGATGAGAATGCAGCGGGTAATTCAGTTTTCAGAGGTTAATTATATACTTGTTTGTTGCCATGTTATGCTCTTCCTTTCACTCACAATGTAAAAACATGGTATTTACCAATTTCTATGCCAATGCAGTAACTTCTTCACTTTTCATATGTAAGATTAGTGTTTTGGGGGGATTACCTGGCTTTAAAACATATTACAAAGCTACAGTGATCAAAACTGCGTGGTATTGGCACAAGGATAGACCTACTGACCAATGGAACCGGATTGAGAGTTCTGATATATATCCTCGCATATATAGTCATCTGATATTTGACAAGGCCACGAAACCCACTCAGTTGGGAGAGAGTGGCCTCTTTAACAAGTGATGCTTGGAGAACTGGATATCCATATCCAAAAGAATGAGTGAAGAATACCATCTCACACCTTATACAAAAATCAACTCAAGATGGATCAAAGATCTAAATATGACAGCCAAAACCATAAAAACCTTGGAAGATAATGTAGGGAAGCATCTACAGGACCTTGTAATAGGAAATGGTTTCATGAACTTCACAGCCAAAGCACGAGCAGCAAGAGAAAAAATAGATAAATGGGATCTCCTCAAAATTAAAAACTTCTGCACCTCTAAGGATGTTATTAAGAAAATAAAAAGGCAACCTACCCAATGGGAAAAAAATATTCGGCAACCATATATCTGATAGGAGCCTAATATCCTGCATTTATAAAGAAATCCTTCACCTAAAAGATAAAAGGAGAAACAACCCATATAAAAAAATGGTCAAGTGACCTGAAAAGACACTTCTCCAAGGAAGAAATACAAATGGCTAAAAAGCACATGAAAAACTGCTCAACATCACTTGCTATCAGAGAAATGCAAATCAAAACTACAATATGATACCGTCTTACACCCATCAGAATGGCAGCTATTAATAAAACAGGAGACACTAAATGTTGGACAGGATGTGGAGGAATAGGAACCCTCATCCACTGCTGGTGGGACTGTGGTATGTTCCAGCCACTGTGGAGGACAGTTTGGCGGTTCCTCAGAAAACTAGCAATAGATCTTCCGTTTGATCCAGCAATTCCACTGCTGGGTATATACCCAGAAGAACTGAAAACAAAAATACAAACAGATATATGCACACCAATGTTCATAGCGGCATTGTTCACCACTGCCAATAGTTGGAATCAGCCCCGGTGCCCATCAACGGATGAATTCATAAGCAAAATGTGGTACATACATACAATGGAATATTACTCAGCTGTAAGAAGGAACAAAGTGCTAACACATGGAATAACGTGGATGAATCTTGAAGACCTTATGTTGAGTGAAGCAAGCCAGGCACTGAAAGATGAACAGTATATGACCTCACTGATCTGAATTGAGAAAAGTGAGCAGTCTCTGAGAACCATTGTCTGAAAGATAGGTTAACAAAGGAGAGTAAGAGAAGAGCAGGCTTTGAGCCATCACCCATATGGACATAATCTATGGTAAAGGGATAGAGTGTGGTTGCATGTTGGGGGATGGGGCAGATGAGTGGTGGCATTCCTGGGTTTGGTGGTGCAGCATTGGGTGGTGGGTGGATTAGGAAGGGCTGTTTCAAATCCCCAGGGCATGTAACTGTGAATCTTGTCATTCCATGGGTTGGGAGAGGGTGGTATCACAGGCCCTGGGGGGCTGGGGAGAAGGGAACAGTCAAGAGCTAATGGGTTGTTTGGTGGTCATGGGGAAGGTTTTTCATTACTTTACAGTAATGGACACAGGAAATGGTAAATATCATCAAAATTATTAAACTGTATCATCTAAATTGTAAACTATACTGTAAATCACTGACAATGTTTAGTTGCTGTACTTTGCTATCTGCATAACAGTTATAACAATGCTAACAACCAAAAAATAAAGGGGCGGGGAGTTAATATGGGGTGGGGAAGGGGGGGTGGTTTGGTTTCTGGGAGTCTCTGGCACTCCGTGTGTGACTTTGCTGTGACCTAAAACTTCTTTGAAAATTAAATGAAAAATTGGGAGACAATGGGGATTGAGAGGAGGAAGGTGTCATGGCACACCAGACATCCGATAACACAGTGATAAAGGGAAGGAAAAAAGGGAAAAGAGAAAAGAGAAAGGAAAAAAAAAATGAATATATATATATATATATATATATATATATTTAAAGGTAGTTCCTTTGCTTTTTTGCCCATTTCTGAATGTCTAAATCCACTAATTATATTTTATTTTGTTTTGTTCTTTGTTTGATTGTTTTTTTCCTTCTCTCTCTTTTTTTTTCCCCCTGAGTTTCCTTATGTTTGTCTCTTGCATGTAAGCTTATCACACTTGTTTCTTTTTCCCAGTAAGTGTATTTGATTATTTTATGGACTAAATGTTCATGGAGGTTTTGGATCACAGAAGGATTACAATGGGTACTGCAGGGGATTATTAGGGGGGGGGGTGTCAGGGGGGTGTTTCGTGGGGATTGGTTCATCCGAATATACATGAAAGATATACAAAATCATTCAAAGGATCGGGGGATGGGGCATGGTCACGATGGGTGGATAATTACACAATAAATGAGGGAATCTGAATTTCTAGCCTGGAAAGCTCTGCCACAGTCTCCAAGGGAGCAGCAATAGTCCTCTGAGTGTAGGGACAGTGCCTGTCAAAATAGGATGACCCACTGATGTGGTTTTTTTTATTGATGACTACCCTTGTGAGTCTTTGCTCTTGTAAATGAGACTTAGCCTGCAGTTGTGGGGTGCCTAAGGTTTGCCACCTGAGAGCCTCCTTGTTGCTCAAATGTGGCCTCTCTCTAATCCAAACTCAGCATATGACTGCATTACCTTCCCCCCATCATGGGACATGACTCCCAGGGATGATCCTCCCTGGCAACAAGGGATTAATACCAAGTGTCAACTGGCAACACAACTGGAAAAAGACCTTGAATAAAAGGGGGAAATGGTAAAGACAAATGAGTTCAAGTGGCTAAGAGACTTCAAAGAGAGTCGGAAGGTCATCCCAGAGGTAACTCTTATGCACACCTCAGTAGGAGCTCATAGAACATCTAAGTGCCTATCTTCCCACTCAGTGGGGTTCCTGAGAGCTCCGGAGGCACCTTGGTCCTATATAAGGGGGGATAGCCCCAGAGACTGATGCCTTATCAGTGGGTTCTATTTTGGAATCTGTGCTCCTGAGAGTGACAGAATTAGACTCAAATAAGTCCTCCCTGCACATGGTTCACCAGTCCCTTCTATTCAAACATATATGTGATGCTGGAGTTTTTAGGTATACTTCCAGAGACTGGAGGCTCCCGCCTACCTATGTGCCAGGTGTGCATGAAATCTAGGTGGAGCTGCAACTCCTACCCTACAGCTCAATGGACTCATCCAAGTCACCTGGTGAGGAGACAACGATGGGAAATGGCCATCCCAGGGAATGGAGAGGGCCTGCATCTGCAGGCAGGATCATCCCACCCACCATATCCATGGGATGTAAGCCCTCTCTCACTTGGAGCTCTTTTTCTCTTTGTCCAACTCCTTCCAAATCAATGACCTGAAGCTTGTGAGTTTCAAAACAGCTCTGGAGTTCCCAAAATAGCTCACTTGGACAGGACATTTCCCCATCTCAGCTGATTTTTGCAAAAGAGATGGTGAATGCCCACTTAAACTGATGCTATCTTGCCGCTTCCCTCTCTTTATCTAACCCTTCGCTTTCAGCCAGTTTGTAGTCCTGGATCTAAGGTGAGGCTTTTGTAGACAGCACATGGTTAGCTAATTTTTAAAAATCCATTCTGTCAGCCTATAACTTTTTAAATTTATTTTTTATTTACTTTTAAAAGATACTTAGATTACATAAATTGTTACATAAAAAAATAATCGATTCCCACATTCCCCACTTCCCAGATCTCCCACTTTTCCTCACATTAAAAATATCCTTCATCAGTGTGATACATTCATTGCAATTGATGAACACATTTTAGAGCATTGCCATTAAGCAAGGACTACAGTTTACACTGTAGTTTACACTCCCTCCCACTCAATTTTGCAGACTATGGCAAGATATACAATGGCCTATATCTGTCATTGTAATGTCACCCAGTTCAATTCCAAGTACTGAAAGTGCCCCCACATTATACATCCTTTTCTTTCTCCCTGACTTCAGCACCTCCACTGGCCACTGTCTCCATACCAATGATACAATTTCTTCCACTACCTGAATCACAATAAGTCCATAGTATAACACCAGTAAGTCTACTCTAGTCCACATTCCATTCACCAATCCTTAGAATTTTAGGATGGTGATGTCCACTCCACCTGTAATTAAGAGGGGACTTTGATCCCATATGGCCCATCAATGGGACTCTCTTGCTTGCAGGCATAGACTCTCTCGGTTCCTTAGTGTGGTGGTTGTTCATCCTCATCTCCCCATCAGCTGTCCTGGGTGAGTCCAATGAACTAGAGAGTAGGTGCTGCAACTCCACTGAGGCTCAGGGTCCAACCAGCACATGGATAGCCCAGAGATTCATGTCTCCTGGATGTACACTTACCAATTACAAAACCAACTATAGGTTGAAACAAAAGGGACAGGAGAGGCATGTGTAGAGAAGTCCCATCTGAGTCCAACTTTGTCACACTTGGGAGCACAATCTCCAAAGTAAGATCCACTGGCAAGGCACCAAACTCTGGAACTATGTGCCATTACTGCAGGATCTGTGTGTCTCCAGACACCTCAGGAGCTCTATTGTTTTGGGGTAGTGTCCACTTTGGCTATCTATGAGATACTGCTGACATGTGCATATGGGTTACCTCTCTGATGACCTCCCAACACACTTTGAAGGCTCTTAGCCATATAAACTCATTTGACTTTACATTTTCCCACTTTTATTCAAGGTCTTTTTCCAGTTGTATCATGAGTCAGTGCTTGGTAGTAATTCCTTGGCACCAGGGAGACAAGGAAGTCATGTCCTTTGCTGGTGGGAAGGTAATGCATCCACATGCTGTGTTTGGCTTAAAGAGGTCACATTTGAGCAACAAGGAGTCTCTCAGAAGGTAGCTCTTAGGCACCCTATTCTTAGGCCAAGTTGCAAATTCAAAAGCAAAAGGCTCATAAGCATAGTCATCAATATCAAGGGCCCATCAATTGGCCATTCTTCACTAGTCATTGCTCCTGTACATGGGGGATTGTTGCTGTTCCATTCGAGAATGTGGCAGAGCTGCCCAGGATGGGGATCCAACAATCCTTCAGCTGTTTTATGAATGTCTATCCTCTGTGGAAATGCCCCATGAACATTTGAAAATATTTATATATCTTATATTTATGCTCAGGTGAACTTCCTCTCATGTATCCTTTATCACTGACAGCCCACACCATTGATCCTCCCCTGCATACTTGCAACCCTTCTGTGATTAAAAAAAAAAATTTCTTCAAAAATGAAGCCAAGAATGTTGCCAAATTCATTGAAATAGGAAAATGAAATAACAATGTTAAGTTTAAATATAAGAAATAAAATACACAATAATTTAGAAAAATTAAAACTAAACTAAAGTTTAAAAAATGGGGTATTAAAAAATGAAAAATATTTTAAAAATGGCTTTTTTTTTTGACATTCTGTCTCTCATCACTGTAACATTTGTTGTCCTGTATATACAGTGACATTTTCTTCCATTCCTTCTCTGGTGTATTACTTTATTTTTTGTCTTCAAAGAGATTTAAAGTTACACTAAAGTTACATACAGGATATAGGGGACTCCCATAAACCCAACATCTTCCGCTTTTTCCCTCTTCCTTATTAATAACTATTCTACATGTGGATTGTACATTTGTTACAACTGATATACAAATATTGAAACATATCTACTAACCACAGTCAATGTTTTACATTATGGTTTATATTTCAGACCATACACTTTTATAAGTTTTTGATGAAATTTAACATGGCCTGTATCCATCATTGTAAGATCATGCAGAGCACTTCCATTGCCCCTAAATACACCCTCCTCCATCTATTCTATTCCTTCCTCCTCCTCCCCTCAGGATCCACAGTGACCACTACGATTCACTCCTTAGAGGACAACATTCATATATATTTGCTGTTGAGGACTCAATACACTAGTCTGTCCTCCTCTGTAAGGAACCACCCATGCTCTTGACAGACACTGTGCCCTCTGTTTGAGAACATATTGAGCCTCCCCAGCATGGGAGTACAACTCCCTCTCACTCATCATGTGGGTCTCCCTCCACCGATACAGCACATTATGACAAAATGATCATTCGCACAACTTCTCAAAGTCTGCCCCAGGTGTACCCTGTCCCAAGTGCCCCCCATCCAACACCCAAAACCAGCAACTTTTCCTTGTTATATTGCCAAAACCCCAAAAGGGTTTCCTCATCTTTGTAGTATCACCCATATACCCTCCAATTCTCAGTTTTCACCTGCTCCCTCCCCAACCCTAAACCCCATTTCGATGGATCATCCAACCCATCCTCCCCACCCTAACCCCCAGTCAAGCTTGCATCACCCAACCCAATAGTATTCCTATACCCCTGTCATATTCCTTAACTTCCCAATACTCACTTCAACCTTATGCTTTTTGCCCATATGGGCATTGGCTCACAAGCTTCCTTTCAATTTCCATTTCCTGTAAATTTATCTTCCAGACTCTAGCTCTCTGAGTTGTGCAGATTTGCTTAATTTATATCAGAGAGGTCATGCAATATTTGTCCTTCAATGCCTGGCTTGCTTCTCTCAACATAAGTTCCTCAAGATTCATCCATGTTATCCTGTTTATTAGTACTGTATTCCTTCTTACAGCTGAGTAATATTTTATTGTATGTATATACCACATTTTGTTTATACATTCATCTGTTGATGGGCATTTGGGTTGATTCCAACTTTTGGCAATAGTGAATAATGCCACTGTGAACATGGGTGTACGTATATCTGTTCATGTCCTTACTTTCTGTTTTTCTGGATATATACCCAGCAGTGGAATTGCTGGGTCATATGGCAGATCTATAGTTAGGTTTTTGAGGAACTACAAGACTGTCCTCCAAAATGGCTGGACCATTCTACATTCTTACAAGCAGTGGATGAGGATGGATGAGGGTTACCATTCCTCAACATTCTCTCCAGCACTTGTAATCCTCTGCTTTTTTAATGGATGCCAGTCTAATGGGTAAAACATGGTATGTCATTGTAGTTTTGAGTTACTTTCCCTAATAGCTAGTAATGTTGAGCATCTTTTCATGTACTTTTTAGCCATTTATATTTCTTCTTTGGAGAAGTGTCTGTTCAAATCACTTGCCAATTTTTTAAATGGGTTGTTTGTCTTTTTATTTTTGAGATATAGGATTTCTTTATATATGCTTGACACACTCCTTTGAGGTGCAAAAGGTTTTAATTTTGAGGAGGTCCCATTTATCTATTTTTTTCTTTCAATGCTCATGATTTTTATGTGAACTTCATGAAGTCATTTCCTATTACAAGGTCCTGTAGAGGCTTCCCTAGATTATCGTCCAAGGTCTTTATGGTTTTGGCTCATATATTTAAATCTTTGATCCATCTTGAGTTGATTTTTGTATAATGTGTGATATGGTGTTCCTCTCTCATTCTTTTGGATATGGATATCCAGTTCTCCAAGCACCATTTGTTGAAGAGGCCATTCTCTCCCAGTTGTGTGGGCTTTTTTGGGCTTGTCAAATATCAGATGACTGTATATCTGGGGATCTATATCAGAACTCTCAATTTAGTTCCATTGGTCAGTATGTCTATCCTTGTGCCAATACCAACCATACAAATATACACATTACAAGCATCCCAGAGGAAGAAGAGAAGGGAAAGGGGACAGAAGAAGTGCTGGAGGAAATAATGGGTGAAAACTTCCCAAACCCTATTGAGGGAGATGGACATACAAATCCAGGAAGTACAGCACACACCAAATAGTATAAATCCCAAAAGGCCTGCCCAAAGACATATACTCATAAAACTCTCCAGTGCTTAAGACAAAGAGAAAATACTGAAAGCAGGAACCATGCACCCATCATCAAACTGAAGCTTTGAGTGGGTCCCAGTCCAGCAGAGGCAGTAACCGATCACTCACAAAACACAATTGAGCATGGTCAAACCCATAGATTGCCTGAGAAAAGAGGGAATCCTAATTGAATGCCAGTGACCCAGGAATATCCCATTATTACCAGTAGAAAAAGCGAGATGGGACTGGATATCAACCAGGGCAGGATTTATGAGCCATTAATAACACCACTTTCACCTTACATCAGGTTGTTTCCAACCAGTACACTCTGCTAGAACAGCTGCTGACTGAAGCTGCCTGGTTCACTTGCCTGGACCTGAAAGATGCCTTCTTCTGCCTGTGGCTGGCTCCCCAAGCCAGCCTGTGTTGCCTTTGAATGGGAATATCCCAAAACCTGGCAGAAAATTTAGCTATTCTGGACCCAGATCCTGCAAGTCTTCAAAAACTTTCCTACCCTTTCTGGGGATGCCTTGGCAGCATATCTGGCCACCTACCCCCTGGAGGACTGCAGGTGTGCCCTCTTATAATACATAGATAACCTCCTACTTGCCAGTGAGATGGAAGAGGACTGCTGGATAGGGACCCAGACTCTCCTACAACTTCTAACACAGACTGGGTACAAAGTGTCTTAGAGAAAGGCCCAGATCTGTAAACAGTAGTTCAAGTACCTGGGGCTCAGCATTACACAAGGGCACCAGATGCTGGGACCCAAATGAAAGAAAGAGATCTGCACCATCCTTACCCCCACCACAAAAAGAAAGTTTGTGAGATCCTCAGGGCTGCAGGGTTCTGGATTCCTGGGTTTGCTGCCATGGCCAAACCCCTTTATGAAGTTGTGGCAGGTCCAGAAAAAGAGCCTCTTGCCTGGGGGAGGGGGGAGAGAAGCTCAAAAGGGGGCCTTTCAAAACATCAAAAGACAACTCAGTTGAGCCCCTTTCTTGGGGCTCCAGGATGTAACTTGAAACTTTAACTTGTTCGTGCATGAAAATAACAAAGTAGCATTGGGGGTTCTCACACAAACAGTCAGCTCCTGGCAAATACCCATTGCTTACCTCTCCAAATAGCTGGGCCCCATGTCTGCAGGAGGGCTGCCCTGCCTGAAAGCCCTGGCAGCAACCATAACCCTTGCCACAGAAGGCAACAAAATTAACCCTCAGACAGGCAATTCATGTTATGATGCCACAAGCAGTCACTGCCCTAATGAACACACATGGGCATTGGTGGATATAGAATCCCCGGCTCACACATTACCAAGATTTACTCTGTGAAAACCCCAGAGTGGCAATAGAAAGAGTGCACAGTCTAAAACCTGCCACATTTTTGTCAGATGAGGAAGGGGCTCCTGAGCATGATTGTGTTGAAGTGACTGATGAAGTTTATGCCAGTCACCCCAACCTCCAAGACAAACCACTCCCTTCCCCAGATCAGATACTATTTACAGATGGGAGCAGTCTCATTAAAAATGGGGAAATGCTTGCTGGATATTCAGTCACCACTACTGAACAGGCAGTGGAAGTGGCATCTGTACCGCAGGGATGGTCTATGCAATAAGCAGAACTCTGGGCACAGGTCTGAGACCTGCAGTTAGCTGCCAGGCAAGTGGTAAACATTTACATTGACTTTAAGTATGCATTTGCTACCATTCATATCCATGGGGTGATTTATAGGGAAAGAGGTCTCCTAACCACAGGGGGGAAAGAAATAAAAAACGAAGAAATCCTCCAACTATTGGAAGCAATCTGGAAACCAGACAAAGTCACCATCAGCCACTGCCAGGGACATCAGAAAGGAATGGACATGGTCACCCAAAGAAGCAGTCTAGCTGACAAAGCAGTTTGGCAAGCAGCTGAAGGAACCCACAGAATATGAGTCCCAGAATTGACACTGCAGCAGTCCCTCTTAGGACAAGAGACTAATCAACTAAGCTATACCAGGGAAGAAGAGAAATGAGCTAAGAAAGAAGGGGGAAGTTGAACCCTTGAAGGAACTTGGCTGCCCCTGGATGACCAGATATTTGTCCCAAAAGGAGCCACTCATGCCATCACCCAGTGATACCACCAACTCACCACCTAAGGAAAACAGCACTAGAAGTCTTGCTTGGGAGATACTACTACATAGCCTGACTGGCTTCTCTCTGTGCCACCATCAGAAGCCAGTGCCAAGTTAGTGCCCAAAACAACCCTTTGCAGGGCCCCTGTGCTCCAGCAGGTGTCCAGCACATGGGGACAGCCCCCTTTGAAGATCTCACAGTAGACTTCACAGAAGTGAAACCAAATCAGGGGTACAAATATCTGTTGGTGATGATATGCACCTTTTCAGGTTGGTTGAAGCTTTTCCCACTCACACCAAAGTCAAGAGAAGTGACTAAGACTTTACTTAGGGAAATCAGTCCCTGATATGGGTTGCCACTGTCTATTGGAAGTGACAATGGCCTGTCCTTTGTGGTTGCCATAGTCCAAGTGCTAGCAAAAATGCTAAGAATCAAGTGGAAGCTCCAAACTGCTTACAGGTCCCAGAGTTCAGGGAAAGTTGAACACATGAATCGAACCCTCAAAGACACCCTAGCCAAATTCTGCCAAGAAAGTGGTCTTCCCTGGGTAGACTTAATTCCCTTAACCCTTCTCCAAGTTAGGTGTACTCCAGGACCCACAGACTATTCACCCTTTCAAATTCTATTTGGACAGCTACCCCCAATTATCTGGGCCTTCAGAGGAAATCTCAAACTTCTGGGGGTGGCTAGCCAAGATTCCATTCTCCAGCAGCTAGGGAAAACTTTAGCCAAAATACATAAAAGTGTCTTGTCCCAGAACCTCATCCCCCTGGGACACCCGGTGCACCCCCACCAGCCAGGGGACATAGTCTGGGTCAAAGACTGGAGAAAAGAACCCCTTCAGCCTTCCTGGTCAGGTCCACATACTGTGATCCTTGTAACTCCTACTGCTCTTATAGTTGCAGACATCATCCCTTGGGTCCATCATTCCAGGGTCAAGAAGGCACACCCTGATAAAGAACAGGACAGCTAGACAGCCCAACCCATACCCGACCACCCCTTGAGAGTGCAAGTTGCCTGGGATCCCCAAGCACTGACCTTGTCAAATGCCTGCTGAATGGAAGCCTGCTCCGGGTGGATCCTGTGCTTACATGGCCTGCTCACCTTGCTATTTGGAGTTGGACTTGTTGCTGTGGCCCCTGCAGACTGGACTATAGTGAATAGAGCCCTAATTGCAATTGCTTACTGGTGTATAATAGGATGCTTTTGTGCCTTGGTTTGCTTGTCCTTTCCTTCCTTGCCCCCTCCCTAGGAGCCAATATCTACCCCCAAAATTTATGGCAGCTGCAAGTTGGTCAAAGCTGGGGCAAAGAATCCATGCTGAATGCATCAGTCCCATTCTCAGAAGGTGCAACTTCAGCCTCTGTAATATTTGACGCTTGCAGGGCAATCCGAGGTCACTCTCCTTACTCCTTGCTAGTTGCCCCATATCCCCATGCCCCATGCCTGCCCCCAGGACAGGGTGTAGGGGTTGCAACTATGGGAGTTATGACAAATACCTTTGCTGAGACCCCCAAAAGAGTGGAGGATTCTGCCACTCTTGGAACTTGCTGGTAGTTGCCACCGCTCCCTGGAAGGGGGTCCCACCGACTTCTCCATATCTCCTACAGAAAATCCCAAGCCCGAAAGGATGTGGTGTAGAATACTATGACCCTGTAAAACTTATTAAACTTGATCACTGGATCAGAAAATATATTTTTAAAGGTCCAAACAGGACTAAAACTAGGAATTGGAATATATGACCATTGGAGTCCTACCCAGGGGACCTCATACTGGTCCAACTGATCCCAGTAACCCAACACTCAGAGAAAATCCTGATGAAAAATATCAGTAAAGCTGCCCAGATGCTAAAAGCAAAAGTTAACACAAACCCCTGCAGTGTCCTTTTGAAACAGGTTAGAAATCTCCACCAACTCCTAAATGACTCCCAGCCTGATATAGCTAGCATCCTGCTGGTTATGCACTTCCTCAAGTCTAACCATCTTCCCCATACCTGTCCCATGGAATGTAACCCTCCTGACCCATGACAACTCTGTGGTGGGGACCAGGCCCCTCCCAATCTGCATAACTGAACCCCCTGGAAAGCTGGCTAACTGTAAAAACATAACTACCAGGTCTCCTTCAACCATCCTTCCTCTTGGAAGGGCTAACTGTAACATCACTGGCCCACTCAATGAACCTAACCGATGTGCTGCAAACTCCATCATCTGGGTCTGTGTCACCAATGCCTACCAGTGCCTACCCCAGGATGGCCAACGCATCTATTACCTGGCTTGGAAGGACCATCATTCTCAGTGTCTGGAAAAGAATTGCCTGGAGAGCTCTCCTGAGCCAAACGAGCAATACAGGCAATCCTGATCATCTTAGGGCTAGGAGTAGTTGGGAGCACAGCAGTAGCAGAGGCTCACTCACAGTAGATCAGGAGGGCTTACAAACCCTATCACTGGAAACATCAAATGACCTCAAAGAAATATCAAGGGCTCTCAATGGGTTGCAAGACCAGATAGACTCATTGGCAGAAGTGGTTTTACAAAACAGGTGTGGATTAGACTTGCTCATTGCGGCTTCAGGGAAGATCTGTCAGACCCTGGGGGAAGAATGCTGTTTCTATGCAAATTCCTCAGGGATAGTTAAAGACAAGGTAACCCCACTAAAAGAGTGAGCCAAAGATCACTTAAACCATGTATAACAGGCATCTGCCAATTGGAACTACTTCCTGTATCTCCTTTCCTCTATTTTGCCATTCATGCCAGTAATAGCCTCAGTCTTTTCATCTTAACCATGCGTTCTATGGTACCTAACACAATACATCACTTCCCACTTAAACACCTTAAAACACCAAGTGATGCCTTGTGTTAAATATCAGTCCTTGGGGACTACAGAAAAATCCCCATGTTAGCTGATGATGCACCATAAAAAATTATAAGGGCATCAAAGGCAGGGGGGGGATGATAAGGGAAGGCCCAGGGCCCTAAACCACCTCAGCAGAAACCCACAGCTTTAGGAAAATAAGACCCCTCAGTACCTTTTCTCCTTTCTTCCCCTTTTCTCCCTGGAATCCACATCATTAGGAAGATAAGCACTCCCTCCCTGCCCCTTACAACTGGAATTTACAACTCTAAACAGATAATGTCTCTTTTCCTCCCAAATAGCCCTCTGCCTTAGGAAGATAAGCTAACCTTGCTCCTTTGCTTTTATAACCCTGCCTGCCCACTTGCTTAGGAATTTGCCCACTTTGAGTTCCATTTAGAGTTCCTATATAAACTTATGAAAATCAAGACATGGCGCTCAGATTTTTGGAGACTTGACTCTCCTCTGGGCCCATGCATAATAAAACATCACTCATCACCCCCCTCAGAGTGCCGTTTGGGTTTCATTCCATCTGCCACAACAATATGACCTATCTATATGCTGTATACAAGAAACCCACCTTAGGCCCAGGGATACAAGGAGGCTGAAAGTGAATGGCTGGAAAACAAACTTACAAACCTATATCTTTTGATTGAGGAATTTAACACATTCACTTTCAATGATATTACTGTAAATGCATTATTTATTTCAACTATTTTATTCTTTAGTTTTCATATGTCATATCTTATTTTTGTTTGCCTTTATACTCTTTTTGGTTATACTTTGTTATTCTTTTTTTTTTAAATTTGTTTATTTTTTATTGTGAGTAAAAATCAGATTTTTCACAATACATACCAATATTTGTAAAATGATATATAACTATATATGCATATATGTGCATTTGCTTACAAAAATGCTATTTATATACATATATATTTAAAAGGCGCTTAGATTACCTAAATATTACCCAGAACCTACAGGGATTCCCATGTTCACCACCTCCCACACCTCCCACCACATCCCACACAAACATCTCCCACAAGTGTGGCCCATCAACCACAATGGACTTACACATCCTGGGGCCTTGCCATCAACCATACACCACAGTTCACATCGTAGACCACCCTCTGTGCCACACAGTTCTGAATGATGTGTGCTGATTTAAAATGGCCTACATCCGTTGCCACAATGGCACTCAGGACAAACTCCAAGTCCTGAAAAAGCCCCTGTATTTCAACTGCACATCCCCTCCCTGCCCCAAAAGTGTCCAGTGGTCACCGGCTCCACCTCACTGTTATAATTTCTTCCATTGCTAGAATCACCATATGTGTACAACAGAATACCATCAAGTCCACTCTAGTTCCCTCAATCCTGAGGGGAATGGGATGGTGATGTCCACTCCATGTCCAAGTGAGAGAGGGCTTATATCCCATGGATATGATGGGTGGGATGATCCTGCCTGCAGATTCGGGCCCTCTCCATTCCCTGGGATGGCCGTTGCCCATCGTTGTCTCCTTGCCAGGTGACTTGGATGAGTCCATTGAGCTGTAGGGTAGGAGTTGCAGCTCCACCGAGATTCCATGCACACCTGGCACATAGGAAGGCCAGAAGCTCCAGTCTCTGGAAGTATACCTAAAAACTCCAGCATCACATATAGGTTTGAATAGAAGAGACTGATGAACCATGTGCAGGGAGGACTTATTTCAGTCTAATTCTGTCACTCTCAGGAGCACAAATTCCAAAATAGAGCCACGGATAGGGCGTCAGTCTCTGGGGCTATCCCCCCTTATATAGGACCTGGGTGTCTCCAGAGCTCTCAGGAGCCCCTCTGTGTGGGGTGAAATGCACTTTGATGTTCTATGAGCTCCTACTGAGGTATGCATAAGCTTTACCTCTGGGATGACCTCCTGACTCTCTTTGAAGTCTCTTAGCCACTTGAACTCATTTGTCTTTACATTTCCCCCCTTTTATTCAAGGTCTTTTTCCAGTTGTGTTGTCAGTTGGCACTTGGTATTAATTCCTCGTTGCCAGGGAGGCTTCCCCGGGAGTCATGTCCCACATTGGGGGGAAGGTAATGCATTCATACGCTGAGTTTGGATTAGAGAGAGGTCACATTTGAGCAATAAGGAGGCTCTCAGGTGGCAACCCTTAAGCACCCTGTAACAGTAAGGTAAGTTTCAATTACAAGAGCAAAGACTCGTAAGGGTAGTCATCCATAATAAGAACTTCTTTTGCTAGACACTAGCCCTGCACTCAGGGGACAGTTGCTGCTCCCTTGGAAAATGTGGCACAGTTCTCCAGGCTGGGAATTCAGATCCCCTCATTTATTGAGTGATTGCCCACCCACTGTGACCATGTCCCATCCTTTGATCTTTTGAACAATTTTGTATATCTTTCATGTATATTCAGATGAACTTACTCCCATGAATTCCCCCTCCCAGACACCCCCCACCAATAATAACCTGCAGTACCCATGTAACCCTTCTGTGATCTAAATCTTCCATGAACATATAGCCCATATAATAATCAAATACACTTAATAGGAAAAAGAAACAACAATGATAAGCTTACATGCAAGAGGCAAACATAAGGAAACTATGGAAAAAACAAACAAACAAACAATCAGACAACAAACAAAACAAAACAAAATATAATTAGCATATTGGGACATTCAAAAAAATGAAAAAAAAAAGCAAAAGAAATGCCTTTAAAAAAAAATATATATATACATATATATACTTTTTACTTTTATCACTGTGTTATCGGATGTCCAGTGTGTCGTGACAACTTCCCCCTCTCGATCCACAGAGTCTAACAATTTTTTTCATTTAATTTTCAAAGAAGTTTTAGGTCACAGCAGAGTCATACACAGAATACCAGAGACTCCCAGATACCAAACCACCCCCCCTACCCACCCCATATTAAAACCCTTTTTTTATTTTTTTTCAGATGTTAGCATTCTTATAGCTGTTATTCATATAGCAAAATATAGCAACTAAACATTGTCAATGATTTACAGCATAGTTTACAATTTAGATGATACAGTTTAATGAGTTTTGATGATATTTACCATGTCCTGTGTCCATTAGTGTAAGGTAATGAAAAACCTTTCCCATGACCACTAAGTACCTCATTAGATCTTAACTGTTCCTTCCTGCCCACGACCCTGGGACATATGACACTCCCCTGTCTTGACTCATGGAATGTCAAGATTCATAGTTACATGCCCTGGGTATTTGAACCTGCCCTTCCTAATCTACCCACCTGTCAACGCTGAACCACCAAACCCAGTAATATCACTACCCATCTGTCCTATCCTTCAATATGCAACTATACTCTATCCCTTTACCATAGATGATGTCCATATGGGTGATGGATCAAAGCCTGCTCTTCTCTTTCTCTCCCTTGTTAACCTATCTTTCAGACAATGGTTCTCAGGGACTACTCACTTTCCTCACTTCAGATCAGTGAGGTCATATACAGTTCATCCTTCAGTGTCTGGCTTGCTTCACTCAACATAAGGTCTTACAGACTCATCCACATTATTCCATGTGTTAGCACTTTATTCCTTCTTACAGCTGAGTAATATTCCATTGTATGTATGTACTACATTTTGCTTATCCATTCGTCTGTTCATGGGCACCGGGGCTGATTCCAACTTTTGGCAATGGTGAACAATGCCGCTATGAACATTGGTGTGCATATATCTGTTTGTGCCTTTGTTTTCAGTTCTTCTGGGTATATATCCAGCAGTTGAATTGCTGGATCATAAGGAAGATCTATTGTTAGTTTTCTGCGGAACTGCCAAACTGTCCTCCACAATGGCTGGACCATACCACAGTCCCACGAGCAGTGGATGAGGGTTCCTATTCCTCTACATCCTCTCCAACATTTTGTGTCTGCTGTTTTTTTAATAACTTCCATTCTGATGGGTGTAAGATGGTATCTCATTGTACTTTTGATTTGCATTTCCCTGATAGCAAGTGATGTTGAACATTTTTTCATGTGCTTTTGAGCCGTTTGTATTTCTTCCTTGGAGAAGTGTCTTTTCAGGTCACTTGCCCATTTTTTGAATGGGTTGTTTGTCTTTTATTTTCAAGGGGTAGGATTTCTTTTTATATGCAGGATATTAGGCTCTTATCAGATATATGGTTGCCAAATATTTTCTCCCATTGGGTAGGCTGCCATTTTATTTTCTTAATAACATCCTTGGCGGGGCAGAAGTTTTTAATTTTGATGAGATCCCATTTATCTATTTTTTCTCTTGCTGCTCGTGCTTTGGCTGTGAAGTTCATGAAACCATTTCCTAATACAAGGTCCAGGAGATGCTTTCCTATATTATTTTCCAAGGTCTTTATGGTTTTGGCTCTTATAGTTAGATCTTTGATTCATCTTGAGTTGATTTTTCTATAAGGTGTGAGATGGTATTCTTCTCTCATTTTTTTGAATATGGATATCCAGTTCTCCAAGCACCACTTGTTAAAGAGGTCATTCTCTCCCAACTGAGTGGGCTTTATGGTCTTGTCAAATATCAGATAACTGTATATGCGAAGATCTATATCAGAACTATCAATTTGGTTCCATTGGTCAGTAGATCTATCCTTGTGCCAATAACACACAGTTTTGATCACTGTAGCTTTGTAGTATGTTTTAAAGTCAAGTAGTGTGATACCTCCAACATCATTTTTCTTTTTCAATGTCTTTGGTGATTCAGGGCCTCTTGCCTCTCCAAATAAATTTTGTGGTTAGTTTTTCCAGTTCCTTAAAAAATACAGTGTTGACTTTTATTGGGATAGCATTAAATCTGTAGTTTAGTTTGGGTAGGATAGGCATCTTGATGATGTTTAGTCTTCCTATCCATGAACTGGGAATATTTTTCCATTTATTTAAGTCTTCTTTGATTTCCTTAACAGTGTTGTGTAGTTTTCTGTATATAAGTCCTTTATATCTTTAGTTAAATTTATTCCTAGGTATTTGATTCTTTTCGTTACTATTGTAAATGGTATTTTTTTTCCTGATTTCCTCCTCAGTTTGCTCATTATTGGTGTATGGAAATGCTACTGATTTTTGAACATTGATCTTATGGCCTGCAACATTACTGAACTCCTTTATATGTTCTAGAGGACTTGTTGTAGATTTCTCACTGCTTTCTATGTATAGGGTCATGTCATCTGCAAACAATGAAATTTTTACTTCTTCTTTTCCAATCTGGATGCCTTTTAGGTCCTTTTCTTGTCTCAGTGCTCGCGCAAGTACTTCTAAGACAATGTTAAATAGGAATGGTGATAGTGGGCATCCTTGTCTAGTTCCCGATCTCAGAAGAAAGGCTTTTAGAATTTCACCATTGAAAATGATGTTTGCTTTGGGTTTTCATATATCCCGTTTATCATATTCAGAAAGTTTCCATGTATTCTTATCTTTTGCAGTGTTTTTATGAGGAAAGAGTGCTGTATTTTGTTGAATGCTTTTTCTGCATCTATAGAGATGATCATTTGATTTTTTTTTTCAATCTTTTTATATGGTGTATTACATTGATTCATTTTCTTATATTGAACCATCCTTGCATACCTGGGATGAATCCCACTTGTTCATGGTGTATAATTCCTTTGATATGTTGTTGAATGTGATTAGCAAGTATTTTGTCAAGGATTTTAGCATCTAAGTTCATTAGAGAAATTGGTCTGTTATTTTCCTTTCTTGTGGTATCTTTACTTGGTTTTGGTATTAGGGTAATGTTGGCATCATAGAATGAGTTAGGTAATATTCCTTCTATTTCTATTTTTTGGAAGAGCTTAAGTAGAATTGGTGTTAGCTCTTTCCGGAATGTTTGGTAGAATTCAGCTGTGAAGCCATCTGGTCCTGGGCTCTTCTTAGTTGGGAGGTTTTTGATGACTGAGTCTATTTCTTTACTTGTAATGGGACTGTTGAGTTCATCTCTTTCTTCTTTCATCAATGTAGGCTGTTTGTGAGTTTCTAGAAACTTGTCCATTTCCTCTAAATTTTCATTCTTATTGGCATACAATTTTCCAAGTATCCTTTTTTGATACTCTTTATTTCTGTGGGGTCAGTAGTGATATCCCCTTGCTCATTCCTTATTTTATGTATTTGCATCTGTGCTCTCTTTTTCTTTGTTAGTCTGGCTAAGGGTTTGTCAATTTTATTGATATTCTCGAAGAACCAGTTTTTGGTTTTGTTTATTGTTTCCCGTGCTTTCTTATTCTCTATTTCATTTAGTTCTGCTCTAATCTCTGTTATTTCCTTCTTTCCACATCCTTCAGGTTTAGTTTGTTGTTATTTTTCCAATTCCTCCAAGTGTGCAGTTAGGTCTTCAATTTTAGCTCTTCTTTTTAAATATATTATTATATATTATTATTATTTTCTCTCTCTGTTCTTTTCTTTCTTTGATTTCAGCTGTTTTTTCTTCTGTATCACTCATTCTTTCTTCTATCATTTCAAGTCTGTTGTTGTATGCCTGTAATGTATTATATATATATATATATATATATCATCTAGTGTGTCTTCATTCCAGTGAGCTCTATACTTTCCTATTCAGGTTTTCATGTTCTTGTCTGTGATTACTTTGTGTCTTCTTGGTGTTCTTGTTTTCTTCACCTATTGTATTTCAACTCACTAATTCAATTTTGGAAATTTGTATGAATCTCATTGATTAGTTGTCTCAAATCCTATGTCTCTTCTGAAGCTTTTGCTTGGGCCATTTCTTCCATTTTCTTAGTATTGTCATTTTTTGCTGATGTCTAAGCAGATGAATTTGATGATGAATTTACTCAGGTGCTCAATTTCTCCCTCATAAGAAGTTAGTTTCAGAAGGCTTTTACTGCTGTCCTTCGGTTCTTTGTTCAATTTCTTCTGGGTCTTTAGGATTGTCTCTGTTAGGGGCTCAAATCTGGGCTCTGAACCCCATAATGGGTTGCAGACCTACTTCTAAGTGAGGTTGTAAAGGCCAGAAAAGGCATTTCTTACTTATTTACTTTTAATTACCTCACATGCTCATCCTTGGTCCAGCAGCAAATGGCACTCTTTGGCAGCTGCTCAGTTCAAAGCCTTATCAAAGTGTGTTCACTGCAACACAGACTTGATCAATGTGATAGAGAGTCCTGCCTGGAAGCTAGGAGCCTTGAAATTCAAACTTTCTCCAAGACTGTTCTCGAATCTTTGCTGGCAGCCACCTCCCTTTTCTTGGGTAGGAAATAATTCTACTCTCATCTGCTTCCTCAACAACCAATCCCAGTCAGTATCAAAGGAGTTTGAGAGGGTCAGATCTCTTTGTCCAAGGCCAGCTCCCAAGGCAAACAATGGTATGTCCATACCCAGCCTGGAAGAGCACATGGGACACAGCAGAACAAATTCACATGTCAAAAGTTGATGCCGCCCTGGGTTGTGTCACTCTCCCTCCCATTTCCTAGGGGTGTAGATTCATGTTGGCCCCCTTTGTCTGAGCCAACAGCCCTGAGGGCTGAGAGTTCAAAAGTGTATATTCAGTGGGGGAGCATGCTGGCAGCTACAGCTGCAGGTTTTAACTCAGAGTTTTGCCACCATGATTCTTATCCTTTTTTTCTCTCTTCTGGGCAATATCCAGCCTTCCACTTGGTTCCAAATCCTATAATATTTTTTACAGGTGATTTCTGCCTGTGCTCTAGTGATTTTTCGGGGAAAGAAGAGCATTCCATGTCTTTCTCATCCATCATATTCCCAGAAATCTCTACAACTGAGGAACTTTTGTATTAAAGGTACAATGCCTACTTTTTCTTTGCATATAAATGGGTCTGCTTTAAGTGTGCAGCACTGCCATTTAGCTGCATACTTACCTTTACCTTTTGTGGTTCATTCACCCTTCCCAGAGGTCCCCCTGTAGCATGCACATTGTTGGTATAAGTTTTATTTCTTCTGGTACTCCAAACTGCTTGGTGTTTTCTCTCAGGACCAGCTAGGCCAAATGAATGGTGCAGGCATATAGGCCAGAAATTAACTTCAGTGGGCAAGAAAGAGAGAGGTTTGTAGCATTGACATGTCCTGGCTAAGAAGAGGGATGGAGCATTCAGTTATGTAGAGAATTTTATGTGTTATTTAGTTATCTCTAACTTGACATAGAGCTCCTTTAGGAAGAACCATCATTGGTAATTCCTGACACTCTAATAACAGGGACAGACTCATTTGATGTTTGAGTGACCTTTTGATTCAAAATTGAAAAAGCTGCTCCTGTATACAGCAGAAAATTTACTAAATTCTTACACACTTAGAGAGAGACCTGAGGTTCCTTATGGGTGATCAGGATTGTTTCCTGACTGGTAGAAAGTGTCCCTGGGCCACATCATTCCATATCACTGTCTTGATCTCCTGGAAGCTGTGGGCAATGAGCTGCAGTACAAGGAGACTTCAGCCCTCCTTACTTTGTGAGACTAGGACATTCCCAATTCTAATGTCCATCTTTTTTGCAATGAACAGCTTTACAGAGGCCACAAGTTTCTCTAGGGGCCCCAGAGGTCTTACATTTCATTGTTTCCCACTGTTTTTTTGGAGGGCTTTTCTCAGGACTGCTCCTAAAAGATTAGCATTCAAATTAACACTATATGTAATTGTTTTCTTATGATGCTTTTCTTGGAGCTCTCCCCAGTTATAAAACACTGTGAAATTGGCAGTATTAGTACTCCTTATACTCTATTTTACTTTATTTCTTAATACATTTTAAGAAGTACTTTAGATTACATAAAAATATAAGCAATGCCTATATTACCCACTCCCTACCCATCCCACACTTTCCCACATTAACAACATCCTTCATTAGTGTGATACATTGGTTACAATTGGTGAACACACATTGGAGCATTTCCTCTAAGCATGGATTATAGTTTAAAGTATAGTTTACACTCTGTCCTGCACAATTTTGTAAGTTATGACAAAATGTATAATGGCCTGTATCCATCATTGCAACATCATTCAGTGCAATTTCAATTTCCCAAAATGACCCCATATTACACCTGTTTCTCCCTCTCCCTCCATTCAGGACCTCTTGTGGCCACTGTCTCCACATCAATTGATAAACGTTCTTCCATTGCTAGAATAACAATAAGAGTATAGTAGAATAACAGTAAGTCTACTCTAGCCCATCGTTCACTCCCCAATTCTGAGGATTCTGGGATGGTGATGCCCCCTCTACCTCTAATTGAGAGAGGGCTTGGAACCCATGGGGCAGATGGATGGGATTATCTTTCTTGCAGTTGCAGACTCTCTCTGTTCCTTGGAATGTGTGGTGTCCATCATCATCTCCTTGGTAGTTGTCCTGGGTAAGTCCAATAAACTGGAGAGTAGGTGTTGCAACGCTGTTGAGATTCAGGGCCCAACTAGTTTATGGACAGTCCAAAGATTAAGTCATTGGACATACATCTATCAAATATAGTACTAACTATAGATTCAAATAGAAGGAGCAGAAGAGCCACATGTAGGGAAATCACAAATGAGTCCAACTGTGTCACACAGGGAAGTGTAAATTCCAAAGGAGGACCCATTGTCAGGGTGCAAACTTGCTGAGCTGTCTGCCTTACATATAATGTCTAGAGGTCCCTAGAGCCCTCAGGAGCCCCACTATTTGAGGCAATATTTACTTTGGCAGTCAATGAGAGCCTGCTGAGATGTGCATAAGTGTAACTTCTGGAAAGACTTCCCAATTCACTTTGAAATCCCTTAGCCATAAAAACTCAGTTGTTTGCAAATATTCTCACTGTACTGATTTTGTGATAATCAGGGTAGGCTAAACATTTGCTATATTAGAAACCATGCATGTGTTCCCAGACCTAGTTTTTCTCCCTAGGTCTGGTTTTTAGAATGCTGGTGATAGATAAACTAATCCTGATTTATTATATGATTACCCTGTATGGGAAAAGAATGTAACTTTGGGTTTCTTTGTTCAACCTTAAGAGATATAACAGGGGGACAGATGTGGCTCACATGGTTGGATGTCCATCTCCCATATGGAGGGACCTGGGTTCAATCCCTGGGACTTCCCAGAAAAAAAAAAGAAAAATATAGAAGGTGTGTGGGCATTTGGGTGTGCCACCAGGCCCCATGAGTAGGTGCACTACTAGGCCCCATGTGCAGGTGAGCCATCAGGACCAGCGAGCCATGCAGCAAGGTGATGACATAACAGGAGAGAGACACAAGGGAGAGAGAAGATGAGATGCACCAAAACACAGGAACTATGGTGGCACTAGGTGTTAGGATGCCTCTTTCCCACATTAGAGGTTCTGAGAATCAAATCCCAGTGAAAACAGGAGAAGAAGGATGAGAAGAGAGGTCAAGAAATGGACACAGAGAGTTGTCCAGCAAATGGACACAGAAACTGCAATTATGGGGGGTGGTAAAAATGGATAAAAGTAAATAAATTAATAAATAAATCCCTAAAAAATGTTAAAAAAAGCCCTCACTTGTTTTAATGATGATTGAAGTGATGTATGCACTACTATGTTATTATACCAAATACCATTAGTTGTACACTTTGGGTGGGTTTATGTTTTATTAATATGTATCAATAAAATTGATTTGTTAAAAAGATATCTTCAAGATTCAGTATTTTAGGTTATACAAAATAGTTTAAATATATAAGAGATTCAGAAAACGGGACGCTCTCCATGTCTACAATAGAGTACAAAATATAGGATAATCACATATAACCAACATCCTCCCCCTTTCCGCTCTCCTCTATTAATAACATTTTACATGTGGATGGTACATTTGTTACAATTGATGTGTAAATATTGAAACATTGCCACTAACTATGGTCAATGGTTTACATTATGATTTACATTTTGGACCTTACACTTTTATAAATTTTGGTGAAATTTAAAATGACCTGTATCCATTAATACAAGATCATGCTGAACAATTCTAATGCCCTAAAAATGCCCTATGTTCTATCGATTCTATTATTCCCTCCCCCTCCCATCAGTACCTATGGTAACCACTGTTTTACTTTGAGAAGAATAAAATTCATGGTTACTTGAAATAAAATTGAGGGCTTGACATGTTGGTATATTTGTTTTTATTTATTATGCACTTCCTATGTTCTCAAGAGACTCCTGTCCCTCTATTTGAGAACATAGCAGGACTCCCCAGAATGGGAGATTACTATTTTCTTTTTTATTGTCTCCACCTACTGATATAACACACTATGACAAGATGGACACTTACATATTCCATAAAAGCCTACCAAGGTGTGCCCTGTCCTGTATGTACTCCCACATCTAACACCATACACCAGTAACCCTCTTCTGCCATATTTGCTAAAAGAATATTCCCAACATTATAGTTTTAACCACAGACCTGTAAATCCCCAGAGTTCACCTGCTTCTTCCCTCCAACAATACCCCCAATTCCATGGATAGTCCAATTCAATCTCTCCACCCTACACCCTCACAGATGAGCACCGCTGAAACCAATAGTATCACTGCACCACTGTCATGTACATCCACTGCACAATTACACCCTTCCACCTTATCATAGATTTTTGCCTGTATGGGCATTGCCTCACACCCCTCTATTCCCTTTCTGTCTCCTGTAAATCTATTTTCCAGACTCTAGTGTTGTGAGGCTGCTCAATTTGCTTAATTCATAACAATGAGGTCATGTAATATTTGTCCTTCAGTGCCTGGCTTATTTCACTCAATATAAGGTTTTCAAGATTCATCCATGTTATCCCATGTATTAATACATAATCCTTTCTTACAGGTGAGCAATATTCCATGGTATGTATATACCAGAGTTTTCTTATCAATTAATCTGCTGATAGATATTTGGGTTGTTTCCCACTTTGGGCAATAGTGAATAATGCTGCTATGAACATTGGCGTGAATATATCAGTTCATGTTCTTGCTTTCAGTTCCTCTGGATATATATCCACCAGTGGGATTCCTGGATCATATGGCAGTTCTATAATTAACTTCCTGAAGAAATGCCAAACTGTTCTCCACTTTGGTTGATTGCACCATTCTACATTCCCACCAGCAGTGGATAAGGGTTTCCTTTCCTCCACATCCTCTCCAACACTGTAGTCCCATTTTTTAATAGCTGCCAGTCAAATGGATGTAAGATTTCTCATTGTAGTATTTTAGTTTTGAGTTGCATTTCCCTAATAGCTACTGATGTTGAGCATCTTTTCATGTAATTTTTTTAAATTTTTATTTATTTTTACTTATTCGTAGGTGATTTTATTTTATTTATTTAATTTATTTTTTAATAGTAATTTTTTAAATGTACTTAGATTACATAAATGTTACACAAAAATTATAGGGATCCCCATATGCCCCACCACCCACCCCTCCCACAACCTCCCACATAAACATCTTTCATTAGTGTGGCACATCACCTGCAATGGATATACACATCCTGGGGCTTTGCCACTAAGCATGGACCATAGTTCACATTGTGGACCACACTCTCTCCCACACAGTTCTACATGTTATATGATGATATAAAATGGCCTATATCTGTCGTGGCAATGTCACTCAGGATAATTCTCAAGTCCTGAAAAAGCCCCGGTATTACAACTGCTTTTCCCTCTCCCTGTCCCCAAAGCATCCAGTGGCCATTGGCTTCACATTAATGTTGTAATTTCTTCCATTACTTGAATCACAATATATCTATAACAGAATACCACTAAGTCCACTCTAGTCCATAGCTCTTCCCCCAATCCTGAGAAGTCTGGGATAGTGATGTCCACTCCTCCTCCAAGTGAGAGGGGACTTCTATCCCATGGATAAGATTGATGGGATTATCCTGCCTGCAGCTGAAGACCCTCTCCATTCCCTGGAATGACAGGATGAACACCTGCACACTCCCTAGAAGGCAGCTCCAGATGTGCCCTGTCCCAAATTCCCCCCCCAACCAACACCCTAAACCAATGACACTTCCATTGAGGTGCAAAGGTTTTTAATTTTAAAGAGGCCCCAATTTTCTATTTTTTCTTTCATTGCTTGTGCATTGGGTGTAAAATTTCTGAAACCATTTCCTACTACAAGGTCTTGTAGATGCTTCCCTACATTACTTCCAAGATCTTTATGATCTTGGTTCTTATATTTAGATCTTTGACCATCTTGATTTAATTTTTTTTTTAAGATTTTTATTTATTTATTCATCCATCCCCCCCCTGCTGCCCATGCTCGCCGGGTCAGCCAACCACGCCGCGTGGGCGGGCCTGCCTCCACCAGGAGGCCCTGGGAACCAAACCCGGGGCCTCTCATATGGTAAACGGGAGCCCTACTGACTGAGCCACAGCGGCTTCCCTAATTTTTTAATAAGGTGTGAGATGGTGTTCCTCTCTCATTCTTTTGGATATGTATATACTATTCTCAAAGTACCATTTGTTGAAGAAGCCACTCCTTCCCAGTTGAGTGAGCTTGTTGGACTTGTCAAATATCAGTGACCATATATGCATTGATCTATATCAAAGCTCCCACTTCTGTTCCATTTGTCAGTATATCTATACAATGCAGGGTTTTTAAGATTTTTTAAATTTTATTTAGTACATTTAATATTTGAAAATAAAAACAATAATTTAAAAAGTAAATGAAAACAGTTGAATAAAAACATACATTTCTCAAATAAATATACTTGATACATTTAAACTTTTAAAAATATACAATATGTTACACAATATATTTGGCTCATAGTAATGCAGTCATATGGTATTTGTCCTTTTGTGCTTGGCTTGCTTTGCTCAACATAATGTCTTCCAATTTCATCCATTTTGTCATATAGTTCATTTCTTCCTAGTGCTGTATAATATTCCATTGTGTGAATACACCACAGTTTGTTTATCCATTCATTGGTTGATGGATATCTGGGTTGTTTCAAAATTTTTGCAATCATGAAAAATGCCACTATGAACATTGGTGTGCAGATGTCTGTTTGTGGCACTGCTCTCAGTTCTTCTGGGTATATACCCAGTAGTGGTATAACAGGGTCACGAGGTAAGTCTATATTCAACATCTTTAGGAACTACCATGCAGTTTTGGCCACTATAGCTTTGTAGTATGTTAAATTCAGGTAGCATGATTCCTTCAATTTCATTTTTCTTTTTCAACATGTCTTTGGATATTTTGGGCCCCTTGCTCTTTGAAATAAATTTCATAGTTAGTGTTTCCAATTCAGTAAAATATGCTGTAGTAATTTTTTGGGGGAATGCATTAAATCTGTAAATCAGTTTGGGTAGGATAGACATCTTAATGATATTTAGTCTTCTTATTCATGAACAGGGATTATGCTACCATTTATTTAGGTCTTCTTTGATTTCCTTTAACTGCATTGTGTAATATCTGCATACAATTCCTTTACATGTTTAGTTAAACTTATTCCTAGGTACTTGATTCTTTTAGTTGCTATTGTAAATGGTATTTTTTTGTTGTTGTTCCTTCCTTCTCAGATTGCTCACTATTGGTGTACAGAAATGCTACTGATTTTTGCACATTGATTTTTATAACCTGCCACTTTAATAAACTCATTTATATGCTCTAGAAGCTTTATTGTAGATTTCTCAGGGCTTTCTGTGTATAGCATCATGTCATCTGCAAATCGTGAAATTTTTACTTCTTTCTTTCCAATTTAAGATGTTTTTTATATCATTTTATTGTCTAAGTGCTTGAGCAAGTACTTCTAACACAATGTTAAATAAGAGCCATGACAGTGGGCATCTTTGTCTTGTTCCAGATCTTAGATGGAAAGGTTTTAGGATTTCACCATTGTATATGATGTTAGCTGTGGATTTTTCATATATATTCTTCATCATTTTGATGAACTTTCCTTTTATTCCTATCTCTTGAAGTGTTTTTTTGAAGAAAGGGTGTTGTATTCTGTTAAATGATTTTTCCGCATCTATAGAGATTATCATGTGCTTTTTTATTTTGATCTGTTAATGTGATATATTACATTGACTTTCTTATGTTGAACCATCCTTGAATACCAGGGATGAAACCCACTTTGTCATGGTATATAATTCATTTGATGTGTGTTTTAATAAGGTTAGCAAGTATTTAGTTGAGGATTTTAGCATCTAGGTTCATTAGAGAGATTGCTCTACAGTTTTCTTTTCTTGTAGTGTCTTTGTGTGGCTTTGGTATTAGGGTGATGTTGGCAAAATAGAATGAGTTAGGCAATATTCCCTCCACTTATATTTTTTGGAAGAGTTTAAGCAGGATTGGTGTTATTTCTTTCCAGAATGTTTGATAGAATTCACATGTGTAGGCATCTTGTCTTGGCTCTTCTTATTTGGGTGTTTTCTGGTGACTAAGTCAGTCTCATTTGTTGTGATTGGTCTGTTGAGTTCATCAGTTTCTTCTTTCATCAATGTAGGCTGCTTGAGTGTTTCTAGGAATTTAACAATTTTCTCTATGCTATCCATCTTGTTGGCATACAATTTTTCATAGTATCCTCTTATGATACTCTGTTTCTCTAGTGTCAGTGGTGATATAACCTCCCTCATTTATTATTTTACATGTTTGCTCCTTTTATTTTATTTTCTTTATTAGTTTAGCTAAGGGTTTGTCAATTTATTCATCTTTTCAAAGAACTAGATTTGGTTTTGTTTATTTTTTCCTGTGCTTTCTTATTTTCAATTTCATTTAAGTCTATTCTTTTCTTTGTTATTTCCTTCATTCTACTTGCTTTGGGATTAGTTTTTCTTTTTCTAATTCCTACAGGTGTGCAATTAGGTGTTTGATTTAATACTTCCTTCTTTTTAAATTTAGAAAATGAATTTCTCTGCACTGCTTTTGCCATAACCCATACTTTTTCAAAATATATTTTTAGAATATTTATTTTTACTTATTTATTCCCCTTTCCATTGTTTGTGCTTGCTGTTTGCTTTCTTGTCCATTTGCTGCATGTTTCCTCTATATCTGCTTGTCTCCTTTTCTTGCATCATCTTGTTGCACCAGCTGTCCATAGGCATGGACTATCTCTCCATGGGCACAGACATGGGCTATCAGCTCTCTGAAGGTGCAAGGATGGGTTGTCAGATCTCCATTGGTATGGGCTGTCAGCTCTCTGCAGACACAGACCAGCTTGCCCTCACCAGGAGGTCCTGGGAACTGAACCCAGGGCCTCCCATATGGTAGACAGGAGCCCAATCACTTGAGCCACATCCAATTCCCAACCCATAAGTTTTGATAAGTTTTGTTGTCATTTTCATTTGTTTCAAGATAGTTATTGATTTACTTTGCCATTTTCTCCCTAACCTACTGATTGTCTAAGAGTGTGTTGATTAACTTCCATATCTTTTTGCCTAACCTGTTCTCTATCCCTTACTGATTTCAGGCTTCTTTCCATTGTGCTCAGAAAAATTACTTTGTATAATTTCAATCTTTCTCAATTCATTGGGAGTTGTTCTGTGGCCTAGCATATGGAGTGTCCTGGAGAGTGATCCATGTGCACTTGAGAAGAATGTATATTCCATTGTATTTGTGTATAATGTTCTGTATATGTCTATTAGGTTGATATCCTCTAATGTTTTATTCAAGGTCTCTGCTTTGTTATTGCTCCTTTGTTGAGATGTTCTGTCTAATGGTGATAATGGTGTGTTAAAGTCCCCCACTATAATTGTAGAGGCATCTATTTCTCCACATAATTTTTCCAGGGTTTGCCTCATGTATTTTGAAATGCCCCAGTTAGGTGCATAAATATTTATGATTTTTCTTTTTCTTGAAAGATTACCCCATTTACTAATGTATAGTGTCTGTCTTTGTATCTTACAATAGGTTTGCATTTAAAGTCTATTTTGTCTGATATTAGGATAGTTATTCCCACCATTTTTTGCTGATTGTTTGCTTGTAAAATTGTATTCCAACCATTCACTTTCCGCCTCCTTGAGTCCCTGGGTCTAAGGTGAGTTTCTTATAGGCAGCATAAAAATGAGTCATATTTCCTCATCCATTCTGTCAAACGTTGTCCTTTGATTGGAGAGTTTAATTCAATAACATTCAATTTTATTATTGCCAAGGAAATCATTTCATGAGCCATAATTTTTTTGTTTCATTTATGCCATATGTTATTTTTATATCTCTTTTTATCTTTTTATTTATTCTTACCAGTAATTTTTCTCTCCTACACTATCCTCCAATGCTCCCTCTCCTGTTTTTGTCTTTCAACCTGTAGAGCTGCCTATAGCATTTCTTGAAGGGCAGTTTTCTTGTTGACAAACTCTCTTAATTTCTATTTATATTTGAATATTTTGAACTCTCCCTCATTTTTGTATGCCAGCTTTGCTGGATACAGTATTCTTGTCAGACAACTTTTTTCTTTAGTATCTTAACTGTGTCATACAATTGCCTTCTAGCCTTCATGGTTTCAGACGAGAAATCAGCACTTAATCTTATCCAGCTTCCTTTATATGTGATGGATCTCTTTCCTCTTGCTTCTTTCAGTATTCTTTCTTTGTTTTGAGCATTGAACAATTTGACAAGTATATTTCATGTGGTAGGCCTATCATGATTTATACTCTTTGGGGTGCACTGCACTTCCTGGACATGTATGTCCATGTCCCTCAAAAGAGTTGGAAAATTTTCAGCTAAACACTCCTTCTGACCCATTTTCTTTCCTTTCTCACTCTTGGATGCCTGTAATGTGTATCTTTTAATGTTTCCTGTTATGATTCAAATCCTTAGTCCCTGCTGAATTTGTTCCATCTTTTCATCTCTCTGTTCTACTATCTGTCTTATTTCAGCTGTACTGTCTTCCACATCACTGATTCTTTCCTCTGCCTGCTCAAATCTGCTGTTTTGTGCCTTCAGTGTCTTTTTGATTTCTTATATTGTGTCTTTCATTGTCATCATTCCCATTTCTTTTTATGTATGTTTACAGTTTCTTCAGTATGTTTTTCCAGTGTCTAGTTAATATCCTTAATCTCTTCTTTCACTTCATCACATTGATTCATGATATTTGTTTGAAAATCTCTGATTAGCTGTTCCACATTCTGTATTACCTCCTGTATTTTTATTTGTTCATTAGACTTGGCCATGTCTTCCTGTTTCTTAGTATGTCTTGTAAATGTTTGTTGGTGTCTAAGCATCTCTGTTTATTTGGTTTGTTAACTTCTTTTTCTACTCTAGGGTGTTATTTTGTTACTTTTGTGTGTTTTGAAAGGTTTGTCTTTGACATTCTGTTCCTCTTATCCTATTTCCTTGCTGTTGTTTCTGTTCCCTTTAAAAAATAATAGGACCACAGAAAAGGAAAGAGAAAAGAAGAGATAAAAATTAATAATAATAAATGTAGAAGAAGAGCTGGCCAAGACCTAGGAAAATAAATAATAACATGAATAAGAAATCATAAGAAGTAAAATGGAATTAGAATAAAAAAGTGGAATAGAAAAAATGAAACAAGAAGCAAAATAGAGAAAAATATATAGAATGAATTAAAAGGTCAGAAGGATGAGAAGAGAGGAAATGAAAACAGTGAAAAAATGAAAAAAAGAGAGAAACAAAAACAAAAAATTTAAGGCCAAACAAAAAGAGGTGGAATGAAAAAAACAAAACAAAACAGAAAACAGAATATAGAAATATGAAGGAATGAAAAGAAATAAAGTAGGTAGAAAAAATAGGTAAAAGAAAAAAGGAAACAAAGAAAGGGGAAACACAACAAACAAGAGACAAAACAGTAACAACTAAAAAAAAAAACAAGGAAAAAATAGTTTTCCCTCTTAGGCCCCAAAGGAGCTTCTCAGGCTGCTGGTGTTCATAAATCAATCACCCTGCAGCCTGCTCTCTGCAGGTGATGTACTGAGTTTCAGTGAGTAAAATAAGGAAAAAAATAGGAATTTTTAAAAAATAAAAAATAATAAATACAAGAAAACTTAAAACAAAACAAAACAAAATGTTTATATGTTCCTTGTCCTATGGTATCAGCTGGGTGCCTGAAAACCCAGTGGGTCACTCTGGATCACTTCTCTATGGAGAACTGGGAATTGTACCAGAGACCTCATATATTCAAAGTGGAAATTCCTCCACTGAACTAAACTGACTCCACAGGACAATTAGGCTTCTAGAAAGCTTATCTACTTCTATCTGCCCACTTTCCCTCAGACGGGTTAGATTTCTAACAATTTGCCAGAGCTCCGCTGATTAGGTGCCTGTCTCTCTCTTCCAGGGAGGCTGGGTGTGACAACCTGCTTTGTGCACATACTCCTTCCCCTCTCCCCATCAGGGCAGAGTTCCTTCTGGGATACAAAGGGGGCTCAACTGACCAAACTCACTGCAAAGAAACCACTCTTTACCCTCTATCAGACCCCTCTTCCTCACAGGGAATTCTCCATCCCACTCCATTGGCATCAGCAAGCCAGAAGTTCCACAAAGGCTACTTGCCCTGAGGTCAGGACATATGTGCTCTTTACAGCCACAGAGGTGAGCAACACATAATTTCCCCTTGGCTTCTTTATCTGTCCAGTTCCCTCCTGGATTTTTCCTCAGTGTTGATGGCTGCTGACTGATGAAGGTGATGGCTGCTGAAGATTGGGCTGACTGTGGCAGTTTAGTTTGTTGTCAGCTTCTTCATCTCTCTCTTCCTCACTCTGTTGAGAGTTATGAAGCACTGTCATGGTCTGCTGACCCTCAAGTCAGGTACCTCAGTCATCTTTTGGCTCTTTCTCCATTATTTTGTGAGAGATCTGAGCATTATCTGCCTAATCTGACACCATCTTCCCACAATCCTTTCCTTATACTTTTTGCAATTTCCAGTGAATATCAGAAGAACTTTGACAGATAAAAGACTGGTTAAATGTGCCAATTAACAAGCTCTTTTGGGGCTAGGTCAATGAATTGGTGATATACCACAAGGAGTTTCTTGAGGAAAATGGATGGATTCTCATCTATCTTTTGGACAATTTCTTGAATTTTACTTAAATTGTCTTGCTTGAGGACCCCATTCCTGGGCCCAACAATTATGCAGGTTTTGTAATGATCCAGTTTAGTTCTTGTTCATTTGGGTTTCAATTGTGATCAGTTATTGGAAATGCCAGCCTGCACAAGAAATGAATAGGGTTGTGAGTGTTATGATTATCTATAAAATCATCATGGCCTTCAGCCTTTTCTAGGACAATTTGCTTTTCCTTTGAGATTAAAATTACATTCAGTAAAGATTGGATATCTGCCCAATTTAGATTGTCAGTTCCAAATATAAATTTGAAGAGATTTTCCATCTTTCTGAGGCTCTCTCTTTAGCTTGGTATTTATATCGCTAAACTTTCCAATTATATAGATACAATGTTGAAAATGGAATGTGCACATATAAATAATCCCTTGGTTGTCCTTGTTCATCTATTCCTCATCTCCCAAGATAGGTACACCCTGCCTAAAAGCCACACCACTCTGGGTGTGGGGTGGGAAGGCCATTTCTGGTGGATCTAGTCGTAATTAAGGTTAATTTCCAGCCACCTGGTACAGGGGTGGAGGATATGTAGGAGCCATGGCAATCTCAAAATCTCAAGGTATTTGAAACAATGATGGTATATAAAACATCATCAGTGATGTTTGAATCAGGGAGGTTTTTTTCTGACTTTACTCAACCACTTTTTAATTTTTAATTTTAAAAAAATTACTTAGATTACACAAATGTCACATAAAAATATAGGGGATTCCCACATGCCTCACTCCCCACACCTCCCACATTTCCCCACATTAACATCCTTCATTAGAGAGATACATTCATTGTTATTGATGAACAAATTTTGGAGCATTGCCACAAAGTGTGGATTAAAGTTTACATTGTAGTTTACTCTCTTTCTTTTTTTATTTATTTATTTATTTTTATTTTTATTTTTTTAGTTTACTCTCTCTCACACCCAATTCTGTAGGTTATGGGAAGATATATAATGGCCTGCATCTGTCATTGCAATGTCATTCAGGACATTTCCCAAGTCCTGAAAATGCCTCTGTCCATATTACACCTGTTTTTTTCTTCTCGCTGCCCTCATAACCTTCAGTGGCCACTGCCTACACATCAGTGATATAATTTCTTCCATTGCTAGAATCACAATAAGTCTATTGTAGAATACCAATAAGTCTACTTTTGTCAATAGTTCATTCTCCAATCCTGAGGATTCTGGAATGGTGATGTCCACTCCACCTCTGTTTGAGAGGGGGCTGTGATCCATGGTGCTAATGGATAAGACTCACTTGCAGTTGTAGACTCTTTCAGTTCCTTGGTATGGTAGTTGTCCATCATCACCTCCTTGTTAGTTGTCCTTGGTGAGACCAATGGTCTGGAGTGTAGATGTTGCAACTCTTACTCACTTATTTTTTTTACAGCTATTTAAATCCTGCTTTGGTTCAAGGGACTGATTAACTAATTCCTTAGCTGATTCATGGGGTGAGCCATCATCATTTTTGGCTTTCTTTGTTGGGAACCCATGGCCTGAATAATTGGCAGTACACTGTGTCTGAAACATTCTCTTTGAAGTTTGCATGTTAACTCCAAAAATATTGAATATAAGAAATCTCATCCCATTTACTTAACCTTCTACAGAATAAATCCAATTGCAAAAGAGTATTATACTCTATGGACCCTTGTACTCATCATTTATGTTCATCCTCTAATAAATATTGAGTCCAAATTTTTGCAAAGATGCACCGTTCTATTTTCTGTCATTGTTTCATACCCAAATTGTTCCCAATGTTTAATAATGCAACCTAGTGGGTTGCTCTTTTCTTCCACCTCAGAATTCTACTTATTTCTTGTTTCATTGTTTGGCTAAACAAATACCAAGAAAGCAAGGACTAGGTAACCAACCACTGCAATACCTACTTATGCCAAGGGCTGTTCCCTTTCCTATTCCAAACACAAATGCCAGCATGGCAAATTGTCACTTACAGCTTCAGCAGGAAATACAGTGTTGCTGAGAGGAAGCAAATACAACTCTCACACATAATGCACACAGAAGAGGAATTGCTTTCCTTCATAATTTACCACTTTAAGGATTCTAGATGACTAGGGCAAGAGATTCCTTTTACAACTCTTGGAATAAAATATTCCTATGACCACAGAGCCAGAGATCATGAATATCTTACCTCAGGTGTCCAGAAGTCTCCTGAGCAGCATCATTCTTACAAGAACACCCAACTCATCTTTGTAATCAAATTGAAATTAACCAGAATGTTTCACAGGGTCACTGTGGTGTATGGCAGAATAGACAAACTATGCTAGGAAGGAAATGTGGATTTATTGACTGGTGGCAGGCAGGAATCTAAACAATCTCAAATGTGCTTCCTTTTTGAGGCATTTCTTACAGCTTTTGTATGGGTTTGAAACAAAGAAAGATAATCATTGAATTGAGACCTCTGGGAATGGGCTGGGGTGATTCTCTAGTTTCTGCTCTAGTTAATATCAAGAAATATATATGCTTGGTGCTTCTAATGCTCATGGTGGTAAAGATAAAAGATTAAGTGAGGCATTAATTGTTTTTATCATACATTTTTTTCTTACAAAGAAGAAACAACAAGTCTGGTTAATATCAAACTAAACAGGTCAATGTGCTTTCCTAGAGAAACTATATGTCTAGTCTATGGTTCTTGGGAAGTTACACATACATTTCATTTTACTCATGCTACAGAAACTAGACTGAAAAAACAGTGTTATATAAGGAAACCATGAAAATGGAGTAACTGATTAACTAAAATGCATGATATAAAAATAATAAAATTCTCTATGGTAAAGTGATATAGTGTAGTTGTGTATTGAAGAGATAGGAAGGTGGGTAGTGCTATTATTGGGTTTGGTGGTGCAGGGTTGACAGGTGAGTAGATTGGGAACGGTGGGTTAGAACACCCAGGATACTGGGAGGAGAGATGGGAGAGGGACCAGGTGAACACTTGGGATTTGTGGGTTTGAGCTTGAAAGTACAGAGGTGGGAATGATCTTATGGCAATATGAAAGGATGGGTCACTGGTTTAGGTTGCTGGTTAGGGAGGCATTCAGGACAGGTTGCACCTGCAGCAGGCTTCTAGGGAGTGTGTGAGTGTTCATCCTATCATAATGTGTTGTATCAGTGGATGGAGACCCACATAATGAGCAGGAAGGAGTTGGACTCTGATCTTTGGGAGGACCAATTGATTCAGAAGTAGACAGATGGGGGTCCCTCAAGAGCAAGGGTGGTTCCTAACAGGGACAAACCAGTGTGTCAAGACCTTCTGTTGCATGTAACTATGAATCATGTCATCCAATGGGTCAAGCCAGCGGGTCGTCATTGGCCCCGGGTGAATGGGGAGGGAGGAACAGAACAGATCAAACAGAAGGTATTTAGTAGGCAGTGGAAAGGCTCTTCATTACCTTACCATTATGGAAACAGGACATGGTAAATATCAAAATATTTAAGTGTGTGGACTAAAATGTAAATCATACTGTAAACCATTGACAATGTTTAGTAGTGATGTTTCACTATTTGTATATTAGGTATAACAATGCTACCATCCACATACAAAAAGGTTTTAATATAGGGTGATTAAAGGGGGAGGAGTTTGGGTATATGAGAGTCTTGTATTCTGTGTGTGACTTTGTTGTGATCTAAAATTTCTTTGAAAACAAAATGAAAAATAGTGAGACACTGGGGAATGAAAGAGGGAAGGGGCCATGGTACAGACTGGACAACAGATATTGCAGTGATAAAAGGAAAAATATTTAAAATTTTTAAAATATATTTTTCATTTTTTATATATCCCAATCTTTTAATTTTATTTTATTTTTAGTTTCTTTTAAAATTTTCATATATTTTATCTCTTACATTTAAACATTATTATTTCATTTTCTTATTAATTGTATTTGGTTATTGTATTTGCTTCATCTTTAAAAAGAATTGGATCACAGAAGGGTTACAACTGGGGTGGGAGAGGATCATTGGTGGGGGATGTCAGGGATAGGGGGGTTCATGGGAGGAAGTTCACCTGAACATACACACAAGGTATAGAAAATAGTTCAAATTTTCATGGAGCCTTGTCACAGTGCATGGAGAATCACTCAATAAATGAGAGAATACTGAATGCCCACTGTGGCCATTGGGCAGTTTGATGTAATTATGAATTCCAAAAATATAATTGGATCATGCTTGTAAACTGATCTGTTAATCTGTGCATGATTAAGTTATGATTAAGGTGTTGACTGGTCCATGTCAGTAGGGTGTTGAGCCCCACCCCTTGGTGGGTGGGGAATCAAATATAAAAGGCAAGGCAAAGAACAGAGTATAAGCAGTTTTTGAGAAGCAATTTTGATGTTGGAGAAAAGGCCCCAGAAGAAGAGAAGTGAGCCGTTGGCCTGATAGTCTACAGCTGACCTTGTGGAGGAACCAGAAACACTAAGCCCAGAGAGAAATGCAGCCCTGGGAAGAGAGGAACACAAGAAGCCTGACCCCTGGCAAACATTGGCAGCTGTCTTGCTCCAACACGTGGCAATGAACTTTGGTGAGAAGAAACTTAACGCTTTATGGCCTGGTATCTGTGGATTTCTACCCCAAATAAATACCCTTTATAAAGACCAATCCATTTTTGGTATTTCACATTAGCAGCCCTTTGGCTGACTACTACAGCCACCCTGGAGAGCTCTGCCACATTCTCCGAGGGAGCAGAGGGACAACAGTCCCTCAAGTGCAGGAGTAGTGTCAGGCAAAGGAGGATGATCCACTGATGGGCCCTTGTTATTGATGACTAGCCATATGATTCTTTGCTTTTGAAATTGAAACTTAGCCCATTGTTTTGGGGTGCCTAAGGGTTGCCTCCTGAGAGCTTCCTGTTGCTCAAAGGTGGCCTCTCTCTAAGCCAAACTCAGCATGTAAATGCATTACCTTCCTCCCAGCATGGGATATGATTCCAAGCTATGAGCCTCCATGGCACTGAGGGATTACTACCAAGTGCCAACTGGCAAGATGATTGGAAAAAGACCTCAAATAAAAGGGGGAAAAGGTAAAGACAAATGAGTTCATATGGCTAAGAGACTCCAAAGTGAGTGGGGAAGTCATCCCAGAGGTAATGCTTATGCACATCTCAGTAGGACCTCATGGACTTCCAAAGTGGATATCACCCCAAATAGAGGGGCTCCTGAAGGCCCTGGAGACACTCAGGTCATATGTCAGGGCAGATAGCTCCAGAGTTGGGTGCTTTGTCAATTGGCCTTACTTTGGAATTTGTGCTCCTGAGAGTGACAGAGTTGGACTCAACTATATCTTCCCTGCATATGGTTCATCTGTCCCTTCTATTCAAACCTATACATGGTGCTGGAGTTTGTAGGTGTACATCCAGAGACTGGAGTCTATGGACTAGCCATGTGTCAGCTGGGCCTGGAATCTTGGTGGAGCTGCAACTCCTACTCTACAGCTCAATGGACTCACCCAGGACACCTGGCTAGGAGATGATGATGGAGACAACAGCCATCCCAGGGAATGGAGAGAGTCTGCAACTGTAGACAGGAAAATCCCATCCATCTTATCCATGGAATAGAACCCCCTCTCACTTGGAGGTGGAGTGGACATCACCATCCCAGGCTCCTCAGGATTGGGGGAAGAGCTATGGACTAGATTCAATAACTTTATTTTGTTATAGATATATTGTGATTCAAGCAATGGAAGAAATTACAACATTAATGTGGAACCAGTGACCACTGGAGGCTCTGTGGGTAGGGAGAAGGAAAAGCAATCTTAATACAGGGGCTTTTTGGGGACTTAAGAATTGTCCTGAGAGACATTTATTGACAGATACAGGCCATTTTATGTCATCATATAACATGCAGAACTCTAAGGGAGAGAGTGTGGTCTACAATGTCAACTATGGTCCATACTTAATGGCAAAACCCCAGGATGTGTATATCCATTGCAGGTGATGTGCCACATTAATGAAAGATGTTTATGGGAAGTTGTGGGAGGTGGGGCATATGGGAATCCCTATAATTTTTGTGTAACATTTATGTAATCTAGGTATCTTTTAAAAAAATTAAAAATAAATAAATAAATAAAATTCATATTTAAAAAGAAAATGACAAAATATGTTTTTGGATATAAATTCCTTTATGTAAAATGGAAATATATTTTGTATTTCCCTACAGAAAAAAAAATTATTCTTCTATTATTCAATATATATTTGAATAGTTGTATAATTTTAATTTTAAAAATTCTTTAAAGCCCATCTTATTCACAGGAAAATTAACAGTGAAGCCATTATTTATTTTGGGAATTCCTATTTTTTTGACATTGAAAGATATATCTGACATAACAAAACTCAGTGAATAACACCAGGCTTGCTTTGACTAGATTTATGTTGACTAAAATCAGAGGTGAGTCTTTTAGAGTATAAGACTAATGATGTTATCAACTATATGAAAAGAGAGTTTACCATGTAAATGGTGTTTTCTAGAGAGAAAGAAGCTCTGAACTACACATGTGGAAGCAGCCTCATTAAAATTTATATTCCTTGCCTTTTCAGTCATTTGAATTCTAATGAGTTAGGGAGAGAATTTTAACCAGGCAGGAGAGTCCTAATTCATTTTCTTTTTAATCAGAATATATTATTTAATTTGAGTGCAGGCAGTTAGGCACAGGCCATCCGAGGTCAGGTTAGTTTATTTTGGAAATACAATATCTCTAGATTTATAATTATTTATTAGTTGTCAAATGGAAATCGTGTAATATATTACCATTCAGGAAAGAGTTTTATGCAATTAGACCAGGGGGCAAAACAGACAAATGAACAAGAGAATAAATAAATATACAATGAAAATTATTATGAGTGACTTGAAGAAATAGAATTGTATTATAGGCTGCAGGAAGGTCAAAATCTATCTTAGGCTGGGACTCAGCAAAGGGAAAACTGAGGAAATGAAAGAACAGAGAGTGAAAGAACATGAGTATGATGTGGGAAAGTGAGAGGATTTCTGTGGAAATGAACCATGATAATAGTATTCAGTGCTGAAATAATAATTCAGCATAACTATATTTGTGCTTGATTGATGATTTTTTATTCAATCCTTGGATGGTTGGAGGAACGCTATCTTAAATTTATGTAATTTGAAAGAAAATATTTTTAAGGTGGTATATTTTGATTATATTCATCTCTAGGATAATCAGAGAGTAAGTTCTAGAGAGTGAGAATTTTTTTAGATTTCTGGGGTGGTGACATTAATGTCTTGAGTGACATTCTATTCTTTCTGACATAGTCTATGAAAATATAGATCTAAACTCTAATGTTAGAGGCAACAGTAGAATAAATTGAAGTAATGGAAAAAATGTATGAGATTGTCATGACAGTGTACAGAAATGGGAGGAAAAAGTGGTTACAATTCAGCCTTGAGATGTTCTAATAATATTGTTTGAAGAGTGCAGAACCCAAGAGGAAGAAGTGACTTGAATAACTTGAATAAACTCAGGGGACTGAGATGTCAGAGGAAACTAGGAAAAAGAAAGTCTCCAAAAGGTCCAATTCTTCTTTATTTCCAAGTTATAGACTGAGGCACTCACACTAGATTTAGTCATGGGGAACTTATTGGAGATGGTAGCATGATTTACTAAAATGGAAGTCAGAGATGTTACTAAGTCTTCATTTGAAGCTGTGAGAGAAGAGGGTAAAAGTGCTCATGTGGATTGTGAAAGAAGGAAGAGGAGATCAGGCACAAAAGAGGAAATAAGCACTGGAGGATAATTTTGGTTCATAATAGAAGAGATAATGGGGATAAATGATGAGGAGATTGTGGTGAGAGAGAGAGGTTGTTGGTAAAGATTTAAAAAAGAAACAAAGACAGGAATTCAGTTGGAGACATTCAACTTAAGTAACAAGACCCTTCAGTGAGAAAGAAAAAGTAATCAGTATGAATGCAGGAATAATTGTGGACATTATGGTGCTAAGTTGAGGTGATTTCTTAAATTACTTTATTCACCTAGTTATTAGGAGGTTAATATCATCTCATAAAAGTAATGTGAAATGTGAGAATATGTGGTATTCAAAACTATGGAACTTCAAGTTATTATGGAAGATGGAAAAATGATTAAATTATCAAAATATCTGTTTCCCAGACATTTTACTCCTAAGTACTAGGAGTTGAGATTCTGCATTTAGACATAAAACAAGAGTTTTATGCTGTGACATGTGCTGTGTCACATGTAGTAATACACAAGACTGGAAAATAGTGTCACTTCCTATGAGGGCAGATGTAGTAAATAGTAAGATATTTATTGACAGGTGTGTAAATACAGTAACCTCAGAAATGTTTTTTTCTCAGGAAGCCTATGTTGAAGTAATTATCCTTGGAATACATCGGGCAGTAAATACCACATGAAGTGGAAGCTAATGTTGGGAAGTGGGTTCAATGCAATGGAAGTTTCCTTGTGACAAGAGAACCTGTGCATGGGGTGTAATTATGGTAACAAACTATATAAAGAGAAAGTTTTGCCAACAGGGTGAGGATCTGATTATTGAAATGACAGGTGACTTCCCAGGTAATACCTAAGGTGGTGGCATGTAACCCTTAAGGTATTTGAAATTCAGATACAGGAAAAAAAATTTCAAACTCTAGCTGTGTCTTTTTCTGGCAACATAAGTTTTTCAAATTACTCTAGCTTTCTGAACCTCAAATTAGGACATTTATTGAATGGGTAAATTAACCTTTATCAATCGAGTTACTGAGAAGATTAAAAATTTTAGAAAATATGTAATTGTCTAAACATATTGAAAACAATTGTTTTCTTCCTGGAATTTAGGAGCAAATGGCTAAGTTAATCCTAGCTCCAATTAACCCCATAATAATATATATTCTTAGGTTTATTGGTTTATTTTCAAATACATTGGGGTGAAATGTAGAACACAGTGCTGAGGAGGTTGCATTGTTAGACATCACATATGGAAGAACCAAGATTATTATTATTATTATTTTTTTTTGGAAATTTATTTTTATTTTTTTTATATATATATACATATATTTTAAGAGGTGCTTAGATTACCCAAAATATTACACGGAACCCACTGGGATTCTCATGCTGCCCACCTCCCACACCTCCCACCACATCCAACACAAACATCTCCCATAGTGTGGCCCACCAACCTCAATGAACTTACACATCCTGGAGTCTTGCCACCAACCATAGACCACAGTTCACACTGTAGACCACACTCTCTCCCACTCAGTTCTGAGTGGTGTGTGCTGATTTAAAATGGCCTACATCCATTGCCACAACAGTACTCAGGACAACCTCCAACTCCCAAAGAAGCCCCTGCATTTCAACTGCTCATCCCCTCCCTACCCAAAAACTGTCAAGTGGCCACTGGCTCCACCTCATTGTTATAATTTCTTGCATTGCAAGAATCACCATATGTGAGCAAGAGAATACCATCAAATCTGAAATCTAGGTGGAGCTGCAACTCCTACCCTACAGCTCAATGGACTCATCCAAGTCACCTGGTGAGGAGACAACGATGGGAAATGGCCATCCCAGGGAATGGAGAGGGCCTGCATCTGCAGGCAGGATCATCCCACCCACCATATCCATGGGATATAAGCCCTCTCTCACTTGGAGTTGGAGTGGACATCACCATCCCAGTCGCCTCTGGATTGGGGGAAGAACTATGGACTAGAACCAAGATTATTTAGGACAAGTGTATCCAAAAGGTCAGGTTAAGTGTTGAGCAGGAAGGGAGTGAAAGTCCAGAAGACAGAAATGCTTGTGAGAGGGCCAATGCTAGTGCAAAAACATTCCAGTCTGCTTTCTCTGGTGGTGAGGAACTAACTCCTGATGTGATTTTGGTCAGGGATTCCTATATTTTGGAATCATGGATGAATTAAAAGTGTCTGAAAATCATAAACACATTTCATGGATTTTCATGTTCTTATCTCTTAAATGAAAGCAATCATATAATTTTTATTAGTCAGAGAAGACAAGACATCCAGCCTCTTGTCCCTGGAACAGGAGAGTCATCCCATTATTTCTTATGAATCACTTTTCATGTTCCTGTTGTTTATTGAGCTGTGGTTAATCCCAGGTGAAGGGTTTTGCATTCATGACAGGTGGACCTGAAAAATGTCATCAGGACTTGAATCTTAAGGCTTCTTTCTCCATTCTCATCTTTGTTCACCTTCTGCTTGTCTGGTTGTGAGTGAAAATATGGAGGAAGATAAATGTCAGCTGAGGTATTGACAATGCAATCACAGGTGAGTAGGGAGTTCTTCAAATGAAACTGTATCTCTGTTGCCACCAGATGGGAAGACTTCTCCTATTGGTGTGGATATCCCAAGGGCATTCAGGAGTTATTCAAGTATCTGAGCTTAAATTAAGTTTATACAGGACTCTTGAATAATCATGATAAGTTAGGGACTGATCAATAAGTAATCTTCCAGCCATTACAATTGGTTCCAGTTTGCCTAAAGTTTGTGTATTCTCTGAAAACATGACAGATTTTTCTTTTTGACACCCAATGCATGGCCTCATTGGATAAATAATGAATTCATGAATAATGTTATTGCCTGAGATTAGCTTAGGCATTTGGTGAATAGAAATGATAGAGATGAGTAAGAACATAAGTTTACAATCAGAAGGGAGGCTGAGTTTTCAGCTGATATGTTCAGTTAATTCAATGTTACAGTTCCTGGGATTTGTGGATAGACATATTTGTCAGAATCACAAGAAAAATATAGTATATTAAAGGAAATGAGGAATCATTTATTTATTTTCTCCATTTTGAATTTTCTTAAAGTTTTGATGGAATATATTTGGACATTATGAAATATTTTTTAATAAGTAAATTTAAATTCCCCTTAACACTCTTGTTCAAATTTCCCAACTTCAGTTTTCTAAATCAAATTTATTTAAAGTGGATAAATGGCTGTAATATATAAGAATTATTTTTTTCTTTCATTGTGGCTGTGGATTCAAGAGCTTATAATTGGTAGAATAAATTTTTTGTCTCTGTGAAAATTTTTGAAAATTTGGACAAGAAATAATGAACAGGATTCTTTTAATGTTTAACAGAGAGATGAGATGAAGATACGAGAGATAAAGAAAACTGGTAGTTATAGGCCCAAGAAAAAGTTAAGATTGAGAAGTATCCTTCCACAGGAAAGGTCATTCTAAGGACATGGACTAGTAATACTAACTCAGGAGTCCCTGGCTGGTGACCCTGAACCAGCTGTACTTACACATTATAATGAATACCTGAGATATGCAGAACTGAGGGAAGCAGACCTTACTGATTCTGATTCCCATATGAAACCTATTCAGTTTTGCAGAATTCTGGTTATTGCTTCAAAATTCCCTGACATTTTTATGAATAATAGACCTGTGCATTAAATTTAGATAGAAAGCAATTCACACATTAACCGACTATATTTGTCAAAATACATACCATATTTTTAAATGTTATAAATAAGAGAAAGATGACTTCATCTATATAGGGGAATAATCTAACCACGTTCATTTTGTAAAAAATGATACATCATGATTATTGCTTATCTTACAGTAAATCTGTAAATTTACTTAAAATTGATGGAAAATGTAGATTTAGTTATGAATGCTTGAGTGAAAACTATATAAGTAGCAGCAAGAAGGCATAATTATAAGTTTATTGGGAAATGTACAGGTGCATACACACCACACATCATGTGGTTTTTATTTACAATGGAGTGTTATGTATTCAGAATGTATATGTGACTGTGAGTGTATCTGAAAGGTAGATGGCAGTTCAACATTGATAATGATGCTATTGGAACCTCATACATATTTTGAGTTTTAAATACACAGTCTCTGCTTCTTCAGTGCTGTTATTTGAACATCACACTCAGGTCATTGGTAAGAATATCCCTGTGTGAATCCAAATTTTTGTGGTGTTTTAGGAGTTAGTGACCTTTAAAAATGTGGCTGTAGAGTCCAGGAAGAGTGGGACCAGCTAGACACATCCCAGAGAAAACCCTTCAGAGAAGTGATGCTGGAGAATATCAATCACCTTTTCTCAGTGGGCAAGGCTCTCAAAATTTATGTGCCATTTATATCTGTCTCTACTCACTGTCTATTTAACCTATATACCTATATATTTCTCATACATCATCTTCCATTGATTTATTCAATACCTATATCAGCTTCTCCATATTGTTGTGTAAGCTTTATTTTCTCTTATATATTTTATCATTTTAATGAATTTATATTGTTTTCTAAAACATATAACTGCCTATATGAAATTTCTTTCCATATTTTATTTAACAAATAAATTATATGAATACACATTAATAAAACATAAATCCATCCAAAGTGTGCAATCAATGGTATTCAGTGTAATCACACATTTCTACATTCATCACTTCAATCATTCTTAGAACACATTCACTATTTCAAAATAATAATAATAACAACAACAACAAACAAACCAAACTCATCACCCCTCAATCTCTCTAAGCTTCCCCTTTCATACATAGCTGCTCTTCTCTTCCTTCTCTCTACTACATTTATAATTATATTTTGTAAAATCAGTCTTATATATGCAATATCACCCATATTTGGTTTTACATAATTTTTACTATCTTATTGTAGCAGTTGGAAATTGTTTATGAGTTCTAAAAATAAATATTGGATTATGCTTGTAAACTGGCCCCTTGCTCTGGGCATATTAGAATGTATTGGATTCAGAAGTTTCACTTTTACTTGATTAAATAATGATTAAGGCTCTAATTGGGCTATTTCTATAGGATGTTGAGTCCCCACCCACTTGGTTGGTGGGGACTCACAGAGAAAACAACATGGCAGAGGAATTAATTGGAGATTTTTGGATGCTGGAACTCTGGGAAGTAAACACACAGGAGAAGGACACAGGAATAGAGAGATCCATAGACTCAGGAGAGGTCCTGGGAAGCAAGAGAGCCTGGTAGTCTACAGCTCACCTTGTGATGAGAACAGAGCAGATAAGCCCAGAGAGGAATGAGCCCCAGGAGAGAGACAACACTTATCCCAGCCTACAGCTGATACTGGAAGAAACTGTGACCATGGAACCTTAAGAGGAAGAGGGAGGCTGAACCCTTGCAGACATCAGTTGCCATCTTGCTCCAACACATGGCAAAAGACTTTGGTGAAGGAAGAAACTTACACTTTATGGCCTGGAAACTCTAAGCTTCTACCCCAAATAAATACACTTTATAAAAGCCAATAGATTTCTGTTACTTTGCAATAGCAACCTTTTGGCTGACTAATACAGAATTTGCTACCAAAGAGTTGGGATGTGCTTTTGTAATTATCAAAATGTAGGAATGGTTTTATAAATGGGTAAGGGGTATTTTTGTAGGAATTGTGAGATGCATGATGGAAAAGGCCTAGATTCCTTTGAAGAAACTGTTCATAATAATACAGATGTCAAAGAGACTTTTTATGAGATCTTAAAAGTAAAGGATGAAACTATTATTGGAAACTTGAGAAAGGAGAACTATGTTTTAAAGTTGCAGAGAACTTAGCAAAATTAACTTCTGGTGTTTTATGGAAGGCAGAATTTGAAAATGGTGAGCCTGGGCATTTAGCTGAAGAACTTTCCAAAGTAAACTCAATAAATGATGCCTGATCAGAGGGCTATACTTTGGAATCTGTGCTCCTAAGAGTGACAGAGTTGGACTCAAATAAGTCCTCCCTGCACATGATCCATCAGTCCCTTCTATTCAAACCTGTATGTGGTGCTGGAGTTTCTAGGTGTACTTCCAGAAACTGGAGACTTTGGCCTTCCCATGTGCCAGCTGTGCCCGGAATCTCAGTGGTGCTGCAACTCCTATTCTACAATTCAATGGACTCACCCAAGTCACCTGGTGAGGAGATGATGATGAACAATGGCAATCCCAGTGAATGGAGACAGTCTGCAGTTGCAGGCAGGATAATCCCATCCATCATACCCATGGGATATAATCCCCCTCTCACTTGGAGGTGGAGTGGACATCAGCATCCCAAACTCCTCAGGATTGGCAGAAGAGCTATGGACTAGAGTGGACTCACTGGCATTCTGTTGTAGACAAATTGTGATTCAAGTAATGGAAGAAGTTACAACATTAATGTGAAGCCAATGGCTACTGGACACTTTTGGGACAGGGAAGGAAAAGCAGTTGTAATACAGGGGCTTTTTCAGGACTTGGGATTTATACTGAGTGACATGACAATGACAGATATAGGCAATTTTACATCAGCATGTAACATGCAGAACTGTGTGGGAGAGAGTGTGATTTACAATATGAACTATGGTCCATGCTTAATGGCAAAGCCCCAGGATGTGTATACCCATTGCAGGTGATGTGCCACACTAATGAAAGATGTTTTTGTGAGATATCATGGGAGATGTGGGAGGTGGGGAGCATGGGAATCCTTGTAATTTTTGTGTAAAACTTATGTAATCTAAGCATCTTTTAAAATATATATTAAAAAAGAAAAAGAAAATGTGGCTTGCTTTCTCCTTGTAGCTTATAGCAGAATACTAGATGATTGAGATAAGCTGAGAACTGAATTTTTGGGCACAAAGATAACTGAAAATGATTCTGGGAATTCCAAGCCTCCAGAAATCAAGTCCCCAGGTGACAGTACCCCATTTGAAGCCTTATCTAAACTTAGAACTTGTACATCAGGATTGAAAATGCAATTATCTAGGAAGACTTGTGGAAGGTCCTACTGTCTGAATGATTGGACCCCTGCTTCTGGAATCCTAAACCAACAAGCTTTTTGAGAAATCTGAATGAACAAAAACAATGTCAGCTTGGACCAAAAGGGATAAATAACTTCAATAGGAAAACCATGGAAGCTTATATCTGGAATTATGACATCTCTTTGGACCAAGTGTGGAACCCTACCCATGTGTACACAGAGGGTGAGTTTGCCCCAGCAGTTGAAGAGGGTTGATGTTCCCACCCATTATTCAGGGAATCTTTTGCTGTTGCAAGGTACAGAGAGGGTGGAGCACATTTCCCTAGGATTAGGGAGGTTAAGGTCACCACCCCATAAGTCTGAGAGGGGATAGCCTGTCCCCCATGGATTAGGTAAGGCCAGGTCACCAACTCATTGCTCTGAGAGAGTTGAGCATGTATGCCAAAGGTTAGGGAGAATGTTGTCTTCACTTCACTGTACTAGGGGGGTTAAGACACTAACCTAAAGATTGGGTTAAGTGTGGCAATCACCTCAACACTCTTTTAGGGTGAGGTCTGGAGCTCAGTCATTACTCAGATGCCTGATGATGGTGGAACCAAGAAAATGGCCATTGGGCAAGCCTGTGGAAAATGTGGGTACTCATGAGGTCCCAGGGAGAAGAATTCTCATCTTAGGAATTACTCTCAGACTTTGAAATTGAATGGAGTATGCCCTGAGGTTTACTGAACTGCAGAGAACCCATGATTCACGTTTCCCTTCCAATTTCTTCTTATGGTAATGAAAATGTTTATTCTTTGTCTATTTGTGTATTGGGAGCAGATAAGTGGTTTTGTAAGTTTCAAAGGTGTACAGCCAGATGGGACTTTGCCTCAAGACAGACTATTTCTTTAAACTGATTGTGATGATTCTGTATTCAGCATTAGTAAATACTGATACAAAGTAATGCTAAATACTAGCATTACTGATTTAAGGTTTTTTGAATATTGTAATGTCTTTTTGGAATTCAAAGGGTGGAGTGTAGCAGTTTAATATTGCTTATGCATTTAAAAATTGATATTGGATTATATTTGTAAACTGGTCTGTTCCTCTGGGCATATTAAAATTTATTGGATGCAGAGGCTTCACTTTTACTTGATTAAATAATGATCAAGGCTTTGATTGGGCCACCTCAGTATTATGTTGACTCTCCATCCCCTTGGTGAGTGGAGACTCCCAGAGAAAACAACATGGTAGAGGAATTAGTTGGAGATTTTTGGATGCTGGAGCTCTGGGAAGTAAAACACAGGAGAAGAATAAAGAGGGATAAAGATGGCTCCATAGAAATGGCAGAAGCCCCAGGAAGCAAGCCAGACTGATAAACTACAGTTGGCCTTGTGGAGAGAACAGAGCAGCTGAGCCCAGAGAGAAATGAGCCCTGGGAGAGAGAAAAGACTTATCCCAGGGTACAGCTGATATTGGAAGAATCTGGGACCATGGAGCCTTAAGAGGAAGGTATAGGCTGAACCCTTGCAGACATTGTCAGCCATCTTGCTTCAACATATTCCTACAGCATTTGGTATGAAAAGTAACTTAAACTTAGTGACCTGGTAACTGTAAGAGTCTACTCCAAATAAATACCCTTTATAAAAGCCAACAGATATCTGGTACTTTGCATCAGCACCCTTTTGCGTGACTAATACACTTATATTCTATAATTTTTTATTTATATTTAGTTCACCCCAATAGAATTTAATTTTCTTGACCACAACTTAATGTATTTCTTGAATCTCCATTTCCAACATTCTGATCTGTGTTGAGAACTTAATAAATACATTTTGAATGGGTAAATAATTTACTGTGGTGAAATAAGTATTCTGCTCCAATGGCTATGCTGAGGTTTCAGAACACAGAAGTAAAAACTTTGCATATGTCCTTTTCAATATAGAATTTAATTCATTCTCATGGAATTTATGTTTATTAGATTATTTTTGAATATAATATTCAATGACTGTGGAAACAGATCTCTTCCCATTTAGAATACAGAGGATTCTGCAGTCTATCTTTGTACTAGTGCATTGGTAGCAAAAACCAGTGGTCCTGACTGAATTTGGTAAAACTCAGGAGTTTGATCTTTCTGTAAGGTATCGTTGCATCACTGACATTCAATGCTTACCTTATTCTTTGATAACCTGCCATGTACAATCAAGATCATGCTCTTTTACTATCATAACTCAAAATCCAGATAATTTTTTTCATACAAACAGAATATCAAGTCTGCAATTCAGATGTGCTTTCACAGTTGGAACAAGGAGAAGTGTGGAGAGAAGAAATAGGATTTCCTCAATATCACAGTCCAGGTGAGTTCTATGGACCTGTGGCACAGCAGAAGAGAGGTCTCATGAGATAGTAAGGATGGCTTGAAAATATTGACTTAAGATTCCTTATGTGAGTTATGATTTCTTCAGGTTTCCTTACATGACTTATGGTTTATGAAATGTAGCTGAAGATATTGGGGAACTTTTAGTCACATGTGTTCATTCCATACACCTCTTAAGTGCTATTTAGGTGTCTTCGGCTTTGGGATAGGGATATTCATTTGCTATTGAAATTAAACTTTCACATAATGATACTTATCTTGGTCCTATTCTTAGGAGATTTTCTCCTATATTTTACCTCCCTGACCTCCCAAATTCTTTATTTCTCATATTCCATCACAAAAATCTTTTCTACTTGTAATATTCTATAATATTTTCTCATGCTTAGAGTATTCATTGACTTGATATTCTTTCCCAGCTAATTGTGAATGTTGGAAACATACTGAAAAAGATACTTGGAATTTTACAATACTTTCATTATCCTAATGTTACTCTAATAATTTATTCTGTTTTCCCCCCATTACTACAGGGAGGAAAAGTGCCTTCAAAACATGGGAAATGATACAAATGATATCCAACCAACCTAACTGTAGAAAAGACACTTCTAAAATCATGTCATTGGCAAGCTTCATTGTGTGAACCCAGGTATTCCAAATAGATAGCCAGGGATGGAATAAATTAGAAATTCAGTAAAGTCATGAAATTGTAATTAATTTTGTGATTAAGTGCTAATCCAGCAAAAATCAGTGATAGTATGAATTTCAGGAAAAATTAACCTGAACAAAAACTCCAATCTGAGTTTATATAAAATATGAATTTTTACATAAAATGTTTTCACATAGATTACCTTGGAATCACCATGAAGGTCAAAATTGATCTGATAGCCCTGTAATTAGTTTGCTATAATAGAGAAAATCTGTATGTATTGAGAATAATAATATATATATAAAACTAGCATGGCGGAGAGGGGCCAAGATGGCGTTAGTGTAGGAGGCACAAACTGCAAGTTCCCAAAGCAAGGTGGATTGTGGATGGGGTCCTGCCCAGGGGTCTGTGTTGTACACGCACAGAATGAGAAGCTTGGGACATCTATCTGCATGGATTAATGGCTTGGATGGAACGGTAGAGATTCGTGAGTTTTAAGCCTGCTGGTGGTGGTTGGCACGGACGTCTGAGACCCACAGTTAGGGGAAAAAAATAAAAATAAAATGGCCAGTTGGAGCCACGAGCAGGGCTTGACAACAGGGACACAGAGCCTAGTGGGAGGGGGAACTCTCTGGGGGGGGCTCTTGTAAAGGGGTGAGAGAGTTTTATTTTCTGGGGATTTGGCTGCCTGGAGCCCTTGGACCTTGGGTGAACAGAACAGCCAGAGTGAATTGGCACCCGGTGGAGGGGAGGGGCAATTCTGTTCGGGGAGAGAGATGATTTGCCTAGATGCCCAGGGATAAGCCTCGGGCCACTTCAGAGCCAGGAAAAGGGGGCACTCTCCAAAAGAGGGAGGGTTCTGTTGGAGGACAGGGAAGGGACTTTTTTTTTTTTTCAACAACGATCTGGCTGCCTGGACTACATCATAGCTTTGGGGAGCAGATAAGCTGACTTGAAGCAGCACCAGGCTGAGAGGAGAGGCAAATCTGCTGAGTCAACCTGATTTACACAGCAGCACAGTGATGCTGAGGCTCGGCTCCAGAAGAGGCAGAGTCGGCCATCTTTAGTATTCTGCACTGACTAACATCAGAGCTACAGCTACCATGGGGAGTCCAGGAAGTGGACCTGCTTGATTAATTTCCATGAGCCCAGATAGGGTCCCATCCATAAGGGGGGTGGTCTAGAGGAGGGATTATTTTGGGTCGTCCTGTATTTCCCCCCAAAAAAGAAAAAAGTGAGGTCACTTCAATAAATGAAAAATAAATTCTTTTTAATTTAGTTTAATAGCTAAAAGCTGTTTCAGGACCTGCATATAGAACCCTGCAGGGAAATTGATTGATAAATACAAGCAGGCAGAGAGGATCCACGTGGACCCTAGGGGAATCATTGACCCTCCCTAGCTCTGTTTGACTGCTTGCCTGTGTGGTTATATGGTTTTTCTTTGTTTATTTCTTGTCTCTTGCTTTTCTTTCCTATTTCCTCCCCCCCTTTCTTTTTCTTTCATTTTTTTATATTAGGTGCTGCTAGCTTGTTGCTTCTTTGCTGTGCTTCTTTTCAGTAATTTCCCACTCTCTGTCTACATTGGTTTTGTACTCCAAATTATCACTTATCCTTCCTTCATCTTTCTGCCTTCTGCTTTCTGTTGTGGCTCTTAGATACAACATTTTTTCATTTGCCCACAACTTAAAGGTGTCAACTTCTATTACATCTATTTTGTTTTCTTCTTTTTTTTTAATTGGTATTAACTCTTTCCTTTCAGCACTTTTTTACTATTTCTCTCCCTCCTCATAATTCTAGCCTTCTAAATCACTATATATATATATATATATTCCTCTATTTGTTTTCCCAGTCCGTTGTATGAACCCCACTTTTTTTCCCATTACTCTACACTGCCTACACGAGTTAAACATACATCTCATTAAGTCTTATTTGGCCCCTCTTCTAACTTTTATCAATATTACTATTATTCTTCTGCCTTCCTTATATCTTTTGATTCCTCTGGCCCTAATCTTTGCCTTCAAGGGGACATAGAAAGAAGCAAGGAAATAAAATAAGAAGAAAAACTGCCAAAGAGAAAACTTAACACACACACAGAACCACCAGCTAAATAAAACTCTAGAGCACAGAGAAAGCTAATCAACTGAACAAACCCATCAAGATAATATGATGACCAGAGGGCAACAAAAAAATACAAATGACTCTGAGAAACAGGAAATCATGGACCAGTACAATGAACAAATTAAAAACCAGGGTGTGATGCAGAACATCAAACAACTAATCAAAGCTATCCAAACAAATATCATGGACCAACTTAAAGAAGTGAAAGAAGAGATTAGGGATAGAAAGAAGACACTGGGAGAACACTGAAGAAATTGCAAAGATGCCTAAAAAGATAATGGATATGATGGTGAACAATGGCAAAATCCAAGAAATCAAAAAGATGCTGGATTCACATAACAGCAGATTTGAACAGGCAGACGAAAGAATTAGTGATATGGAAGACAATACAGCTGAAATAAAAAAGATAGTAGAACAGATAGACAAAAAGATAGAAAAAATCCAGCATGGACTCAGGGATTAATCGATAACACAAAATGCACAAACATATACATTATGGGCATCCCAGAAGGAGAAGAGAAGGGAAAGGGAAAAGAAGGAGTGTTGAAGGAAATAATGGCCGAAAACTTCCCAACCCTATTGAGAGACATGGATGTGCAGATCCAGGAAGCACAGAGCACCCCAAATAGTATAAATCCCAACAGGCCAACTCCAAGACACATACTTGTCAAAATGTCCAATGTTCAAGAAAAAGAGAAAATACTCAAGACAGCAAGAGAAAAGAGAACCATCACACACAAGGGAAGCACAATAAGATTAAGTGCTGATTTCTCAGCTGAAACCATGGAGGCAAGAAGACAGCGGTATGCCATAGTAAAAACACTAAAAGAAAAAATCTTCCAGCCATGAATTCTCTATCCAGCAAAACTGGCATTCAAAAATCATGGAGAGTTAAAAATATTCACAGATAAACAGAAATTAAGAGAGTATGCCAATAAGAAATGAGCACTTCAAGAAATACTAAAGGAATCTCTGCAAGTTGAAGGGCAGAGCTCTCCAGGCTAGGAATTCAGATTCCCTCATTTATTGAGTGATTGTCCACCCACCGTGACTATGTCCCATCCTTTGATCACTTGAACAATTTTGTATATCTTTCATGTATAATCAGATGAACTTACTCCCATAAATCCCCCCTCCCAGACACCCCCCACCAATAATCCCCTGCAGCACCTATTGTAACCCTTCTGTGATCCAAATCTTCCATGACCATGTAGCCCATAAATAATCAAATACACTTAATAGGAAAAAGAAAGAACAATGATAAGCTTACATGCAAGAAACAAACATAGGGAAACTCAGGAAAAAGAAAACAATCAAACAAAAAAAACCCAAAACAAAACAAAATATAATTAGCAGATTGGGACATTCAAAAAATGGGAAAAAAATGAAAGAAATGCCATTAAAAATTTATTCTGTTTTTCCTTTTACCACTGTGTTATCGGATGTCCGGTGTGCCGTGACACCTTCCCCCTCTCAATTCCCAGTGCCTCCCAAATTTTCTTTTAATCTTTCACACAATTTTTAGGTCACAGCAAAGTCACACACAGAATACCAGAGACTCCCAGGTACCAGCAACCCCCCTTCCACATCCCATATTAAACCCCCCCTTTTTTTTGATGTTAGCATTGTTATAACTGTTATACAGATAGCGAAATATAGCAACTAAACATTGTCAATGATTTACAGTATAGTTTACAATTTAGATGATACAGTTTAATATGTTTTGGTGATATTTACCATGTCTGGTGTCCATTACTGTAAGGTAATGAAAAACCTTTCCCATGACCACTAAATACCCCATTAGATCTTAATTGTTCCTTCCTGCCCACGACCCTGGGGCATATGACACTCCCCTGTCTTGACTCATGGAATGTCAAGATTCATAGTTACATGCCCTGGGTATTTGAACCTGTCCTTCCTAATCTACCCACCTGTCAATGCTGCACCACCAAACCCAGTAATATCACTACCCATCTGTCCTATCTATAATATGCAACTATACTCTATCCCTTTACCATAGATTATGTCCATATGGGTGATGGCTCAAATCCTGCTCTTCTCTTTATCTTCCTTGTTAACCTATATTTCAGAAAATGGTTCTCAGAGACTGCTCACTTTCCTCAGTTCAAATCAGTGAGGTCATAGACTGTTAATCCTTCAGTGCCTGGCTTGATTCACTCAACATAAGGTCTTCAAGATTCATCCAGGTTAGCACTTTATTTCTTCTTACAGCTGAGTAATATTCCATTGTATGTATGTACCACATTTTGCTTATCCATTCATCTGTTGATGGGCACTGGAGCTGGTTCCAACTTTTGGCAATGATGAACAATGCCGCTATGAACATTGGTGTGCATATATCTGTTTGTGTCTTTGCTTTCAGTTCTTCTGGGTATATATCTAGCAGTGGAATTGCTGGATCATACGGAAGATCTACTGTTACTTTTCTGAGGAACCGCCAAACTGTCCTCCACAGTGGCTGGACCAAACCACAGTCCCACCAACAGTGTATGAGGGTTCCTATTCCTCCACATCCTCTCCAACATTTAGTATCTGCTGTTTTTTTAAATAGCCACCATTCTGTTGGGTGTAAGATGGTATCTCATTGTAGCTTTGATTTGCATTTCCCTGATAGCAAGCGATGTTGAGTATTTTTTCATGTGCTTTTTAGCCATTTGTATTTCTCCCTTGGAGAAGTGTTTTTCAGGTCACTTGTCCATATTTGAATGGCTTGTTTGTCTTCTTATTTAAAGGTGTAGGATTGCTTTATATATGCAGGATATTAGGCTCCTATCAGATATATGGTTGCCAAATATTTTCTCCAATTGGGTAGGCTGCCTTTTTATTTTCTTAATAACATCTTCTGAGGTGCAAAACTTTTAATTTTTATGAGATCCCATTTATCTATTTTTTCTCTTCCTGCTCATGCTTTGGCTGTGAAGTTTATGAAACCATTTCCTATAACAAGGTCCTGGAGATGCTTCCCTACATTATCTTCCAAGGTCTTTATGGTTTTGGCTGTTATATTTAGATCTTTGATCGATCTTGAGTTGATTTTTGTACAAGTTGTGAGATGGTATTCTACTCTCATTCTTTTGGGTATGGATATCCAGGTCTCCAAGCACCACTTGTTAAAGAGGCCATTCTCTCCCAACTGAGTGGGCTTCATGGCCTTGGCAAATATCAGATAACTGTATATGCGAGGATCTATATCCGAACACTCAATTCGGTTCCATTGGTCAGTAGGTTTATCCTAGTGCCAATACCATGCAGTTTTGATCACAGTAGCTTTGTAGTATGTTTTAAAGTCAGGTAGTGTGATACATCCAACTTCATTTTCCTTTTTCAGTATGTCTTTGGTGACTCGGGGCCTCTTGCCTCTCCAAATAAATTTTGTGGTTAATTTTTCCAGTTACTTAAAAAATACAGTGTTAACTTTTATTGGGATTGCATTAAATCTGTAGATTAGTTTGGGTAGGATAGATATCTTCATGAAGTTTAGTCTTCCTATCCATGAACAGGGAATATTTTTCCATTTATTTAAGTCTTCTTTGATTTCCTTTAACAGTGTTGTGTAGTTTTCTGTATATAAGACCTCTACATCTTTAGTTAAATTTATTTCTAGGTATTTGATTCTTTTATTTACTATTGTAAATAGTAATTTTTTCCTGATTTCCTCCTCAGTTTGCTCGTTATTGGAGTATGGAAATGCTACTGATTTTTTAGAATTGATCTTAGAGCCTGCAACATTACTGAACTCCTTTATAAGTTCTAGAAGCCTTGTTGTTTATTTCTCAGTGCTTTCTATGTATAGGATCACGTCATCTGCAAATAATGAAATTTTTACTTCTTCTTTTCCAATCTGGATGCCTTTTATATCCTTTTCTTGTCTCAGTGCTAACGCAAATACTTCTAGAAAATGTTAAATAGGAATGGTGATAGTGGGCATCCTTGTCTAGTTCCCGATCTCAGAGGAAAGGCTTTTAGGATTTCACCATTGAAAATGATGTTTGCTTTAGGTTTTCATATATACCCTTTATCATATTCAGAATTTCCATCTATTCCTATCTTTTGTAGTGTTTTTCTGAGGAAAGAGGGCTGTATTTTGTCAAATGCTTTTTCTTCATCTATAGAGATGATCAGGCGATTTTTTTCTTTCAATATGTTTATGTGGTGTTTTACATTTGTTGATTTTCTTATATTGAACCATCCTTGCATAACTGAGATGAAAACCACTTGGTCATGGGGTATAATCCTTTTGATATGTTGTTGAATGCGATTAGCGAGTATTTTGTTGAGGCTTTTAGCATCTATGTTCATTAGAAAAATTGGTCTGTAATTTCCCTTTCTTGTGGTATCTTTATTTGGTTTTGGTATTAGGGTAATGTTGGCATCAAAGAATGAGTTAGGCAATATTCCTTCTACTACTATTTTTTGGAAGAGCTTAATTAGAATTGGTGTTAGCTCTTTCCAGAATGTTTGGTAGAATTCAGCTGTGAAGCCATCTGGTCCTGGGCTCTTCTTAGTTGGGAGGTTTTTGATGACTGAGTCTATCTCTTTACTTGTAATTGGACTGTTGAGTTCATCTATTTCTTCTTTCATCAATGTCGGCTGTTTGTGGGTTTCTAGGAACTTGTCCATTTCCTCTAAATTGTCATTCTTTTTGGCATATAATTTTTCAAAGTATCCTCTTATGATACTCTTTATTTCTGTGGGGTCAGTGGTGATATCAACTTGCTCATTCCTTATTTTATGTATTTGCATCTGTTCTCTCTTTTTCTTTGTTAGTCTGGCTAAGGGTTTGTCAATTTTATTGATATTCTCAAAGAACCAACTTTTGGTTTTGTTTATTGTTTCCAGTGCTTTCTTATTCTCTATTTCATTTAATTCTGCTCTAATCTTGGTTATTTCCTTCTTTCTACTTCCTTTAGGTTTAGTTTGTGGTTGTTTTTCCAATTCCTCCAGGTGTGCTGTTAGGTCTTCAATTTTAGCTCTTTCTTCTTTTTTAATATATGAATTTATGGCTATGAACTTCCCTCTCAGGACTGCTTTCGCTGCATCCCATAGGTTTTGATATGTTGTGTTGTCGTTTTCATTAGTTTCAAGGTAGTTACTGATTTCTTTTGAGATTTCTCCTTTGACCCGCTGTTTGTCTAAGAGCGGGTTGTTTAACTTCCATATCCTTGTGCCTAACCTGTTTCTCTGGCCCTTAGTGATTTCCAACTTCATTCCGTTGTGGTCAGAGAAATTACTTTTATAATCTCAATCTTTCTGAATTCATTAAGTGTTGTTCTGTGGCCTAGCATGTGGTCTATTTTGGAGTATGTTTCAGGTGCGCTCGAGAAGAATGTAAATACCGCTGTATTTGGGTGTAGTGTTATGTATATGTCTATTAAGTCCAGTTCTTCTAATGTATTGTTGAGTGCCTTAGTTTCTTTATTGATTCTCTGCCTAGATATTCTGTCTAATGATGATAATGGTGTATTGAAGTCCCCTGCTATAATTGTAGAGGTATTTATTTTTCCTCTTAGGTTTTCCAGAGTTTGCTGCACGTATTTTGAGGCACCCCGGTTAGGTGCGTAAATGTTGATGATTGTTCTCTCTTCTTGAGAGATTACTCCTTTTACTAATATGTAGTGTACCTCTTTATCTCTTACAAATGTTTTGCATTTAAAGTCTATTTTGTCTGATATTAGAAAAGCTACTCCTGCCCTTTTTTGGCTATTATTAGCTTGTAAAATGATTTTCCAGCCATTCACTTTCAGCCTCCTTGAATCCCTGGGTCGAAGGTGGGTTTCTTGTAGAAAGCATATAGATGGATCATATTTTCTTATCCATTCTGCCAATCTGTGTCTTTTGATTGGTGAATTTAATCCATTAACAGTCAGTGTTATTACTCATAACGAATTTCTTACTGCAGCCATTTTTTCTTTGGGTTAATTTATGTCACATGTTATTTTGTTTCTCTTTTTGTCTTTTCAGTTGTTTTTAAACTATCCTCCAACTCTTTCTCCCTTGCTTTTTCCTGTCAACTTGTAGAAATTCCTTTAGTATTTCTTGAAGTGCTGGTTTCTTCTTGACATACTCTCTTAATTTCTCTTTATCTGTGAATATTTTGAACTCTCCATCATTTTTGAATGCTAATTTTGCTGGATAGAGAATTCCCGGCTGGAAGTTTTTTTCTTTTAGTATTTGACTATGCCATACCACTGTCTTCTTGCCTCCATGGTTTCAGCTGAGAAATCAGCACTTAATCTTATTGTGCTTCCCTTGTATATGATGGTTTTCTTTTCTCTTTCTGCCTTGAGTATTTTCTCTTTGTCTTGAGCATTGGACATTTTAACAAGTATATGTCTTGGAGTTGGCCTGTTGGGATTTATAGTATTTGGGGTGCCCTGTGATTCCTGGATCTGCACATCCATCTCTCTCAATAGCATTGGAAAGTTTTCAGCCATTATTTCCTTCAACCCTCCTTCTGTTCCCTTTCCCTTCTCTTCTCCTTCTGGGATGCCCATAATGCATATGTTTGTGCATTTTGTATTATCGGTTAATTCCCTGAGTCCATGCTGGATTTTTTCTATCTTTTGTCTATCTATTTTACTATGTCCTTGATTTCAGCTGTATTGTCTTCCACATCACTAATTCTTTCCTCTGCCCTTTCAAATCTGCTGTTATGTGAATCCAGCATCTTTTTCATTTCTTGTCTTGCGCCATTGTTCACCATCATATCCATTACCTTTTTAGGCATGTTTGCTATTTCTTCAGTATGTTTTCCCAGTGTCTTCTTTTTTTTTTTTTTTTCCATTATTAAAGCATTTTCATTATTTCAATAATAACAATAATAAACAAAATGCAAACAAACAAACATTCTTTCTGCCCCTTTCCCATTCTCTTCTCCTTCTGGGACACCAATAATGTGAATATTTGTGTGTTTCATATCGTCTTTATTTCCTTAATCTCTTTCTTCAGTTCTTTAAGTTGGTCCATGATATTTGTTTGTCTAGCTTTGATTAGTTGCTCGATGTTCTGCATTGCTTCCTGTTTTTTTGTTGTTCATTTGACTGGTCCATGTTTTCCTGTTTCTCAGAGTCATTTGTATTTTTTTGTTGCCCTCTGGTCATCATATTATCTTGATGGGTTTGTTCAATTGATTAGCTTTTCTCTATGGTCTAGAGTTTTATTTAGCTGTTGGTTCTGCATGTCAGTTAAGTTTTCTCTTTGGCAGTTTTTCTTCTTATTTTATTTCCTTACTTCTTTGTATGTTCCCTTAATAATGTATGTCCACATTCAGGTTTAAGACATGGGATCTGAAATTTTTCTCTTTCTTCGAATCAGTGTTTGTGAAGTCCCTCTCTGGTCTCTACCATCCTCCAATAGTCTTATCTTAAACAACATGAGAGAACTCATACAGGAGAGAAACACCATTAATTTCATATATGTGTGAACACCTTCAGTCAATACTCTAGTCTTAAAGATCATGAGAGAATTTACACTGGACAGAAACCTTATGAATGCTATCTTTGTGGGAAAGCCTTCATTCAATCCTCTTCCCTTAAATATCATGAGAGAACTCACACTTGAAAGAAATACCATGAATTTGATTTATGTGGCAAACCCTTCATTCATACCTTTGCTCTTAAACAATATGAGAGAACTCACACTGGACAGAAACCCCATGAATATTATCTAAGTGGGAAACATTCCATCAATATTCTAATCTTAGATGATATGAGCATTCTCACTTTGGAGAGGAACTCTATGTATATCATCTTTGTGGAAAACCCTTCTTTCATTGTTCTTCCCTTAACGTACCTGAGAGAATGCAACTTATTGAGAAAGACCTTGAGTGTCATCTCACTCAGAAAATCTTCATTGATTGCTCTTCCCTAAAATGACATCAAATAAATCACACTGGTCAATAATTCCATGAATGTCATCTTTGTGAGAATGTCTTTCTTCTTTGCTCTTCCCCTAACAATATGAAAGGACTCACACTGGTGAGAAACACTATGATATCATCTATATGGGAAAGGCTACATTCAATATTCTCATCTTAAATAACATGAGAGAACTCACACTGAATAGAAACTCCATGAATATCATCTATGTGGGAAACCTTTCACTCATAGTTCAGCCCTCCAGCAACATGAGAGAATTCATGCTGGACAGAAACCATATTACTATCTGTAGAGGAAAACCTTAATTTTTCTAACCTTAGACAACATGAGATTGTTCAAACTCAACAGAATTCCTATGCATTCCAAAAACTTGAAAAATTCATCAGTCAATATTCTGACCTTAAGTGAATTGAAATAACTCATAAGGTAAAGATATTGGATATGAAAGCCATAGATTTAGCTTCTAAACACACCAGAGAATTCACATAATGAGCAAACACTATGTTTGTAGTCAGTCTGGATTTTCTTATAGCCAAATATTTTACTTCAGATAATTTAAGGACATTCATACAGGAGAGAAACCATATGCATATCATCTATGTAGCAAAACCCTTAGAAGGGTAGATGATATACCATGAGAGAACCCATCATGTAAACATAATGGAATTGGAGAAGCCTCATCTACGCTCTAACTCATAAGCTAAATAGGGAAATCACACATGACATTTTCTATACCTGTACTCAATGCAGAATTGCCTTAATTATTATTTTATCCTTCAAATAAAATGAGTGAACTTTGCAAGACTGAAACACTGTCTATAAGCACTGTGCACTATAATTCAGTGAAACCCAAGCCTTGGTGTGCTAATGGAAACCCAGTTTTAGAATAACCACAAAACACATGAAATATGAAGGAGAAGTGGGAAGCATATGTGGCTCAAGTGATTGAGCTCTCACCTACCACATGGGAGGTCGCTGGTTCAGTTCCCAGTGCCTCCTAAAGACACTGAGCTGGGGCAACAGGCAGGGGTGGCAAGCTGACACAGTAAGATGATGCAATAAAAGACACAAGAAGAAAAAATATAATGAAAGGCACAACAAAGGAGGGAGCAGAAATTCCCGGTTCCGTCTAAAGAAGACAGGCAAGACAGTGAGCTGACATGACAGGGAGATATGGCAATCTGACAGAACAAGATGATGCAACAAGAGACACAAAAAGAAAAACATAATGAGAGACACAACAAAGCAGGGAATGGAGGTGACTCAAGTGATTAGGTGCCTCATTCCCACATTAGATATCCCAGGTTTGGTTCCCAGTGCCTTCTAAAGAAACAAGGAAAATGAATAGGCACAGCAAGTGTAAACAATGAGGTGGTTGGGAGAAATAAACCAAAAAATAAATCTTTAAAAAAAGGAGAAGACTTTATTAAGATGAACCCTTTGAGGGATTTCCAGAAAACTCATGGTGGAGAATGTCTTCAATGAAAAATCATGAGAAATCATTTATTCATAGATTAAGGAGGTCATGTGTATCAGTAAATCTGTTTATGTGAGGGATATTTTTTGATGGGTTTGGACAAATGATTCAGTATATGAGGGCTGATTTTACGAATTTCAGTGATGGAAATCACAGTTATAGGTTTGAGGATAGGAAAATGTGTGAAGCCTGCAATTTTGAAATCTTCTAGGGTAAATGCATATAGTTTTCTCATTGCTTCTCCTGGGTCAGTGATGAAATATATGAAGGGTAGGATCAGATATGGTCACTTTGTTCCTGGTCTTAGAGGAAACAATGGTTCATCTAAGTGACTAGAATGTTTATCAATTGGTGTGATAATAATGCACACTCTATTTCACAGTGCCAAGCAGAGGTCCAGTCATTCCCATTATCTTTTCCAATTTCCCAGTAGAAAGTATAGGTCAAAAGGCACTGCAATAATCATCTTGTTAATAATCAAATATGTAATAGATTCCTCAACTTGCATGGCCTAGAAGCAATGCCATTATGCTGGTTGACATTTGGAAATCATATCTTTGACATTAAGTGTTAAAAAATTAAGATCCAGAGCATGAAAATATGGAAAACTTACAGTTAATTTAATACATAGTTTTAAAAGATTGCTGAATGTTGTCCTACTAAAATTGGAGCTACTATACATATTTCTGTTCTCACCACTTCACCTCATATATTATGTAATATTGCCAGACAGAAAATTTTACTCTAAATAGAGACCCAGTAAAGGATGTCTTCTCTCATCACTTCCATTGTATATAGATATAATGCCAGATGTATTCAGCTTGGCCGATCCATCAGTGAACAAGCACTCATCAGTTATCCTCAGGATGCCAATGCAGGGAGGGCAAGATGTTTAGTATTGCATCAGAATTATTGTTAATGAGTGTCTCACCAACCACTCATGCAAATAAGACACTTCTTGGGGGCCATGGCAAGCTTGGTCCTGAATTTATCACTTTACCAATTTTAAATATATAAATATATAAATGAATGTAAATAAATTTTATAAATTTACCAATTTATATTTGATGATACCCTGTCACTGGGTAAGTGTTCTGATTGCCCAGTACCCAGCATGAGATGGAGTTTTCTAGTCTCAAGAAGACCGGAGAAATCTCTGTACCCCTTCCCATTTCCAACAAAGCCTGAGAGCACACGACATTACTCTTTGAAGATGTAGTGCACTCTCATTTACAGTTAAAAGGTATTTTTGAGTTCTGTAATGTCCTTTTGTCCACCAAGAAGGCAGTTGACAATGCAAGGAGTTGTGAACACTTGGGGTACATGGTCTGTCACAACCCCAAGCACAATAGCCAGAATTTGTTGTGATAAACATACAATTTTAGTCATTATTGGGATGTGCAGTGGTACAGGATCTATTCGCATAGAAACTCCATAAATCTTAAGCATTAATTATGGATTAAGTATCTCCACCATGTCCCCTGGTAAACTACGTTATATAATTTGCATCTATGACTGTGTTGATTATAATTATTTCATATTGCTACATCACACAATATTTCATGTATCAGAACTCCATTCCTTTTTCAATGTTTGAATATACTCCATTGTGCACATATAACAATTTTATTATGCATTCATTGGTTGATGGACATGTGTTGCCTCCATCTTTTAGCAATGGTGGATAATGCCACTATCAGTGTGCAAATATCCGTTTGAGATGCTGCTTTTAATTCTTTTTTGTATGTACCTAGTATTGGCATTGCCAATTTATATGCTTGGTCTATACTTAGCATTCTTAGGAACCACAAAAGTGTTTTCCACAGGGGACGCACGATTTTATATTGCCATTAGCAATGAATGAGTGTTCCTAGTTCTGCAAAACTTGTTATTTTTAATTTTTAATAGCATTCTTTCTAATGAGTTTGAAAGGGTACCTCATTGTTGTTTTGATTTGTATTTCCTTGGTGGCTAATGATGTTGAGCATCTTTTCATGTGCTTTCTCACTATTTCTATATCTTCTTTAGAGAGCTATCTGTTCAAGCCTTTTGCCCAGTTTTTGAATTGTGTTGCTGTTCTTTTCGTTGTTAAGTTGGAGGACTTCATTATTTATACTGGATATTAAATTAAGACACATCTGGGAGGACTCAAGATGGCGTTAGTGTAGGAGGGCGCACACTGCAAGCTCCCAGAGCAAGGCGGATTGTGGACGGGGTCCTGCCCGGGGTCTGTGCTGTGCACGCATGGAGTGAGAAGCTTGGGACATCTATCTGCGTGGATCGGCGGAGTGGACCAAACGGTGGAGATTCGTGAGTTTTGAGGCTGCCGCTGGAGGTTGGCACAGGCGGCTGAGCCCCGCGGTTAGGGAAAAAAAAAATAAAACGGCCATTTGGAGCAGCGGGCGGGGCGAAAAAGTTTTATTTTCTGAGGATCTGGCTGCCTGGCACCCCTTGGACCTTGTGTGAACAGAGCAAAGGAGCTAATCAGCACCCGGTGAACCGGAGGGGGGATTTTGGTCGGGGAACGGAGCTGATTCCCCTAGCCACCCAGGGATAAGACCCGGGCCACTGCGGAGCCAGGAGGAAGGGACACTTCCCAAAAAAGGGAGGGCTCAGTAGGAAGACAGGGAAGGGTATTTTATATTTTTAGACATTGATCTGGCTGCCTGCACCACCCCATAGCTTTGGGGAGCAGATAAACCGACCTGAAGCAGCATCAGGCTGAGAGGAGACACGATTCTGCACTCTAACTGATTTACTGAGCAGCCCGGTGACGTTGGAGCTCGGCGCCAGAAGGGGCAGAATCCGCCATCTTTAACACTCCTCACTGACTAACATCAGAGCTTCAGTTAACCTGGGGAGTCCGGAAAGTGGGACATGCTTGATTAATTTCCACGGGCCCAGCAAGGGTCCATTCTGTAAGGGGGTTGGTCTAGAGGAGGAATTATTTTGGGTCCTGCATTTGGCTAAAAAAAAAAAAAAAAAAAAAAAATTGAGGTCACCTCAACAAATGAAAAATAAATTCTTTTTAATTTAGTTTAATAGCTAAAAGCTGCTTCAGGACCTGCATATAGAATCCTGTGGGGAAATTCATTGATAAACACAAGTAGGCAGGAAGGATCCATGTGGACTCTAGGGGAATCATTGACCCCCCTCAGCTCTGTTTGACTGCTTGCCTGTGTGGATCTTTGGTTTCTCTCTGTTATTTTCTGGTCTATTGCTATTATTCCCGTTTTCCTCCCCCCTTCCTTTTTCCTTCTCTCTTTTTTTCTAATAGGTGCTGCCAGCTGGTCGCTTCTTTGCTGGGCTTCTTATTCAGTAATTTCCCACTCGCTGTATATATTGATTCTGTATTACAAACTATTGCTTATCCTTCCTGCATCTTTCTGCCTTCTGTTTTCTGTTGTGGCTCTTAGAGACAACATTTTTTCATAGGCCCACAACTTAAAGGTGTCAATTTCTATCCCATCTATTTTGTTTTCTTCTTCTTCTTTTTTCTTTTTTTTTAATTAGTATTAACTTTTTCCTTTCAGACCTTTCTCTACTATTTCTCTCCCTCCTCATAATTCTAGCCTTCTAAATCACTATATATATATATATTTTCCTCCATTTGTTTTTCCAGTCCATTGTAGGAACTCTATATTTTGTCCTAGTACTCTACACTGCCTACACAAGTTAAATATTCATCTCATTAAGTCTCATTTTGCCCCTCTTCTAACTTTTATCAATATTTCTATTATCATTCTGCCTTCCTTACATCTTTTGATTCCTCTGGCCCTAACCTTTTGCCTTCAAGGGAACATAGAAAGAAGCAAGGAAATAAAATAAGAAGAAAAACTGCCAAAGAGAAAACTTAACTCACATGCAGAACCAACAGATAAATAAAATTCTAGAGCATAGAGAAAAGCTAATCAACTGAACAAACCCATCAAGATAACATGATGACCAGAGGGCAACAGAAAAATACAAATGACTCTGAGAAACTGGAAAATATGGACCAGTCCAGTGCACAAAATAAAAACCAGGAAGTAATGCAGTACATCAAACAACTAATCAAAGCTATCCAAACAAATATCATGGACCAACTTAAAGAACTGAAGGAAGAGATTAAGTATATAAAGAAGATACTGGGAGAACATACTGAAGAAATAGCTAGCACACCTAAAAAGGAAATGGATATGATGGCGAACAAAGACACAAGTCAAGAAATGAAAAAGACGTTGGACTCACATGGAAGCAGAATTGAACAGGCAGAGGAAAGAACTAGTGATATGGAAGAAAATACAGTTGAAATCAAAGAGATTGTAGAAAAGATAGACAAAAAGATAGAAAAAATCCAGTATGGTCTCAGGGAATTAACCGATAATGCAAGACGCAGAAACATACGCATTATGGGCATCCCAGAAGGAGAAGAGAAGGGAAAGGGAACAGAAGGAGTGTTGAAGGAAGTTATGGCTGAAAACTTCCCAAATCTATTGAGAGAGATGGATGTGCAGATCCAGGAAGCACAGCGCACCCCAAATAGGATAAATCCCAACAGGCCAACTCAAAGACATATACTTGTCAAATTGTCCAATGCTCAAGACAAAGAGAAAATACTCAAGGCAGCAAGAGAAAAGAGAACCATCACATACAAGGGAAGCACAATAAGATTAAGTGCTGATTTCTGAGCTGAAACCATGGAGGCAAGAAGACAGTGGTATGACATAGTCAAACTAAACCTAAAGGAAGTAGAAAGCAGGAAATAACCAAGATTAGAGCAGAACTAAATGAAATAGAGAATAAGAAAGCACTGGAAACAATAAACCCAACCAAAAGCTGGTTCTTCGAGAATACAAACAAAATTGACAAACCCTTAGCCAGACTAACAAAGAAAAAGAGAGAACAGATGCAAATACATAAAATATGGAATGAGCAAGGTGATATCACTACTGACCCCACTGAAATAAAGAGTATCATAAGAGGATACTTTGAAAAATTATATGCCAACAAGAATGACAATTTAGAGGAAATGGACAAGTTTCTAGAAACCCACAAACAGCC
>JAKSZT010054273.1:3080490-3096196 GCA_026826555.1 Tolypeutes matacus | reverse complement strand
TGTATGTATTGTGAGAATTTTGATTTTTACCCATAATAAAAAAAAAATAAAAATAAAAATTAATTAAAAAAAAAAAAAGATGAAGGCCATGTAATAGCCAGGTACAATTAATAGGGAAATGAAATAATAATGGTAAGTTTAAATGTAAGAGATAAAATACATGGAAACTTAAAAAGAAAAACACTAAAAGTAAAATAAAATTGAAGGATTGGGGTATTCAAAAAATGGGAAAAAAACAAAAAAATTGAAAAAAAAATTTTTTAATAAACATTTTTCCTTTAAAAAAATATATATATGCATATATGTGTATTTGCTTACAAAAATATTTATATATATATATATACATATATTTTAAGAGGTGCTTAGATTACCCAAAATATTACACGGAACCCACTGGGATTCCCGTGTGGTCTACAGTGGTTGATTTCTTTTATGTTGACAAATCCATCACACTCTTTTAAGTCATATATCTGTTTATGAAAAATTGTTATTTGTCCATGAACTGTATGTCATTATTGAGTGATATTTTAGAGAAGGATTTACAGTATACACATCCTTTCACAGACATAAATAATGAAATGTAGGGATGTTGGAGATGATGGTGGTTAATATAGGACAAGATTTCAGCTACCACCTCACTAAAATATCACTGTTCAAATAGCTTTTCAACCAAATCCCTTCATTCTATATCTTCTGAGCCTCCTAAACCTATGAAGATCGTAGGAAATGACATCAAGATGCATATTCTTCTATTTTTTTGGTACAGGGGATTTTCATGACTATAATTGCACAATAGGAGTCATTGATTCATTCCAGTTAATCAATACCTTCAATTGATCAGCCCCATAATAAAAGCCCCATTCTTAAGTTTTTTATTTGATATCCAAATCCATTGGGATAAATTATAGAACTCAGTGTTGAGGGAGTTACATTGCTAGACACCACATGTGGAAGAACTGAAATGATTTAGAACAAGTGTATCCAGATGATCAGATTCAGGGTGGAACAGGAAGGAAGTGAGAGTCCAGCAGACAGGTTTAGATGTTGAAGAACAAATATTAGTACAGATACCAAACATTATATTCAGAAATTCCAGACTGCTTTTTCAGTGGAGGCCTATTTCCAGATGTTTCATGGATTGAGGATCCATATGTTTTGGAATAAGGGTTGGAATTGAAAATCTCCAAACATCATGGGCTAATTAATAAATATAATTCAGTGATTTACATAATCTTATCTGTACAATGAAGTTATTCATATAATCCTTTTATCCAGAGAAGCCAATGCTTCTGAACTTTTGACACCAGGATAAGAGAGTCCTCTCTATATTTCTCTTGGAGCACACTTTATGTTCTTATTTATTGGGGGTAGGGTTATTCCTAGGTTAATGGTTTGGCATTCATGACAGGAGGGTTTGGAAATTGCATTCAAGATGAGTATTTAGGCTTCTTTCTCCATTTGCAGCTTTGCTTAGGTACTGCATTTCTGGAGGTGAATTAAAATCCAGAGCAAGATAGTTGTCAGCAGAGCTATTGAAAATGCAACCATGGGTGAATAAGGAATTCTTTAACTGAAACTCCACATAGGTTATGAGTTAACATCAGGTTCCTCCAATTGACATGGATCTTCAAAGTGCATTTAGGAAATAGGCAAGGATCCAAGTTTCAGTTAAGCTTATAAATGACTCTAGAATATTTATGGTAATTAGAGACTCATCAATAAGCAATCTCCTACCATTACAATAGTGTTTTCAGCCTCCATCAAGCTGTGAATTCTTTTAAGAGATGATTTATTTTTTTCACCCAACCCATGGTCACACTGGAGAACTAATGCAATCATGGATCATGTTAATGCTTAAAATTGGCTTAGGCATGTGGTGAAGAGAGGTGATAGAGATGAGTAAGAAAAGAAGTTTCAGGAAGTGGATGTGACTCAAGTGGTTGGGCATCCATCTACCATATGGAAAGACCCAGGTTCCATCCCCAGGACCTCCTGGTAAAACAAAAAAGGTGAGCAGGTGATGTGGGCCCACATGTGGTGAACCACAGGCCTGCACAGATGCATGGCAAGCAAGGTCCACATGCAGTGAGCCACCAGATAGCTGAGCCATACAGAAATATGATGACACAACAAAAGAGAGACATGGGAGAGCTAAGGCAAGACATGCCAGAAACCAGGAACTGAGGTGGTCTAAGTGACAGGGTGCCTCTCTCCCACATCAGGGGTCCCTAGGATTGAATCCTAATGAAGTCTAGAGGAGAGAAATGAGAAGGGAAGGCAAGAAACAGACACAGAATATCCAGGAATCCACACAGACAGCAAGTGTGTGTGGGGGGGACGACTCATAAAACTGTACACCAAAAAGAAAAAAATAAAGTCAATTAAAAAAAATAGAAGTTTACAGTCAATAGGAAGGCTGAGTTTCAGCAAGTATATTCAATCAATTCATTGTTAAAGGTACTGTGGTGTAGGTCTGTGCATTGTTTCCAGAAGCAAAAGAGAGGTTAGTAAAAAAAAAAAAAAGCAATGAGGAATCATTTATTTTCTCCAATTAATTTTCCTTAAAGATTTGATGGAATATATTTTGAAATATTCAAAAATTCAGAAAACTAAAATTCTCTTTACATCTTTTGTTCCCAATTCTCCAACTTCAATTTCTACAAATCAACTTTATTCCAATTTTATTAATGGATACAATATATAGGAAGAATTTTTTCCTTAATTGTGGTTGTGCATTCAGGAGGTATATAATAGTAAAATAAAATTTGTGTCCCTGTGAATATTTTTGAAGATTTGGTGAGACCAGCAGCAATGAAGGGGCTTCTTTAAGATAAGATGAAGATACAAGAGAGACAATGGAAACTGGTGTCCATAGATCTCTGAAAAAGTTGTGAATGGGAAGTCTTCTGCTACAGGAATGGTCAGACTAGGGCCATCTTTCAGTACAACAGTCTCACAAATCTCTTGCTTGTAATCATGATCCATCTGCACCTATACATGATATTGAACACCAAATTAAGTATAATTGAGGGAGGCAGCACTAATTAATCCTGAGTTCTGTATGAAACCTTTTCAGTTCTGCAGAAACCTGTATATTATTTCAAAGTTCCATGTCAGTTTATTGAATATTACACCTGTGATTTGAATTTAAATAGAAAAGGCTTTACAAATCACCAATGAGATTTGTCAAAATGCATATTTTTAAAATGATTTTTATAAATGAGAGCTAAATGAGGTCATCTATATAGGAGTATAATTTAACCATATTCATTGTTAAAATGTGACATACCATGGATATTGCTTGCTTTATGATAAGTCTGTATATTTACTTGAAATTAGTGGAAATGAGTGTTTTAATTATGAATGTTCAACTGAAAGTTTTATAACCAGCATCAATAAGTCATAATTACATGTTTATTGGGAAACTTCCAGGTGTATATCATACTACATATCATATGCTATTACTTTGTAATGAAGTTTTATGTACTCAGTATGTGTATGTGTCTGTGAGTGTATCTGAAAAGCAGATGACAGTTCAGCATTGATAATGATGTTATAGGAACCTCAAATATATTTTGAGCTTTATATATACAGGCTCTGCTTACTCCATGCAGTCATTTTCTGCACCACACTCAGGACATTGGTAAGGATGGCCCTGTGTGAACCCAAATTTCTATGATTTTTTAGGAGTTAGTCACCTTCAATTATGTTGCTGTAGACTTCACTGAGGAAGAGTGGGAACTTCTAGACACGTCCCTGAGAAAGCTGTTCAGAGAAGTGACACTGGAGAATACCAATTACCTGGTCTTAGTGGGTGAGTCACTCAAAATTTATCTACCATATATATATATATATTTTATTGTGGGTAAAAATCAAAATTTTCACAATATATACCAACATTTGCAAAATTACATATATTTATATCTCTCTATCTTTCTATCTACCATCTATTTACCCTGTCTACTATCTACCTATATATCTCAAATAATTTTCTATTTATTTTTCAAATAATGAGATCAGCTTCTAAATATGGTTGTATAATCTTATATTCTCTTATATTATATATTTATATTTTAATACATTTATATTTTATAACACATACAACTGCCTAAATGAAATTTGTTTCCTTACATTTTGCTTACATCAATTTCACTCAAATAGAATTTCACCTTCTTGACCTCAACTTAATGTCTTTCTAGAATCTCAATTTCCAACCCTCAGGGCTCTGCTGAGAACTTAATTAATAGTTTTTTAATGTAGGAATAATTTATTACTTTGAAATATGTATTCTGATCCAAGGGTTATGCTGAGGCTTCAGAACACAGTAGGAAAAACATCGCATATATCCTTTTCCACACCGAATTTAGATCGTACTGATGGAGTTTATGTTTATTGGATTATTATCAAACACTGTGGAAATGTAGAATATTTGCTTATTTAGAATATAGAGGATTCTGCAATCTCTCTTTGAACTTATGCATAGGCAGCAACAGCCAGTGGTCCTCATAGAAATGGACACAGGCTCAAGTGCTACATCCTTCCTGTTGAAATATTATAAATGTCCTGTATTCAAGGTGCTGTTGTATTTATGGCCTTCAGCCCTTAACTTATTTTTTCATATCCTACCTTGGACTTCAAGATAGTGCACTGTGACAATGACAACTCAAAACCTTGGTATACTTTTACAACGGGATATCAGGTTTGCAAATCAGATGTGCTTTCTCAGTTGTAACAAGAAGTGTGGGGTAAAAAAGAGGATTTCCTCAAAACCAGAGTCCAAGGGAACTCAAAGAATATGTGCATCAGTAGAAGAGGGGACTTGTAAGAAATAGATTAGGAGCTTGAAAATATCAACTTCAGGTTTCCTTAAGTGATTTATGATTTCTGAAAGGTAGGTGAGTATATAGGGGAATTTTAGTCACATGTGGTCATTACTTTATACACTTCTCAAACTCTAGTCAAGTGTTTTGAGTTTTGGGAAAGGGATACTCATTTGCTATTGGACTTAAACTTTCACATAATGATCCTTGCCCTCATCTTCCTCTTGGAAGGTTTTGTCTTTTTTTTTTTTTTTAACCATCATGACATGCCAACTTTTTTATTTTTCTAATATCTCAGTTCTGAAAATCTTTTCTGATTGTAGTGTCCTATAATATTTTCTTCTGCCTAGAGTATTCTTTAATTTGATATACTTTCCTAACTAATTGTGAATGTTTGGAACATACTAACAGAGATATTTAGAACTTTCCATCCTTTTCATTCCCTTAATTCTACTCTAATAGCTTATTGTGTTTTTTTTTTTCAATTATTACAATCAGGAAAAGTGCCTTTATAAAACAAGAAATGATGTTCATCCAATTTATATGCGGGAAAGACACTTCTAATTCATGCCATTGGTAACCTTCGTTGTGTGACCCCTAGTTTTCAAATAGATGCCAGGAATGGAATAAATTAGGAATTCAGCAAAATCACATAACTATAGTTAATGCTGAAATTAAATGTTAACCCAGGCAAAATTGTCATAATTTGAATTTGGGAAAAATTAATCTGAACATAAAACTCTAACCTGAGCTCATATTTTAAAAGCATTGCATAAACATGGTTCACATATATAATCTTTGAAACATAATGCAGTTCAAAATTAATTGGATATCTCTCCAATTCAATTCCTATAATAGAAAAAATCTCCATGCATGGAGGATAATAATACATATATGAAAGTAACATAGGAAAGATTTATTGGAGCTGATCACTGGAGTATTATTCTAAAATCCATATGTCAGGAAATTAATTAGCTTATGTATATGGACAAATGTTTTACATTCTTATCTAATTCCCCACAGCAAAGATCCCACACTCAAAAGAATTCCTTTAAGTGTAATTATTTGCAAGATGATCCCACTCACAAATCCACAGTGACCAAACATGTATTAATTCACATGACAAAGAAACCATATTTCAGGAAACCACTTGCAACAGACCTCAATGACCATTCATCTTTTAGTAAACATAGTCACACTTAGTAAATCATATGAATGTCATCAAAGTACTAAAGCCTTTGTGAAATGCTCTGGTCTGAGACAATACAATGGAAATCATATTGTAGAGACACACTGCATGAATGTCATCAATGTGGTAATGGTTCCAGTCAAAGTTTAATCTTAGACAACATGAAAGAACTCACATTGGAGAGACAATCCATGTATGTAATCTTTGTGGGAAAGCCTTTCATTGCTCTTCCTTTAAACAACATGGGAGAACTTTGAAGTGAAATCCCATGAATATCACCTATGGGGGAAAGCCTTTATTGAATCTCCTAATCTTAGATTACATGAGAGAACACACACTGGAGGGAAAACCTATGAATACCATCTATGTGGGAAAAGTTTCATTCATTGTTCTTCACTTAAATGACATGAGAGAACTCACACTGGAGAGAGACCCAATAAATATCATCTATGTGGGAAAGCCTTCAGTCAATAGTCTCATATTACACAACATGAGGACACTCACACTGAAGAAAAAGCCCATGAATGTCACATATGTGAGGAGATTTTCACTTATAGTTCTGTGCTCAGGTAAGATAAGAAAATGCATGCTGGACAGAATCAATAAGAATATCATCTCTATGAGAAAACCTTTATTTTTCTAACTTTAGACAACATGAGATTACTGAAACAGGAGATAATCCTGAGGAATATCATCAATGTGAGAAAGCCATCAGTCAATATTCTGACTTTATATTGAATGAGAGAACTCACATCATAAAGGTTTTAGATATGAAAGAGGCTTCAGCCATAGATTTAACCTTTAAACATACCAGAGAACTCACATAGTGAAGGAGTACTATCTCTGTAGTCAATATGGATTTGCCTGTATTCATCCATACTACATCAGTTATCTAAGGAAATTCATTATGGAGAGGATCCATATGAATGTTATGTATGTAGGAAAGACCTTAATAGATGGTTTGATGATATACCACATGAGACAACTCATATTATAAATGTAATGGCAGTTAAGAGGCCCCACCTATCACTTAAACTGATAAGCAAACCTGAGAAATCACATGTGAGAAATTCTATATCTTTACTCAATGTGGGGTTGCCTTAATTTAAAAATTTTCCTTTAAATAAAAGGAATAAACTTCATAGGGATAAAACACTAAGTCTGTAATGAAGGTGTAATACCATTAAGGCAAATCCAAGCCTCGGTGTGCTAAGGAAAACTCAGTTTAGGAATAATCACATAAACATGAAATGAGAAGGAAAGTCTTTACTAGAAGGATGAAACCCCTTGGGGAATTACCAGAAGATTCAAGGTGGATAATGTATTCAGTGGAACTAATGTATTTGTTTTGCTTCTTATCTTAGAGGAAACGATACTTCATCTCAGGGACCAGAATCTTTATCAGTGGGTCAGAGCGTCCTGCACACAATAGTTCACTTAATCAATCAGAGGTCCATATAGTTCCCATTGCCCCTTGCTAATGACTCAGTAGGGTCAGAACACTCTGCAAAAGTCTTGTTCATAATCAAATAGGTAATATATTTCATAATATACTAGGCCCATAGGCAATGTCATGAAGATGGCTCACATTGAGAAATCCTGCCTTTGACTTTATTTATTGAAAAATTAAGATTCAGAGTAAATACATATGAAAAATTTACAGCTAATTTCATACTTTATTTTAAAGACTACTATTAAGATTTCCTAATAAATGGGAACCACTAAAAGTATTTCTTTTCTTACCACTAACTCTCATATTTTGTGTAATATTGAAAGACTGAATGCTTCACCCTAAATAGAGAAAAAGAAAATGATGTTTTCTCTCATCCCTTCCTTTATATACAGATAAAATTCCAGATGGCTTACATTTGGCTGATCCATCAGTGAATCAGCAATGAGTCATAGTCCTCAAAATGCCAATGTGAAGGGAAGGGCCTATGTCTGGTATTGTATCAGGATTATGGTTGATGTGTGCTTCCACCACCCACTTCTGCAAATGTGTAATTTCCTGAAGATCTTGGAAAACATGGTCCAGAATTTATTGTCATTGGGCACTGCTGGTGAAGCTTTCTGATTACCCAGTATCCAGGATATGGTAGAGTTTTCTAGCCTCAGGTGGTCCTGAGAGCTCTTGGTAGTCTTTTCCTACTAGAACAATGTCCAACAGCACACAGGAAGTTGCTTTTCCAGGGAGTAGTCCTGGGTTGTGTCCAGAAATTTTGTGGTCTAAAAGCACATGGCTCTGCTTTCTGCATGACCAAATATAAATGTGCCAGGAGCATAACATGATGTGGAACATGTTGGCACCAATATACAAATAGCTTAATAAAGATTTGGGCCTCCTTTTTGGAGATGGATGACTTTACAGGAGTAATTTACCCTGCACCAGTTCGAGAATCCAGTGCTGGACTCTGCTTTAAGTGCTGGATATGCTACTTAAGCATATGACCTGCTAGGCAGGGCCTTGTATCTTGTTGGAATTTATGGCCCAGCTGGATTGTTGAAACCCTGTTAACAATATGTGCAATACCTGGGCAGTTTGTTTCTTCCACTGGCCCACAAAAATGAAGTCAACAATATAATGGAACATACTGTGTCATTTTGGCAGGAGTAGTTTACTCAAATACTGTCTATTCCATTGGGGGAAGATAGTGGGTGAATTTATATACTTATGGGTAAATAAAATGAAGATATATTTTAGACATTGCCATTGGAAAGCAACTTAATCATGGTCCTCTTCTCAGAATGGAAAGACATAAAAGGCATTCACCATGTCAATAACTGCAGAACAAACACCAGTGTAGAACATAATAATTTCCAGCAGTTTCACAAAGTCTGGGACCACAGGTGCCAAGGGGGGCACTTCTGCATTCAAGTGCCAGTTATCTATAATTAGCCACCATACTCAATATGCCTTTTCCAATGCCCAGACAAGGCCATTATATGCAGAGATGGTGGAGTAGAAGACAGCCATAGATATACAACCTTTTATGAGGTCTGTCAAATCTTTTTCTCTGCCAGGAAGATGTTATTGCTGCTGTTAGGTAATGGAAAGAGCTGGAAGCACTGGGGGTGCATGGTCCATCACTCCTCAAATGTGAGGGCCAAAATTTGTTGGGATGAGGGGGAAAACAATTTTATTCAATACTGGGATGTGCAGTGGTGCAGGATGTAGACACAAAGAAATTCCACACATTTTAAGAATTAATTACATATTCCCTATCACCACCTCATTCCCTGGTAACTTATCTTATAGATTCTGTGTTTTGGTTATAATTATTTCACATCAGTGTGTTCACACAATATTTGCATTTTGCATATAGCTTATTTCACTCAACATGATAACTTTGGATCATTCATATCACAGGTATCAGACCATCAATCCTTTTTTTTTTTTAGGTACTGGGGCTGGGGCCTGAGACCTCTTAGGTGGAAAGCCAGCACTCAAAAACTGAGCCACATCAACTCCCCTAGTTTGTTTGCTTGTTTTTTGTCTTTTATTTTAGGGAGGCACTGGGACCTGTGAGAAACAGGCACTCAATGCTTGGGCCCCATTTTCTTTTTTTAATGTTGAAAAAAATTCTATTTTGTGTGCATAACATATTTTATTTATCCATTCATTGGATGATTCACAGCAACTGTGAATAATGCTGCTATGAACATCAGCGTGCAAGTATCTGTTTGAGCTGCTGATTTAAATTCTTTTGGATATATACCTAGTAGTTGGATTGCCAGGTCATATGGTAGTTGTATACTTACCTTTTTGAGGAATCATCAAACTGTCTTCCACATTGGATGCACCATTTTAAATTGCCACCAGCAATGAGTGAGAGTTACTATTTCTGCACATCCTCTCCAAACTTATTATTTTCTGCTTTATTTTTTAATAGCAACCATTCCAATGGGTGTGAAAGGCTATCTCATTGTGGTATTGAATTGCATTTCCCTGATGGCTAATTAGGTTGAGCATCTTTTCACATGCTTTCTAGCCAATTATTTTTCCCCCATTTTTTAAACTTTATTTTTAAAGAAATTTTAGATTACAGAAAAGTTACTTCAAAAATCTAGGGGATTCCCATATACCCCACCTTCTCCCCTCTCACAGTTCCCTCCATTAATAACATCTCACATTAGTTCAGTACATTTGTTACAATTGATGAACAAATATTAAAGCACTAATCTATTCTTCTGAGTGTGATATCCTTTGATTTTATTAGATACAGCTGAGATGTCTTTGATTAAATTAGCTGAGATTAGGGTTTTGATTTGACCACATCAGTAAGTCATGAGTCCCTGTCCTGTTGGTGAGCTGATATGTACAGACACTTACTCAAGACTATACACCAGAAGAGAAAGAGGTTTGTTATGCTTGATCCTGGGGCCCCAAGGAGAGATGAGCCATTTGCCTGACAGTTTGTATCTGATATAGAAAGCCTGGAAAGATACAAGCCCTAACCAGGAGAGAGAGAGGACTGGAATCCCAGAGGAAAAAGAGAGACCAGGAAGAGATCATCAACCATCTTGCTTCAATATGTGCCAACTGACTTTTTGAGAAAGCAACCTTGAGTTAGACTCTTTATGACATTGTGACTGTGAAGTATTAACCCAAATAAATACACCTCATGAAAGTCAACAGATTTCTGGTACTTTGCATCAGAACCCCTTTGGCAGACTGATACACATGGTCTATAGTTTACATTATGGTTTTCACTTTGGACCATACAATTTTATGAGTATTGACAAAATGTATAATAGCCGGTATCCATCACTGCAATATAATGCAAAGCAATTCCAATGCCTTAAAAATGCTATATGTTCCACATATGCATTCATCCCCAACCCCTCAGAACCTCTGGTAGTTAATATCATTATGTCAATGTTACAAGTTCTTGCATTACTACAATAGTACTAAGTCTACTTTGGTCCATGTTTGTATTCCCCCCTATGTTTATTCATTCTTCAATCTTGAGGATTTGGGGATGCTGATGTCTGTTCTACTTCAGATTGAGGGGGTCTTATATCTTATGTGGCAGATGAAAGGACTTATTTTGCTTGCAGTTGTAAATATTTGCTATTTGAGATGGGGGTTGCCATCATCATCATTTTGATGGTTGTTCTGGGCATATTTGATGAACTGGAGAGTGGTGTTGGTTGTAAATCTGGTGAGATTCAGGCACAACTGACATATGAAAAGAATGAAGATTTGTCTCTGTGACATATATTTAATGGGTATAGTGCTAATTATAGGTTTAAATAAAAGGGATAGCAGAATCATGCACAGGGAAAGTATAAATTAGTCTAACTCTGTTACTTGGGGAAAAGGTGTTGATTTCATTTGGTTGTATGCCTTGCCTTGGCCATTTCTATATCTTCTTTGGAGAGAAGTCTGTTCTAGTCTTTTGACCATTTTTAATAACTTTTTTGTCTTTTTAGTGTTAAATTGAAGGATTTCTTTTCAATACTTTATATTAATTTTTTTATAGGATGTGTAGTTTCCAAATATTTTCTCCTATGTGTACGTTGTTTATCTTTCATAACAAAGTCCATTGAATGACAAGAGTTTTTAATTTTGATGATGTTCCTTTTATCTGTTTTGCTTTTGTTGCTTGTGCTTTGGGTGTAAATCTAAGGAACTATTGACTAAGACAAGTTACTAAAGATGCTTCTCTACATTATCTTCTAGAAGTTTGATAGTTCTAGGTCTTATGAAGGTATTTGATTCATTTTGAGTTGATATACCATGAGGTAGAGGTCCACCTTTTTATTTTCTCCATGGAGATCCAGTTTTTCAAGCACAATTTGTTGAAGAGGCTATTTGTATTAGTCAGCCAAAGGGGTGTTGATGAATAATACCAGAAATCTGTTGGCTTTTATAAAGGTTATTTGGAGTAGAACCTTACATTCACAAGGCCATAAAGAATAAGTTACTTCCCTCACCAATGCCTGTTGCCATGTGTTGGAGCAAGGTGGCTGATGGTCTCTGTGAGGGTTCAGCCTTCCTATTCTTCCTAATGCTCCATGGTCCCAGTTTCTTTTGATCTCAGTGTTAGGCTCATATTAGGTTTGTCTCTCTCTCCAGGGCTTTTTTCTTTCCAGGTTTTCTCAGCTGTTCAGGGCGCTGCTCACTTCAGCTGCAAACTATCAAGTGAACAGCTTGACTCTCTCTCTGGGATTCCAGTGCCCCAAGGTAAACCTTCTGTGTTCTCCTTCTCTGTGTATTTACTTCTCTGTCTTTGGGCATACATTTATATAGCTCACAAATCAGGGGAGGGCAGGGACACAAACTGAGTTGCCCTAATGATGTGGTTGAATTAAAGCCCTAATCTTGATTTTATAGAATAAAAGTGAAACTTCTGAATCTAATACAACCTAATAAACCTAGAGGAACAGACCAGTAAACAAACACAATCCAATAATTTTTTGGAATTCTATACAAAACCAAACTGCCACATTATTTTTTCCCAATTGAGATGTCTTTTCTAACTTGTCAAAAGTGAGTTGGTTTCCATCTTTTGGCAATTGTTAAAAATGCCACTATGAAACTGGATGTGCAAATATATATTTGTGTCTCTGTTTTCATTTCTTCTGAATACATTCTTAGAAAAAGGATTGCCAGATCATATAACAGCTTCCTGAGGAACTGCTAAACTGTCTTCTACATAGGCTGCACCATTCTACAGTCCCAGCTGTAGAATATTAACACTACAGCAAAGGAGTGTTAATATTTCTCCATGTCCTCTAAAGCACTTGTAGTTCTCTGTTATTAAATAATGGCCATTCTATAATGTGTGAAATTGTACATTATTGTAATTTTGATTTACATTTCCCTAATAGGTAGTGATATTGAATTTGTTTCATATGCTTTTTGGATATTTTTATTTCCTCTTTGGAAAATGCCTCATCAAGTCTTTTGCCCATTTTTAAACTAGTTTTCTTGCCTTGTTATTGTTCAGTTGTTTGATTTCATTATATAACATGGAAATCAAACTTTATGGGATATGTGGTGTGATGTTTAGGCTAATATATCAACTTAGCCAGGTAATTGTGCCCAGATGTTTGGTCAAGCAAGCACTGGGCTAATTGTAATACAAGGATATTTATGGACTCTAGTCACCAGTGAGGTTACACATAGATAGGTGTTTACATGTACATGAATCAGGAAGATTGTCTTCAGCAAGGAGTGATGCTTTATTCTATCAGTTGGATGCCTTAAAAGGGGAAGTGATATCAACATTCAGAGAGAATTTCCCAGTTTGCCTATGGACAGCCAACTTCTCCCAGAAACTCATGATGGACCTTCATTGGGGTTTCATCAGAACCCCTAGTTTGCAGCCTACCTGTAGAACCTGGACTTGTGCATCCCCACAGTCATGTGAGAGACTTATAAAATCTCATATTATTATCTGATATCTCCTATTGATTCTGTTTCCCTAGAGAATACTGACTAATACATGTGGTTTGTAAATATTTTCTCCCATTGGGTAAGCTACATTTTCATTTAACAAAGTATTTTGAAGCACAAAAGTTTAATTTTGATGAGGTCCCATTTATCTTTATTTTCTTTTGTTGCTCATGTTTTGAGTGTAAGATTTAAGAAACCCATACAACAGATCATAAAGATGTTTCCCTGTATTTTCATCTAGGAGCTTTATGGTTTTAGCTTTTATCTTTAGTTCCTTGATCCATTTTGAGCTAATTTTTATATAATGTATGAGATATGGATACTCTTCATTTTCTTTTGGACTTGGATATTCAGCACAATTTGTTGAGTAGACTTCTGACTCAGATAGGTGGGCTTGATAGCTTTGTCAAAAATCACTTGGCAATAGAAATGAGGGTCTCATTTTGGTTCCATTTGTCTATATGTCTATCTTTATGCCAGTTCCATGAGGTCTTACCACTATAACTAGGTAATACAATTTAATGTCAGGAAGTGACAATTCTCCAATTTTGTTCTTTTTAAAAATGTTTCTAGATTTTTGGGACCCCATACCTTTCTGAATAAATTTGATAATTAGATTTCCCATTACTCCAAAAAAGGCTGTTGGAATTTTTATTGGGATTGCATTGGATATGCAAATCAACTTGGTAATAATTTATGTCTTAATAATATTTAGTCTTCCAGCCCATGAGCATGGAATTTCCTTCATTTATTTAGGTCATCTTTATTTACTATTATGGGTGTATTGCAGTTTATTGAATAAACTTTGTTATTCATCTTTGTTAAGTTTATTTCTAAATATTTGATCCTTTTAGTCACTATTGTAAATGGAATTTTTTTCCTGACTTCCCCCTAAGTTTTCTCATTAGGAGTGTATAGAAACAATCCTGATTTTTGCATATTAATCATGTATTCTGTCACTCTGCTGAACTTGCTTATTAGCTCTGGTTCTTTGTTGTAGATTTTTCAGGACTTTCTAGGTATAGAAACATATCATCTGTGAATAGTGAAAACTTTAGTTCTTCCTTTCCAATTTGGATTTTTTATTTCTTTTTATTCCCTAGCTGCTCTAACTAGAACCTCTAGAACTATATTGAACAACAGTGATGGCAGTGGGCATCCTTGTTTGCTCCCAAACTCAACAGGAAATCTTTCATTCTTTCACTATGGAGTACAATGCTAGCTGTGGCTTTTTAATATATATCCTTTATCATATTGAAAAAGTTTTCCTTCTATTCCTATTTGTCACACTGTTTTTATCAAGAAAAGATGCTGTATTTTGTCAAATGCCTTTTCTGCATCAATCGAGATGATCACGTGATTTTTCTTCTTTGATTTATTAATGTAGTGTATTACACTGATTTTCTTCTCTTGAACCACCTTTGTATGACGGATAAAACCCACTTGATATTGATGAATAATCTTTTTAATGTGCTTTTGAATCCGATTAGCAAGTATTTTGCTGAAGGTTTTTGCATCTATTTTCATTAAGGATATGCATCTGTAATTTTCTTTTTTTAACTAATCAGTTTTATTGATACACATTAGTAACAAATACCATAGATTGTACACTTTTGATGATTGTATGCTTTATTAATTTTATTTTTTGTAATGTCTTTATCTGGCTTTGGCATTAGGTTGACATTGGTTTCATATAATGAGTTTGGTAGATATGGCAGTTGGGGATTGTTTTATGAATCCCAAAAGAGAAGGATTATGTTTGTAAATAAATCTGTTCCTTTGGGTGTGATACCCTTTGATTGCAATAAACTCAGCTGAGAAGGATTTGACTAGTTTACTTGATAAGATCACCTTAGGGATTTTGATTGGACTATGTCAGTGAGGCATGACTCAAGTTAAGTATTTATCTCCTTGCTGTGTAGGACTCACTAAGTCAGACACAGCAAAAAGAGCTCTTCCATTGTTGATCCTTACATGTGACAGAAAGGAGAAGCTCAAACAGCTGAAGCCCTGGGAGAGATGAGCCATTTGCTGAATAGTTTGCAGCTGAAATTGGTAAGAAAGCAGAGCAGCCAAACCTAAGAGGCTAAATAAGAGAAAAGCCCTATAATTTCTTCCATTGTTCTATGGTTGGTGGCAAGGCTCCAGGATGTGTAAGTTCATTGAGGGTCGTGGGCCACACTGTGGGAGATGTTTGTGTGGGATGTGGTGGGAGGTATGGGAGGTGGGCAACATGGGAATCCCAGTGGGTTCTGTGTAATATTTTGGGTAATCTAAGCACCTCTTAAAATATAT
>JAKSZT010054273.1:3064044-3080390 GCA_026826555.1 Tolypeutes matacus | reverse complement strand
ATATATAACATTTTTTAAGCAAATACACATATATGCATATATATTTATATATCATTTTGCAAATGTTTATATGTATTGTGAGAATTTTTATTTTTACCCACAATAAAAATAAAAAATAAAAAAAAAAGTGAAAAGCCCTATGGCTGAGTGCCTTCAGATGAGTTCTGGAGATGGTATAGACTGATGAGGAATGCAGAGAGCAGGCAGAGATCAACCTGCCATCTTGCTTCAACATGTGGCTGCTGACTTGGGTAAGAAAGCACCTCTCATGGTGCCTTGGGTTGAACTTTTCACAGTTTTGGAACTGTAAGGTTTTACTCCACATAAATACCCTTTATAAAAGCCAACTTATTTCTCATACTTTACATCAGCAACCATTAGGCAAACTAAAACAGTAGCATTCCATCCTGTTCAAATTCTTGCAAGACTTTGAGCATGATTTTTATTGTCTTCTTAGAATGATTGGTGGAATTCACCTGTAAAGCTATCTAGTTCAGCACTTTTCATTTTAGAATGTTTTGATGATTTCTTCAGTCTCTTTACTTGTGATTAGTTATTGAGGGCTTCTATTTCTTCTAATGTCAGTGTAGCTTTTTCATGTGTTTCTAGAAATTTCTCCATTTCATCTATTTTGCTGAATTTGTTGGTGTGCAGTTGTTCATAGTATCCTTTTATGATCTTGTTTATTTCTGCAGGGTCAGCAGTAATGTCTCTCCTCTCATTACTGATTTTTTAAATTTACATCTCTTTTTGTTCTTTCTCAGTCTATATAAAGGACTGTCAATTTTGTTGATCTTCTCAAATAACCAACTTTTGGTTTTGTTGATTCTATTTTTTTCAAGTGCTGGAGATGATATGGAGAATAGGAACACTCTTCACTGTCAATGGGAATGTAAAATGGTGCATCCTCTGTCGAAGACATTTCTTTGGTACCTCAGTAAGCTAAATCTTGAGGAGACATGTAATCCAACAATCCTGCTACTAGGAATATATTCAGAAGTACTGAAAGAATGGACATAAACAGACAGGCACCCCGATATTCATAGTAGCATTATTCACATTTGCTAAAAATGGAAACAACCCATGTCCATCAGATGAATTGATAAACAAAAGGCTGTTTATTTATATGATGGAATAATATATTGTTGTATGAGCAAATGAAATTCAGGAGCATATGACCAGATGGATGAAGCTTGAGGGAATTATGTTGAGTGAAATAAGCCAGACACAAAAGGACAGTTACTGTATGGTCTCACTAAAGAGAGTCGGGAGGTCATCCCAGAGGTAACACTTACGCACACCTCAGTAGGAGCTCATAGAACACCTAAGTGCCTATCATCCCACACAGAGGGGCTCCTGAGAACTCTGGAGATACCCAGGTCCTATATAAGGGGGGATAGCCCCAGAGACTGATGCCTTATCAGTGGGCTCTATTTTGGAATCTGTGCTCCTGAGAGTGACAGAATTGGACTCAAATAAGTCCTCCCTGCACATGGTTCATCAGTCCCTTCTATTCAAACCTATATGTGATGCTGAAGTTTTTAGGTATACTTCCAGAGACTGGAGCCTCTGGCCTACCTATGTGCCAGGTGTGCGTGGAATCTCGGTGGAGCTGCAACTCCTACCCTACAGCTCAATGGACTCATCCAAGTCACCTGGTGAGGAGACAACGGTGGGAAACAGCCATCCCAGGGAATGGAGAGAGCCTGCATCTGCAGGCAGGATCATCCCACCCACCGTATCCATGGGATATAAGCCCTCTCTCACTTGGAGGTGGAGTGGACATCACCATCTCAGTCCCCTCAGGATTGGGGGAAGAACTATTGGCTAGAGTGGATTTGATGGTATTCTGTTGTACACATATGGTGATTCTAGCAATGGAAGAAATTATAACAATGAGGTGGAGCCAGTGGCCACTTGACACTTTTGAGGCAGGGAGGGGATGAGTAGTTGAAATACAGGGGTTTCTTTGGGATTTGGAGGTTGTCCTGAGTACCGTTGTGGTAACGGATGTAGGCCATTTTAAATCAGCACACACCACTCAGAACTGTGTTGCAGAGAGTGTGGTCTACGATGTGAACTGTGGTCTATGGTTTGTGGCAAGGCCCCAGGTTGTGTAAGTCCATTGAGGGTGGTGGGCCACACTTGTAGGAGATGTTTGTGTGGGATGTGGTGGGAGGTGTGGGAGGTGGGCAATATGGAAATCCCAGGGGGTTCTGTGTAATATTTTTGGTAATCTAATCACCTCTTAAAATATATTTATATATATATAAATAACATTTTTGTAAGTAAATGCACATATATGCATATATGTTTATATATCATTTTACAAATAGTGGTATGTATTGTGAAATTTTTTATTTTTACCCACAATAAAAAATAAATAAATTTTAAAAAAATGAAAATAAATGCATGGAGTTAAAATCTAGAGTATAGGTTACTAGGAGATAGGAAGAGGGCCGAGAAGGGGTACTGATGTTTAATGTATGTAGAAATTTTAATTAGGCTGACTGTAAATGTATGGAATGCGTAGAGTTGATGGTAAGACATTATAGTGAGTATAAGTAAAAATCCTTATTTATAATTTTGACTGTAGCTGAAAAGGGGTAGTCTAGGAACATAAATGCCAACTGAAAGAAAGCTAGAGGATGATCTAAGGTCAATATAACACTGTGAGCTCATAGCAGATAAGGATTGTGGTTAATAGTACAAATAAAAGAATGTTCTATAAATTAGAACAAATGTACATCACTATTACAAGGTGTTAAGAATATGGTGATACATGGGAAAAACAAAATTAATGTAACTTATGGACTATAGTTAACAGTAATATTGTAATATTCTTACATCAATGTCAAAGATGGTACTATATTAGTGCTAAGGGTCAATAATATGGTGTGTGATAGTTTGAGATTATTTTGTGAATCCCAAAAATGGAAGATTATGTTTTAAAACTAATCTATTCCTCTGGGTGTGATACCATTTTCTTATATTAAATTCAGCTGAGAGGGCTTTGATTATATTGCCTGTTAAGATTAGAGCTTTTTTTTATTTTACCACATCAGAAAATCATGACTTCAGGGTGTATTCCAGTTCCCTTGGTGTGTCTGAGATAGATGGACATTCACAAAGAAAGGCAGACACACTGGAAGAGAGAGATTTATCATTTTTGATTGAGCCATGTGATAGAAAGAAGAAAGGTCAAACAGCAAATACCCCAGGGTGTCTTGAACCATTTTGCTTGATAGCTTACAGATGACCTTAGGAAGAGAGCTGAGATGGATATAGGAAGTACTGAGGGACAAGCCCTACACCAGGAGAGAGAGAACTTCACTTAACCATGAAGCTTCAAGAGGAAGGTGAAGCCCCGAGGGAAAGGTAGAGACCAGCCAGAGATCAATGAACTTCTTGCTTCAACACATGGCAACTGACTGATTAGAAAGAAATCTGCAGTTGGACATTTTATGTTCTTGTAACTGTAACTTTTACCCCAAATAGATACCCTTTATAAGAGCAGTCAGATTTCAGGTACTTTGCAGCTATTGGAAATCAGTAAATGCTGCCAGCTAGTGAGAAAAACTCATCTAAGAAGCTTAAATCTGAGAGGAGTGTGAGGGAGCAGTACTTCCCCCAGCAGTGGTGGGGGGAGCCTTCAGCAAAGCTGTGATCTCACCTTTTGAAGAGACATAAAGGGAGGGGAGAGCATGCTTATGTGCCAAGGGGAAGCCAGAGAGAGGGAGAGGAGACATCTGAGGGTACTGAGTAAGTTTGTTGGGGCAGGATGAGAAGCAACATAATCAAGGCTAACTGAAATAGGCCTAATAATATTTTCTTATTCTAGTATCTTGTCTGTCAATTGGTAAATTTCCCTAAGACACAGTATTTAGGGTAGATTCAGTATGTTAGATGGAAACAACTTTTTACCCATTTGAGAATTTCCTACCATAGTAGGTTAGAACAAATGGGGTTAATATGCCCAGAAACATGCCTTGCTCATCCTCCTGCTTCCACCTTTCCTCCACTCCTCTCCATTTAGAGATTCTGCATATTAAATCCCAACTTATGTTGTCCTACTAAAGCCACATGTGATCTGCCTTCTTCCCAGCTCTCCTATTGCATCCCCAACCAATTTTTCCACTCTCTCTTCTGTTCCTTGAATTATGGATCTGCATTCCCCATTTTAGACATTTGCCCTTCCTGTGACTGCTGCCAAGAATGGTCTTTCCTTAGCACTTTGTATGGCTGCCTCCTTCTTTTTCTTTACAGCTAAGCCTGAAGGTCACTTCATCTCCTTACTTGAAAGGAAATCTTTCTAAATATCCCATATTTCATTAGTGATCATAACACTCTTTTTAAGATTTATTCTTTTTTAGTGTGGTTTGTTTATTTAACTTTATTTTTAGAGAAGTTCTGATTTATATTTACAGAAAAATTATACCAAAAATATAGAGAAATACCCTATACCACCCCTGCACTCATTCATGGTACATTGTCTTGTACTCTTTTGTTGCGTACTGTATATGTTAATATTTAAATTGTTCACTCTGCAATTTCCACCATGGAATGTCTTTTCAGCTTGGTTTTGTAACCAGCCATTGATAAGACAGATATTGTCTTGAGCTTCAGTGTTCCTATCAGTAAGATCTGCCCAAGGCAAATGCACTGTGCAGGGTTTTCTTAAACTTTTTTTGGGCCTCTGTCTCATGCTGTGCTTTTTTTATGACAGAGAATAGTTTTATTTTTCTTTGTTTTGGTTTGACATACAAAATATCTTTCCTTGCCAGAAGGTGAAGAGATGCCACTTATGATTTGTGCTTTGCTTTTTTTGTTAGATGTGAGTTCTACTGTTTACAGGAGTTTGGTTGTTCCCTCTTTATCCAGGATATAGACCTCTCTCTCTTGGGTATTTGAAGCTGTCAGGCCTTTGTCAAAGACTGTCCAACACTATAGTTTTTTACACTCCTTTCATTGTCTCATGCTGCTTTTGCCTATATTCTTGTAGGAAGGTCATTACAGGGATGAATTTCCCAAGTTGAACTTTCCCAGACTAAACAGGGCCTGGGACCCAATAAGTGGTTTCTAACTGGCTCAAATGTACCTATGGAACATGACAGGGAGGGTAGCAAAAGCTTATTGGATAGTTCCAAAAAGCTGAGTTTTTCTGGCCTGCTGAGCAAATGCAGGCCTTGAGCTAACTGTCACTTGCAGCTTTGAGGAAACACTTTAAATCACCACTGTTTCTGCTCCTGCCCAGTGAGGGTTGAAACACTGGCTACCACCACATATGTCAAGAGAAGGTTGAAACAATAGCTTCCCTGAGAGCCAGTATCCAGTGATCTGAATTTGCTCATTAAAAACCATGATCAGTGATCATCTTTGCCCACATCTGTTCTTGAGAAATAGAATTTTTAAAAATTTTATTGAAGTATATCATTCATACATGAACATACATAAACAATAATTGGATAGCAATAGTTGTGAACTTATAAAACAAACATGCACAACATCACACATGTCTCTCATACATCACCCCACCACCAATACCTTGCATTACTGCTAAACATTTCTTACAAATTATGAAAGAATACCATCAAAATCTTATTACTAATTATAGTTCATATCTTACATTTGGTGTATTTTGGAGAATAGGATATTTGTCTTTTTCTGTCACTGACAGTAAGCTAGTGACATGACACAATTGAGGCTTGCCATGAAATTGGAAGATAGCCACCATGTGAAAATAGCAATTACAGTTGTTTACCATTGTTTATCTGACTCTTCCTCCCACTCTTCCCTGGATGCTGTACAGTGTTCTTCTGACCTCTGGGCTTTCAAAATAGTTGTTTCAGACATTTTCTGCATTTTCTATAGTCTTTGTTGTGGAAACACTGAGTACTGGAACTCCTGACTCTGATACCATCCCCAATGTCTTAAAATTTGTTTTCACCTCTGAGAACCCATCTAACAGTCTCCTGAGTAGTAATCAATTCTGGTGGCCTGATTGTGGGTAATCCTCACTCCAGAGTGAGAACAGATATATAAGAAGTAATGAACCAGGGAGTGTATGCTAACATCAGCTAGCCAACTCGCTGGAATTCATGGGGGATTCCTAAAGTCCTATTTATTGCAGCTCTTCCTCCAGGGGATGTACACAGCATGCAGTTCATTTCCTCTACCCAGGATGGTAGGGGAGGGACAAATATTCATGTTATCCTACAAAGCCATTAGTCCCATTTTGCTCAAGACACCCCTGTAAAAAAGGTATGCAAGAACAATGAAAATAATGACTAAAAATCAACCAACTCCATTCCATACTTCACAAGGCACTATGGTTACAGACTCAAAATCAGTGTACCAAGTTGCTCTATGATGCATTGTGTGAACACAAGCTCAGGCACAACAAAAACTTTTAATAAATGAATACTTTATTACTTAGCACAATCAATCCAAAAGAGGAAGGGAAAGATTCCATCACAACCAGTCTCCAAGGAAGACCAAATCCTTGAACCATGGTTGTAGTTGGCTGCTCTGAATGCCCCACTTATCAGAGAGAAGAGACTCTGTGTGTTTGAGTATTTATAAACCCAAGTGGAAGGGGCCTATCAACCTTATCACCTCAGTTCTTACTTCACAATCTGGAAATAACACTGAAAAAATAACCCTATGAAAAAGCATGGCCACCTTGCTTTATTAACAGTAAGCCTAATTAAAAGCAAGTAAAGATAACTATGGGTCCACTCAAGGATTTGAAGAAATTAAAAAGAGTGTTATAATCACTAATAAAGGATAGGATGTTTACATAGATCTACTTTCATGTGATGAGATGAAGAGACCTTCAGGCTTAGACTTGAAGAATAAGAAGGAGGCAGCCATGCAAAGTGCTAAGGAAAGAATGTTCCTCAAAGCAGTCACAGGATGGGCAAATACAGAGTGGGGAAAGCAGTTCCCCATTTCAAGAAACAGAAGAGAGTGGGGGAAAGTGGTTGTGGATGCAATTGAAGAGTTAGGTGGAAGGTAGATTCATATGAGACTTTGATGGGACACCATATATTTGGATTTTATTTGCAGAATCTCTATATGGAGAAGGGTTCAGGAGAATAATATTATGATAGGGTAAGAGCAGGGTAAAGCAACAGGATAAGCAAAGCATGTTTCTGAGCAAGAGAATCCCTATTTAGGTATAATTTACTATGGTAGGGAATGCAAAAATGGGTAAGAAGGTGCTCCTACTCAACTTACTGAAACTATCCTAAATATTGTGTCTTAGGGAAATTTACCAATTGATGGAAAGTGACTAGAATAAGAAATTATTGCTATTCTATTGCATTTGGCCTTGACTATGTCTCTTCTAATCCTGCCCCTACAACCTTGGTCAATCCCCTCAGATGTCTCCCTCTCAACCTCTCTGGCTTCCCCTTGGCACATAAACACACTCTCCCTTCACTTTATGTTTCATCCAACACTAAAATAACAGCTTCACTGAGGGCCCCTGCCACTCTAAGTACTGCTCTCTTATTCTACCCTCAGAGCTAAGCTTCTTAGATGAGTCTTATGGCATTATCTGGCACCATTTACTGATTTCCAATTCAACCAACTGTGATCTTGTCATACTTCAGCCAACTACTCCATGAAAAGTTCTCTTGTAAGGTTACCATTTATATTCAAGTTCTCAAATGCAATGGACACATTCCTTTCTTTATCTTCTTAATCTTTTCTTCCTGATTTCTTATCATTGTTTATATCTGATTATATTCTTCCCTACCACCCCCTTGGCTTACCCATATCATCCCCCCCCTTTTTTTTCCTTTGGACCATATCATCTTTATTTTTTTAAAGATATTTAGATTACACAAATTTTACACAAAAAATATAGGGATTCCCATATGCCCCACTTCCCACACCTCCCACACCCTCCCACATAAATATCCTTCATTACTGTGGCACATTCACTGCAGTTGATAAACTCATCCTGGGGTTTGCCATTCAGCCTGTTTCCCTCCTACCCTTCTGTTTCTTCCTATTTATCCCATTCATGTTGATATTCCCTAAGGCTCAATCTCCTGCCCATATACCCTTCACTGTACATACTCTTTCTGAGTGAACACATCCAAACTATGGCTTCAACTGAATCAATATGCAAGTGATCCACAGCTCTTCACATCTAGCCAAGAATTCTCTCAAAAACCCCATATCTAAATTTCCAATTGGACACTCATTGGTATCTCAAACTAAATCTTCCCCCAAAGTTCTTCCCCTTTTCCATGTCAAGATGAATACCACCATGAATTCTCTAACCCAGAAGCTGGAAGGTTTCCTTGATGTATCCTGTTCTCTCAATCTTTGATTCAATTAACAATGAAGATGCATCAACTCTACATCCTGAATATGTTTTCTTAAGTTCACTCATCCTCCCTGTTCTAATTGTCACATACTTAGCCCAAGTCTTCTTCACCTATAGTCTGGATCTTTGACACAATTTTCCCATGAGTTCTACTGTCTCTTGCCTAGCCTTTCTCCAATTCATCCTTGTTACTCCTGCTCAGATATTTATAAAGTGCAAATTAGACCATATAACTCCCTTGCCTAAAATCTTTCAATGGTTTATATTGTGTACAATAAAGTTCAAATTCCTCAACATTTTATACTAAAAATATGGCCTGACCACAGCTCACCTTTCCAGGCTCACACACCCATCAAGTCATCAGAGCTATATTACACTAGAGATCAGCATATTTCAAACAGGTTTCTGAGGTCAAATTTTTAAGTTTTTAATAAAATTCTGTTCAGATAAATTTAAGTTTGCAAAAGTGAGGAAATGGATTTAAACACAGTAATGGGCATTGAGAACATCCAAGAAAGGAATGGAGAAGGGAAAGTTCGAGTACTGAACTCCTATTTTTCACTGAAAACCTATTAACATACCTAGAAATTCAGTTGAAAATTGTTACTGAAGGCATTTGGAAAAACTTGTAACAGTTTCTAGATTATGCTATGCTCCCCTGCTTTTCCACCTCTGCCTGGGATGCTGTCCATTCATTCATTTATTCCTTTGCATTTTTTTTTCATTCAAAATCACTCATTGTAAATCAACTGTATATACTAAAACTAGTATAGGTTGGACATTCAGAGAAAGCATATGCTCTACATGAGCAAAATTAGTAAACATGATTAAAACAATCAGGCTAAATTCTGTGAACTTGCCAGTATAAAGTGGGAGGAATGAGTTCAGAGAGATCAAGGGAGAGTAAATTTGCCCTCTCTTTCTTTATAGGGCTATGTCTGAGAGAGGTGTCAGAGTTTTAATTCAGTATTTTGAGGCTTAAGTGTTAAGTGTGCATGTATTTACAGTTGTAATATTTTCTTGATATATTGATTCTTTTTTTATTATGAAGTGCCCCACTTTCCCTCTAGTAATATTTCTTGTTGGAACATTTATTTTGCCTGATATTAATAAAACTACTCCAGTTCTCTAATGGTTATTTTTTGAATGGTATGTCTTTTGCATTCATTTCATTTTTCCTCTATTTCTGACTTTGAATCTAAAGTGGATCTCTTGTAGACAGTACATAGTTTGATCTTGAAATTTCTTTCAACCTGACAATCTCTATAATTGTGCTGCTTAGGCAGTTCCCATTTAATGGCATTATTGGCATGTCTGAATTTATACATCCCAAGTTGCTAGTTATTTTCTGTCTCCTCTCTTGTTTATTCTTCTGTTCCTTTTGACTGTCCTTATTGGTATAAGTTAATTTTTAGCATGCCATTTAAATTGATTGCTTACTTTTAACTTTTCCTTTAGACATTCTTTATGAATTCTAATTGAAATTTGGAATATGTCTTATTTTATGACAATCTACTTCAGATCAGTTTTAACTTTATTCCAGAAATATAGAAATTTTGCTCCAATGTACCTCTATTTTTCCCTTTTTCTTTTTGCTATATGCTATATATTTATATATGTTATAAATGGACCTTGTAATGTTATGATTAGTGCTTTTTACAATTTTACATCTTTTAAAGAAATTAAGACTAGAAATGGGAAAAAGTATAGAGATAGCCTTTCACATTAACCCACATATTTATCATTTCTGGTGCTTTTCATTGCTCCCTTACAGAGTAACTTCTCTTCATTTGAAATAATTGCTTTCAGATTCCTCATAAGGCATGTATAAGAGATTGAATTATTTGTACTCATAACTGCCAAGTTCTTATTCTTAATCAGTGTTCCTCTTGGTGTGAACCTATTTGTAGTATGTGTACTCATTTGAGAATAGGACTTTCTAAGTTCCTTTTTAGGTGTGACCCAAATGAATCAGGGTGGGCTTTAATCCTTATTACTGGGCCCTTTATAAGTAGAGTGGATTTGACAAATATCAGCAGGCAAAAGTCACAGGCAGAGATCTAGGACATCACCACTTGAAGAACTGCCATTACCAGAAGGACTGTCTCCAGGAGAAAGCATAGCTTTGCCTATATCTTGAGTTTTGGAATGCAAGCCTCTGACATCGTTAGGCAATAATTCTCATTATTTAAGCTAAATACTGTGTGATATTTGTCATAGGAGCCTTGCAAATCAAGACAGCATATTTGTTAGCAATACATTCTCTTATTCTTTGTTTATCTTGTATTCTCTTTTATTCACTTTCATTTTGCTGGAAATAGAATTCATGGTTGACAGAATTTTCCTTAAATTTCTTGTGGCTTACACCTATTAATTTTATTGATACTCCACTCTATGTAATGAGTTGTTTTTCTCTTGTTAATTTTAAGATTTTCTCCTTGTATTTTATTTTTATAATTTGACTCTGGTGTATGGATCTCTTTTATTCATCCTACTAGGATTTTTTGAGCTTCCTGGATACATATATTTATTATTAAATCTGGGAAATTTTTGGTCTTTATTTCATCAAATATTTTCTTCCCCTTTCTCTCCTCCCATTCTGTGAGCTCTATTGCATAGAACTTGGTATAGTTGATGTTTTCTCAAAGGTGTCTGTGGTTCTATTTATTTTTCTCAGTATTTTTTCCATATAATAACTTTATTAATAGAAGTTTTAGATTGCATAAAAATTACATAGAAAGTTTCAGGGATTTCCATATACCCTAGCCCCTCCCTCTTCCACATTTTCCCCATTAATAACATCTTACATCATTGTGGTCCATTTGTTACACTTGAACACACATAGAAGCTTTGCTCCCAACCAAGGCCTATAGCTTACATTATGATTTATATGATTTTACATTGTACAGATTTATAGAACTTGACAAAATGTATAATGGTCTGCATTCACCATTGCAATATCATGCAGAACAATTCCAATGTCCTAAAAATGCCCTGTGTTCTATCTATTCCTTTGTCCCCTTTCCCACAGAATGTCTGGTAACCACTACCATTATATCAATGTTACATATTCTTCTGTTACAATAATTATAATAAGTCTACTTTGGTCCATGGTTGTATTACTCCTTCATGTTTGTTCATTCCTTAATCTTGAGATTTTGGGGATGATGCCCACTTTGCTTCAGATTGAAAACTTGGAAAAGAAAACTTTTTTATCACAAATTACATGATTTGATATTTAGAAACCACTATTAAATTCACAAAAAAATTTAGAGGTAATTAGTAAATGTACTAATGTCACAGCACCCAAAGTTAAACTTCAATTTCTATATACTTGAAAGTTGAAAGAGGCACTCCATGTTACTGGGACCATAATTTCATGATGTCAGAATTTCCACAACTAGTTTTGTGGTGGTTCCACCCAGCAGCAGGCTCATTCATGGGAAATCCAGTTATTTCATTGATGTCACTGAGGTTAAGTTCATTGTCTTTATCCTACAGACAGAGATCATCCTTAGTCTCTCTCCCACCAGTATCTCCAGCCTCAATGGGTGTGCAAAACATCTTATACTTCCTTCCTTGGCTATGTCATTCCATAGATGTCTATCATGATGGAGTCCTTACCTTGCACATCAACATGAGTATCATAGATCATGCCTCTCCACAAAGCCAGTTGTTTCCAAAAGGCACATGTGGGAACTGTTGATTCTCAAATCATTTTCTCTCTATGATACTGACCAGACTTCTTCTTCTTCTTTTTTTTTTAGTTTTCAGGAGCTTGGGATTGAACCTGGGACCTCATACATGGGATTTTGGTGCTCCACCTTTGAGCCACATTGGCTCCCCTAAGTTGGTCTTCTTGTTTGTTTTTGTTTTTTCTTGGTGGCACTGGGAACTGAACCCAGGACCACCTATATGGGAAGCAGGTGCTCAACCACTTGAGCCACCTCTGCTCCCCCTGAGCAGACTTTTAAGCCACTGATTATGACCATGAGGCAGTAAACAAGTACATTGGGGTGCTTGGATCCAAGTGTTCCAAGGTTAAGCAGATCACTCACAGTTCAATGCATTGGGCACTTTTTCCAGTGTTATAGGTGGTATATTGTCTTTTTGAGGCTAGGGAAACAAAGACTGCTGCCCAATGTATGTCAGATGGCTTTAGCTTGGCTTCTCCATCAGTGAACTAGCACCTGTTGGACATCCTTGAATTAGGGCCCTCTGGATTCCAATGCAAGGAGGAGAGGACCTTCATTTCAAATAGCAACATGATCAGTGTTGAGGGATAATTCTGCTACCATTTCATGAAAGTGTGTCATTACTTGAGGACCTGGGTAAGAACAATCTTGAATTCACCACTTCCATTTGATGATGCTTTACCATTGGGCACAGCCTAATTAAGTGTTCTGATTACCCAGGACCCGGGATATGATGGGGATTTCTAGAGTCAGGAGCACATGAGAGCTCTTGGTAATCTTTATTTTTTCTATTTCCACCAAGGCTCAATAGCACACCAGAAGTTGCCTTTTGAAGGACTAGCTCTGAGATGTGTCTAGTTACCTTGTGGCCTAAAATCACATAGCTCTGCTTTCTATATGACCCTTTATAGAAGTTCCAGGATCATACAAAGATGTGGAATATGCAAGCATCAATATTCAAATAACCTAATAAACCACTGGGCTTACTTTTGGAGGTGGGTGACTTTAGGGACAGTAATTTTTTCTGTGCTGGATTAGGGATCCAGTATTTGCTTGGCTTAATATACTACTGAAGAGAGTGACCTGCTGGGCTGGAACTTGCATCTTGTTAGAATGTATAACCCTACTGAATTGTTGAAACTGTTAGCAATGCATGTAATCCCTGGGCAATTTGTTCCTGACACTAATCCGCCAACATGAAATTATCAATATAATGGAGCATTTGGAGTTTGTTGGCAGGGGAATCTTACTCAAATCCTGTCCCACCCATTGGTGGCAGGTAGTGGGTGAATTTAAATATTCATGTGGCAGTTCAGTGAAGGTATACTGTAGGCCTTGGCATTGGAAAGAAAATTTTTCCTGCTTCTCCTTTCAGAATGGGAAGGCAAAAAAGGCATTCACCAACTCAACAGCTGCATATCAAACACCAGTGGAGGACAAGATTGTTTCCAAGAAAGTCAGAGTGTCTGGAGTTGCAACTGCTAAATGCAGCAGTTCTGCATTCAAGTGCCAATAATCTATAATTAGTCACCACACTCCACTAATTACCTTTTCCCTTGGCCACACTGGCTTTTAAAGGAGGAGAAGGTGGAACAGCAGAGGACAGCTGCACACAGGTCTTTTCTTAGTTTGTTTTCTCTACTAGGAAGGCAGTATTGCCACTGTTGGACAATGCAAGGAGGTGGGAGCACTGGGGGTGCTTTATCTATCTCTCCCCCAACAATGATTGCCAGAATTTGTTGGGATGGGGGAGCTCATACTTGTAGTCATCATTGGGATGTGCAGTCGTGCAGGATATCAATTGCTATGATGTATTCCTTGGCAGGGAACATGACCACAAAAGTGGCCGAAGGCCAAATGGAACAATCTGCAGGTAGCAGTAGCATCCTATGCCCAGACCCTTGTGGAATGCCCAAAACCTTGCAATGCCTCCCCTCTGCACCTACTGGGAATGATAGTGACCTGGATGTCTGCATCCAAAAGTGCTATAAAACTTTGTTCAATGTCCCCAAGTTGTATATGCCCTGGGGCACATGGAATAGGGTCATTAGAGGATAGTCAGGGCTTTTAGCCCCACTCTTTAGCCATTTACAATTCTGTCGTATCTTGGTAAAGAAGTCCTTCCTAGGGGTCAGACTCCTCAGTCAGAGTTGAAGGTGGAGACAAATCCCCAAGTTCCTTCTCATCCTCTGTTGCCCATATCTGGCAATTGAGGGGAGGGGATATGGAAGTGGAAAGTTTTTCCTAATGAGTCCATGGCTCTCTTTTTGGTTTACATGTTTCCCAAAATTCTTCACTGGAGATCCTGTCTATGTTTTCTTTTGGAACTCCTTGTTCTAATAACCACAAGAACATAGCTTGGTGTGAGGGGGTCCCAAGGAATGGCTGGTTGCTGAAGCATCCTGTGGATCTCAAGACTTGCTAGGTTAACAGCAAGTGCCTACTGCCCACACCTAGTTCCTTTGTCAATTACCTCAGAGGACATGCTTGATGTGGAGCAAGGAGAGTATGATAAAACTAATCAATAGCACCCCCCTGGGGAATCCCTGGGGTGAGGACCCAAAACAGCTTGTGGCATCACTTAGGTGGACAACTTCTAATAAAATTATCAAAGTCCTACTATAAACATGGAACCTAGGAACGGACTATATCTATGTGATGGGGGTGGAATATCCATGTGCCAAATCTCTGTTGTCTAAGCATGACCATAGTTACACTTCTCTTCTCCAAGACCTAGTTGGGGTTCAGAGGGAGGTAACCCAGATTGGTATATGCTCTTCTCACTCCCTGAAAACTTCCATTAAATATAGGCTGCAGCACTGTCAACTACTCCTTCTCCATCCCATCCCCTATCTCCCCACTTAACTCCAACTGACTAAGTGTTTGTTGGAGGACGGGCTTGGATGTGTTGCAGCCAAGATGCCACTATTTAGTCTGGTTGATCATGGGGGTAGTGGTATCCTCATTGTAAAATCAGGGCAACTGTGATGGAAGATCCTCTCTATGTTTCTGGGTCTTTCATATCCCATATTTCCTATGTAAAATCTCATAGATTCATTTTCACCTCTGGGTCCCCAACTTCAGTTCTAATAGCCTGCTGAATAATGGCAATCCTCATACCAACCACAAGATCAATCTGGGTGGCTAATTGTGAAGTTATGCCCTGTTCCAGGATGAGAACAGATATAAGAAGCTATGTACTAGTCGACTGTATGCCTGGTAATAGAAGTCCCAACCTCATTGATCTCATTGTGGAACCAGCTAGTCAATTCCCTGGAATTTAAGGGAGTTTCTCAAAGTCCCATTTATTGTCACACTTCCTCCATAGGATAGAAGCAGTATGCTCTACGCCCCACACCCGTGGGCCATTACCTCTACCCAGTCTGGTAAGGCAGTGATGAACCATCGCTTTAGCCATAAAAACATCAGTCCTGTTTTGTCCAAGGTGCTCTTGTACACAAGAAATGCAAAAGCAATGGAAAGAATGGCCAAAAAACCACTCATTCCACTCCATTCTTCCCCATGCACTCTGTTGGCAGCACCAAAATCGGTGGAGCAATTTGCTCTGTGGTAAGTCATGGGAATACAGGCTCAGGCACAACATTTCAATGAACACGATGTTCCTTACAGAGAACAAATTGTCCAAAAAAGCAGGAGAACAATTCTATAATGGTCAGTATCCCAGGGAGGACAGCTGCTTGGGACAGTATTGGAAGTTGGCAGCTCTGCATGCTCCACTTCTCATGGAGAGGAGAGACTGTGCTATTTGAGTGTTCGGTATATATTCAGCATGTGGGGCACCTGCCACTGAGAATTCGCACCCTGCTAAGAAGCTGGAACTGCATTATTCCAGTTCTTGGGTTTAAGGTATGGTCAGTCCTTTCCATTAGACTTAACATATGTACCTGGCTGTGGAATGGAAACATACTGAGGCATCTGCAAACAATAGAAGTGGGATTAGACAAGAGTTGGGAGATGACCTCTAGGTGGGTACCTGACTTCCCCAGCATATTAGATTCTGCAATATACATGCTGTAGGCACCAGTTATTGTACATTGGGCTACTTTGTCATGTCCTGAAATAGTGTTGTTTCCCATAGTAAAATTAAATTTGGATGGGTTCAAAAGAAACCATCCTCAGAATCAAGTCACACTATTTTGTTACTGTAGCCATTATGAACTTCTCCCAGGGATGGCCTGGTGACATTTAGGGTTTCAATACAAAGGACATATTTCTCCCCTAATGTTGGGGTGTTCTGTATGGGGTGCCCTTGGGCTTCAAAATATGTCTGCCATGGCTAATTGGCTCTA
>JAKSZT010054273.1:3033422-3048873 GCA_026826555.1 Tolypeutes matacus | reverse complement strand
AACTCCCAAAGAAGCCACTGTATTTCAACTGCTCGTCCCCTCCCTACCCCAAAAGTGTCAAGTGGCCACTGGCTCCACCTCATTGTTATAATTTCTTGCATTGCTAGAATCACCATATGTGAACAAGAGAATACCATCAAGTCCACTCTAGTCCATAGTTCTTCCCCCAATCCTGAAGGGACTGGGATGGTGATGTCCACTCCAACTCCAAGTGAGAGAGGGCTTATATCCCATGGATATGGTGGGTGGGATGATCCTGCCTGCAAATGCAGGCCCTCTCCATTCCCTGGGATGGCCATTTCCCATTGTTGTCTCCTCACCAGGTGACTTGGATGAGTCCATTGAGCTGTAGGGTAGGAGTTGCAGCTCCACCTAGATTTGGTGAACACCTGGCACATAGGTAGGTGGGAGGCTCCAGTCTCTGGAAGTATACCTAAAAACTCCAGCATCGCATATAGGTTTGAATAAAAGGGACTGGTGAACCATGTGCAGGGAGGACTTAATTGAGGCTAATTCTGTCACTCTCAGGAGCACAGATTCCAAAATAGAACCCACCGATAAGGCATCAGTCTCTGGGGCTATCCCCCCTTATATAGGACCAGGGTGTCTCCGGAACTCTCAGGAACCCCACTGAGTGGGGTGATAGGCACTTAGATGTTCTATGAGCTCCTACTGAGGTGTGCGTAAGAGTTACCTCTGGGATGACCTCCCGACTCTCTTTGAAGTCTCTTAGCCACTTGAACTCATTTGTCTTTACCATTTCCCCCTTTTATTCAAGGTCTTTTTCCAGTTGTGTTGCCAGTTGGCACTTGGGAAAAGTTTTCAATTAGCAATAATCGTGCCTCGGATAAACCTCATTGGCTTATATGCATATATATTTATATATCATTTTGCAAATGTTTGTATGTATTGTGAGAATTTTGATTTTTACACATAATAAAAAAAAAGAATGAAAAAAAAAAAAAAGAAATCAACCAAAGAAATACTCCACATTGCTAGATAGAAAAAAAAAAATCAACTAACTTGATGCAAATAAAGCATTTGATGAAACCCAAAATTATAAAATGGGAAATTTAATATAGATAAAATGGCAATAGTCCCTCAAACGATTTAGAGATACAATGCAATACTTATCAAAATCCCAAAGGCCATTTTTAAAAAAGAAAAGTAAAAAGATGACCCTTATAATCTTGGAATTATGAGACCCTGAATATTTAAAATTATATTGAAAAAAAAAGAACATTATTGGAGGATAAACAATTCTTTATTTCAGAGCATAATACAAAACTACAGTAATTAAAATAGGGTGATATTAACATAAAGTTAAATATATGAAACAATGGAATAGAATTGATACTCCAGAAATAAACCCATACATCTATGGTCAATTAATTTTCATCTCCACTAAGGTCTTTCACTTAAGAAAGAATTGTGTCTTCACAAATGGTGGCAGAACAACTGGAAATGCATATGCAAAGCATGAATTTTGACCTTTATCTTACAATATTTAAAAAAAAATAAGTAATTTTGAGAGCTAAATGTAAGAGAAAAAGTACAAAACTCTTACAAGAAAATATAAGGGTTTGTCTTCATGACCTTGGGTGTAGTAATTGATGCTTAGATATGACATTAAAAGCACTAGAAACAAAAAAAGATAAATTGTATTTCAAAAACTTTAAAAAAATTGTATTCATCAAATGTTCCTCTCAAGAAAGTGAAAAGACAATTTACAAAATGGGAGAAAATACTTTTCAATTATATGTCTGCAAAGGGCCTAATATCCAGGATGCATATAAAAATGGTATCCCTACCACTGAGCAAAATGGCAACTAATCTAATTAAAAATTGGCAAATTATTTGAATAGAAATTTTTTTTAGGAATATAAGCAATTGGCCAAAAATCACATGAAATCATGCTCAACATCTTTAATCTTTAGAATATGCAAATAAACACCACAAAGAGACATCACTTCGCACCCCCTAGAAGAGTTATATTTTTGAAAATCTAACATAACTGTTGGTGAGGATGTAGAGAAATTGGAATCCTTGTACGTTGCTGGTGGGTATGTACAATGGTGCAACCACTGTAGAAAATATTTGGGCAGTTCCTCAATAAGTTATACACAGAATTAGCAGATCACCCAGCAATTCTCTACCTTGAAATATAAATCCAAATATTGAAGACAGCTATTCAATTGATTGTGTACAAATATTCAGAGAAATGTAATTTACAGTAACAAACAGGTGGAAACAACCCAAATACCTATCACTTAATGGATGAATTACCTCTGTTAGTTAGCCCAGACCTTCAAGCCCTGATCACCCCTTCTGAGGAGGGAAGTCATATCCTGAACAAATTTGATAGAGCCAATAATATTACCCACCTGTACTGATAGATCAGGAGTTCCAGGTAAATCTAGAGGATCCAAGTACCTTGGCATTCTGTTGCACCTGCCCATGTTCCCATGAATCCCACAGGAGGAAAGCACCTGCATCAACTCCAGTTTGGAATTGAGGGGTTCTTACAGTAACACTAATGCTGCCCAGATAACCAATCACCCCAAGGATTGTGTTCTCAATTGAGTACACTGAGATTTGGATTCCCCTAATGGCTCAGTGTTTCCCAACATATGTTGTAGTGTCATGTTTCTCTTTCACTGGAATGCAGAGTTCAATGTTCAAGTAGCTTTAATTACACAGAGGTTCCACCCAAATAAGTTATTCTTCCTGATGGGCTTTGTGTAGTTACTTGAGTCGTGCATTCCAATATTCTATCCCCCATTTGCTTGGAGGTCATAGGGATCATGAAAGGCCAATATCATGTAATGGGAGCATTCCCATTGCTGGGCCAAGTGTGCTTTAAATGCAATACATTGATCTGACTGGAGTCTTATATAGAAGATCACATAACCTAGGAGTTTCTCCAATGCTGCCATGGTGGTACCAACATAGATATGATGCATATGAATTGCTGTCTCATATCTAGAGCATGTATCTAACTTGATGAGACACTATTGCAACTCTTGACTAATGATAGACATTCTAATGAGAGTTGCCACTCTCATGCAGGGCTTAAGCCTCAGCTGATATGGCCCACCACACCATGCTGTGTAGCCTGAGCTCATTTTCTTGAGTCTCTTAACTGTGCTTTGTCTTTGACCTCTGCCTCTTCTACAGTGAGTCTTCTGGATTTTTTAATTCTTGAATCTGAGTGGGAATTCTGTGTCCTATTCTGTGGTGGATCTAGTGGAAAAATATTGCAACTTGTTGGGTTCTTGGTTGGCCTGGAAATTACACATGTCTGCTTCAAAAGGCCTTTTACGATGGGTGTCAATAATGGTGATAAATTGATCTTTTTCCTAGCTTACCAGCTGTTACACAGACCTTGTTCCCATATGGAGGGGCTTTTAATAATCCAATCATTGATTTGCCAGCCATTGGACAATATGGATTGTCAGCTTGCAAGAGCCCATAAATCTGTAAATATGTAGCACAAAGTTGTTGGAGTAGTCTGCACAGTCATTTCCACCATGTGGAGTTCAATCCATTGGACAGAACACCCTCATCCAGTCTCAGCTAAAAGGTGGCCATTCTATGGACAGATGGGCATACTAGCCCAATGGACTCCATCAGCTATGAGTTTTGCAGTTTGATCTGTGAACCAAGACATACTATCAGCTGGACTTTCCCTACTTAGTCAAGGGAGGTGTAGGACCATCCACTCCATCCCCTGTGGGCTGTCTAGCCCCATCTAGCAAAGTAGAACTTTGTTCAAAGAGCTGGCAACTCCCTGAGGTCCTTCTGAGACTTGTTCTTGTATATACCATAGCCATTCTTTTTTTTTTTGAGGTACTGGGTGCTGGGGATTGAAACTGGGACCTCATATGTGGGAAGCCAGTGCTCAACCACTGAGCCACATTGGCTTCATTGATTTTTTAAAAATTTATTTGTTTTGCTTATTGTTTGTTTTTTTAGGAGGTCCCAGGAACTGAGCATGGGGCCTCCGATGTGGGAAGCAGGTACTCAACCACTCGTGACACATCCGTTCCCCACCATATCCATTTAATAATGGAGCTTCATTGAACCTGTCATATTTTAGTGGTAGTATTAGTGAGTACCTACATGACTATGGGTCATTCTGTTTTAGAGTCACAGAGGTCACTTCAGTAGTTATTTAATTCAGTCTCCACTAAGGCCCAAAAACATGGTGAAGCTATTGATAAAGAGGTATTTAGTGTTCACCTTGTATAGTTTGCATGTCCAAAATTCAAGGGTTGGTACATTCCAATAGCACTTTCTTGTTGCAACAGACTACCATCTGTGTAGGTAGGAGTCACTGAGACCTGTACTTCCATAGGTATAAGTTCCATTGGCCCTAGTGGTAAAGGCTGTGTGACAGCATGTTCCTGAACAATTGGTTACAACAGGGATGGGTGTGGGCTGGGATTAGGGGTATGCATGCTGGTTCAAAAGGGGTTAGGGGACTTCCAGAGACTGAGCCAGTCTGGGCAGGGATGGGCAGTGCCAAGTGTCCAAAGGAACAGCCCCCTGATGATGCCTTACCAGGTGGAGTGTCAGAAGTCAAGCATACGCATGTCTCACTGGAACCTGCAGGGACTCGTCCTCTGGTCAGCCAGACAAATGGTCAGGCACTGCCAGGCCTTGCCTACTTTCCCGCCACCACCCTGGCTTTTAGGGTATTGGTGTGAGCCAAGTGGAAGGGGTATCAACATGGCAGTGGTGCCCAGAGGACTGGTGGCATCAAGGAGAGTCCTGTGGCCTGGATCTTGACACTGGGGTCCCTTGACCTCTGCAGCTGCATGAGGTTCTGCAGGCCCCACTACACAGCAAGACTCTTGAGGCCCCAGGCCACAGTAGGTGGAACCTATGGCTATATTAACCTGAAAATACCCAACCTCCTCTAATCTTGGAAGTTAAGGAGGGTTGGGTATGGTTAGTACTTCCATGAGAGACTGCCTGGTAACACCAGGTGATGTAGGCCTTTTCATTTTTTCTTTATTTTTAAAAGAGCTTAGATACATAAAAGTTATATAAAAATATAGGAGATTCCCTTTTACCTCACTTCCACCCCCTCCCACACTTTTAACATCTTTCATTAGTGTGGTACATTGGTTATAATTGATGAACATATATTGAAGCATTGCTACTAAGCATGGCCTGTAGTTCATATCACCATTTACACTTTGCAATGCACAATTTTATAGGTTTTTACAAAAGTATAATGGCCTGTATCCATTATTGCAGTATAATGCAGAGCAATTCCAGTGTCCCAAAAATGTCACCACATTACATCTCTTCTTCACTCTCCTTCCCCTCAGAACCTCTGGTGAGCACTTACATGTAGGCTTTTGATAGCCATGTATCTGTCTCTCTTCTTTTGGCCAGCACCCCCTAGAGCACAGCTTCCTCCAGCAAAGGCCTCCAACATCTCAGCCCATGCAGCTCACACAGTCACATCCACCATGCCCCCTGCCCACCATGGCAATAGCAGGCATCTGCTTCCCAAGTCTGTGAAGAATCAAGCAGCGCTGCACCAACCTAGTCCTGGTGGGGGCAATGGCAACCCCAGCTGCAGAGGCAAAATACTTCTCACTTGTTAAAACTTCTCAGCTGTCATGCCCCTAGACCTTTGCACCTTTTTGCAAATGGTGCACACAAGGGGCTGCCCACCCATTCACACCACCCTAAATCGTCACTGTCTTCCCTGGCACAACAAGGGTGATCTGAGGGAACATACATTCCCTTTGCATGTGAGTCCCATCCTACAGCTTCCCCATATCCTCCTGCCCCAGTGGACATGGCCCACTCATCTACCCATGCCTCACATCCCCTTGAGCACATTCTTGGCCAGTGCCTTCAAGAAACCATGCAGCATTTTCAACAACTTCATGGCCCAACTGCAGAGCAAGGAAAAACAACAAACTGCCCAGGAAACCAGCAGGCAGGTGGACAGACAGGAAATGAGGAGACAGACATATATACTCCTGGGGCCCATCCCACACAGGCCAGAAGGATTCAGACAGGAAGATGCAAAGAGAAACCCCCAGCAGCAGTGGCACATCCTGGGGCAACATAGACTGATTCTCAGCCAGGGGGCAGCACCCATGGGCTTTCTTCGCTGGGGTCAGAGGGTCCATGTTGCCTGCATGTCAACCTTTGCCAGGATCTCTTCTTGGCGATGAGGAGAGAGAGAGTTGAGTGGTTTGCTCTAAAGGATATTAGAGTCAAGTGGGTGGAGGCCACTGGGAGAGGAGGAGTCAATCAAACCATTGGGGAGTTTCCAGAGGGAGGGCTCACTTGTAGGGAAGAACTCTTAAGCATCCACCCAGAGATATAGCCTATTGGGAAAAGGAACCCCCGAGAAGGGGAAAAGCTTGGTGCTTTCCTGAGATCTTGAAAATAACATGGAACTTGTTCTTGTCATTTTCCAACAGATTTGACCTCTACAACTGCCAAAGATAGAATTATCAGTGGTACTGAGGCCTAGCTTCTCTGCTCCTTTTATTTTTTTGGATATTTTCACTGCCAATTACAATGTTTAAAACAATTTCCCCACTTTCACAAGCTTAAATTTATTTGACCAAAATTTTATTAATAATTCAAGAATTGACCCTCAGAACCCTGTTTAGAATATGTGGACCTCTAATGTAAGATAGCTCTGATGAGTTGGTCGGGATTGAGCCTGGAGAGGTGAATTATGGCCAGGCCATGAGATTTCTCATATGAAATGCTGAGGAATTTACAATTTATTGTGCAGATTACACAAGCCATTAATAATTTTAGATAAAAGAGTCATATTTTCTAATTTGTATTTTATAAATGTCATAGCATGAGTATAAAGAAAGAATTTGCGGGGGGCTAGTCAAACAGCAGAGAAACTAGTAGGAAGTTTGTGAAATAGATGGAAGCTATAACTAATGAAGAATTGGACTAAGTCTATGACAAGAAGAACAGAGAGAAGGAATGAAATAAAAAATATTTAAGAAGTAGTGTTTACATTTCTTCATCACTTATTTCATCAAAGAATGAGAGATCAGTACACATCAAGGAAACCTTCCAGCTTCTGGCTTAGGGCATTGGTGGTGACCTTCATCCTGGCAGGGAAGAGGGGCCCAAACTTTGGGTGAAGCTTTAGTTTGAAGTATCCATGATACCTTAATTAGAAATTCAGATGTGGGTCTGAGGAGATAGTTCTTGCTATATGAGAAGAGTTGGGGTTCACTTGCATATTGATTCAGTTGAAGCAATAGTTTGGATGTGGTCAATCAGAAACAGTATGTAAGGGGAAGATTATATGGGCAGGAGATTGAACCTTGGAGAACATAATCATGAAAGGGATAAATTGAGGATGACTACACTGAGAAGGAAGAAACAGATTGGTATGAGGGAAATAGAAAAGGGTGATATGGTAAGGAAAGGTGATAGCAGGGAAGAATATAATAAAAACTATAAACAATGATGAGAAATTAGGAAGAAAATATCAAGAATGATAAAGAAACTAACGTGTCTATTTATTTTAAAACTTGAATGCAAATATTTACCTTAAGAGGGCAGTTTCAGTGGGTAGTTGGATGAAGTATGACAAGGTCAACGTTGGTTGACAGGGAAGTCAGTAAATGGTGCAAGCTAATGGACTAAGGCTCATCGAAAAAGCTTAGCTCTGAGAGGAGAGTGAGAGAGCAGTACTTAAGAGCGGTTGGGGCCTTCAGTAAGCTCTTATCTCAGTTTTGGATGAGACACAAAGAGAGGGAAGAGCATGCTTTTATGCCAAGGGGAAGCCAGAGAGGGGGAGAGGGAGATATCTGAGATGACTGATCAAGTTTGTTGGGGCAAAATGAGAAGTAACATAGTCAAGCTTGACTGAAATAGGCTTAGTAATATCTTCTTATTCTACTATCTTGTCCATCAATTGGTATATTTCCTTAAGACACAATATATAAGATAGATTTAGTAACTTAGGTAGAAACAGCTTCCTAACCATTTGAGTATTACATCCCATAGTAGGTTAGAACAAACAAAGGTTAACATGATCAGAAACATGTCTTGCTCATTCTACTAGTTCTGCCCTGTTCCCATCCCTCCCCATATAGAGTTTCTGCAAATAAAATCCCAACTTATGGTGTCCTACCAAAACTCCATGTGATCTGCCATCTTCCCAGCTCTCCAAATACATACCCAAACAATTTTCCCCACTCTCTTCTGTCCACAAACTGGGGAACTCCTTTCCTCACTTTAAGCATTGCTCTTCCTGTGACTGCTCCTGGGTTTGAACTTTCCTTAACACTTTCTATGGCTACCTTCTTCTCATTTCTTAGAGATAAGCATGAAGGTCACTTCACCCCCTCACTTGGAAGGAGATCTCTGTAAACACTCCATACTTTCCTAATGACCATTATAATCTTTTTTTATTTATTATTTTTTTCTTTAGTGTGGTTATGTGGATTTGTTTTTTGTTTTTTTTTTTTTGGTTATGTGTTTTAATATTATTTTTAGAGAAGCTTAGGTTTATATTTACAGAAAAATTACACCAAATATACAGGGAATTCCCATATAATATGCTCTGCACCCACACATCATAACCCCTATTATTGACATCTTATATTAGTGTAGTCCATTTGTTACAATTGAATGAATATAGAAGCACTGCTACTAATCAAAATGCATAGTGAATAACAATCTTTTCAATTTCTACACATCCTTCAGTGGAACAATAGCTATCTTTTCTGGCATTTAATTAGGTTTACTGGTAATAAAGCACCATCAAGTTGACCATGAATTACCATAATGCAATTATTCAGTGTTCATAAATGTACAACATTCCAGATTGTGAAGTGCACAAGAGCAAATGTGACAAGACTTATTGTCCTCTTCCTTCTGGAGTGTAAAAATATTCAACATTCAAACAGCACAGAGTCTTTTCTCTCTGAAGAGAAGTGGGGCATGTAGAACAGACACCTACCAATGGTCGTCTAAGCAGCAGGTTTCCCTGAGATACTGGCCATTATTGGATCTTTTCCCCTGCTCTTTGGACCATTTGCTCTAAGTAATTGTTCATTTACTAAAAGATTTTTTTGTGACTGAGCCTGTGGTTCTAAGATGTATTATAGAGCAAATTGCTCCATTGATGTTGGAGCTGCAAGCAGAGTGAATTATGGAATGGAGTCAGTTGATTTGGGACTATTTTCCTCATTATTTCTTACATTTTGAATTGTTTTGTCTTGCATAAAACAGGACTGATGGATTTTTTGGTTAAACCAAGGGTTTGAACCTTATCTACCATCCTGGGTAGAGGAAATGACCCACATTTGGGGTATCTATGGAATGCTGTTACATTCTCTGGAGGAAGGGTAGCAATAAATGGGACTTTGAGAATACCCCATCAATTCCAGGGTGGTAGCTAGCTGCTCTCATCCTTAGACCAATGAGGTTGGGGCTTCCAATGTCTAGCATACATTCCCTTGGCTCATGGCTTCTTATAACTTTTATCATTCCAAAACAAGGAATACCAACAAGCAGGCCACCAAGACTAATCTTGTGATTAATGTTAGGTCAGTTATTTTTCAGGAGACCATAAGAATTGAAGATGGTGACCTGGAGTTGAAAACAAAATTATGAGATATTGGGGAAGATTGCAGAGTAGAGAGCTCCAGTATGCAATCCTTCCACCTTAAATATAAAACTGGTAGGGATTGTCTGGAACACCTATTTTGAAAGTCCAGACCAGAAGAACACTGTAAGCCCTCCAGGGAGGAGCAAGGGGAAGAGGGCCATAAAGTATAATAAAGAACTGTAATTTCTTTCTTAAAATGGCAGCTATGAGTACACATCCTACAATCACACAGCAGGCCACCATGGGGTACAGTCCTTGGCTAGCTGCTACTGACTGAAAGGAATGTAAAAATCCTATTCTCCAAGAACAGGGGAGGCACAACTGATCATTGATCACAGCTTTGGATTATTGAACTCAGATCATTGGGTACTGGCTCAGAACGAAGTTATTGTGTCAATCTGCTCTGGGCACAGGTGGTAGCAGCAAGTGTTTCAAACTTTACTGGACAGCTGCAAAGGCAGTGGTGATTTAAAGATGCAGTACTTCTCCAGGGATGTGGAGGGCAGGAAGCTGAAGCACTGCATTTGCTTGGCAGGCTAGGAAATTTCTGCTTTAAGGAACAAAGAAAATTCTGTTCTCCTTCCTGTCCTCCTTCACAGGACACATTGAAGACAGTCAGTACCCCCTTTATTGATCCCTGGCTCTTTTATGACTGGGCAAGAACTTAGGAGATTCATCACCAGGGTGATTTTCCTAGCAGAATTTGCACTCTTGGCAAAAGCAGCAAGAGACAATTAAAGGGGCATAAAAACAATATAGGTGCATAGTCTTGGATAAAGTTATGCCAACTTCAAATAATCAGGTAAGTGTGGTCTGTATCTTAGGAAAAGGGCATACAACCAAACTTCTGTAAACACTGGAACTCCAAAACAACTTATAAACAAAAGCACAGGACAATACAGATGCCCAGAAAGACTGAAAACCCTGCACATTGCATTTGCTTTGAGCGGACCTTCCTGATAGGAAGGCTGAAACTCTAGAAAATCTTTGTCTTCCCACCAGCTGGTTACAAAATGAAAAGAAAATACATCCAAGGGCAAAAATCTCAGAGTTAACATTTTAAACATTAACATATAGAGTACACAATAAAAGAGTACAATATAAACAAAGAAAAAGGAAATGATTGTTTATCCACAGGAATAGGATAAAAATACAGAAATCACCAATGAAGAAGGTGAGAATGTGGTTTTATTGAACAAAGTCTTTAAAAAATACTCTTACAATGCTCAAGAAGCTGAATGAAAGTACAGGTGAAGAACTAAAATACATCAGAAAAAGAATAAATGAACAATATGAAAGTCTAAGTAAAGAGACAGAAAATTATTTCAAAGTAAAAAAGCAGTAGTACTGGAGATGAAGGCCACAATAATGGGTATGAAAAATGCCCTGGAGGGTTTCAAGAGCAGATTGGAGCTGGAGGAAGAACCAATAAACTTGAAGACAGACACTTGAAATGAGTCAGGTTGAGGAGCAGAAAGAGAAAAGAAATAATAAAAGTGAAAATACCTCAAAACATCTATGAAATGGATGTAGGCCATTTTAAATCAGCACACACCACTCAGAACTGAGTGGGAGAGAGTGTGGTCTACAGTGTGAACTGTGGTCTATGGTTGGTGGCAAGGCTCCAGGAGGTGTAAGTTCATTGAGGTTGGTGGGCCACACTATGGGAGATGTTTGTGTTGGATGTGGTGGGAGGTGTGGGAGGTGGGCAACATGGGAATCCGAGTGGGTTCCGTATAATATTTTAGGTAATCTAAGCACCTCTTAAAATATATGTATATATATATATATAAAAAAAATAACATTTTTGTAAGCAAATACACAAAAAAAAAAAAAAAAAAAAAAACCTATCCGAACAAAAAAAAAAAAAAAAAAAAAAAAAAACATCTATGAAACACCATGAAGCATACCAACATACACATTATGGGACTGCCATATAAATCACCTTATACTATTTGCACTATCAAATGTGAAGGACAAGGAGAGAGTTCTGAAAGCTTCAAGAGAAAAGAAACATTTAATTTACAAGGGAGTCCCAATTAGATTGAGTGCTGATAGATTTCTCATCAGAAACCATGGTGGCAAGAGGGCACTGGGTTGAAATACTTAAAGCACTAAAGGAAAACAACTGCTAGCCAAAAATTTTCATCCAGTGAGATGCTGTTTCAAAAATGAGAGAGAAATTAAGACATTCTCAGATAAACAAAAGTTAAGGGAATTCATCACCATTAGACCATAAATGTATTCCCTTTTCTCCCTCTGTTACTCATTTCTAGCTCATTCCATTGTGGCTAGAGAATATACAATGTATGATTTTGATTTTTTGAAATTTATTGAGACTTGTTTTGTGATCCAATATATACTCTATCTTGGAGAATGGTCCACGTGCACTTGAGAACAATATGTATTTTGTTTTCATCAGGTGCAGTGTTCTATATATGTCTGTTAGGTCTAGTTGTTTGAGCATATCATTCAAGACCTGCATTTCTTTTTTCTTTCTTTCTTTTTTTTTTTTTAAAGATTTTATTTATTTATTCGTTTATCCCCCCCTTGCTGCTTGTGCTCGCTGGGTCAGCTAAACACGCCATACGGGTGGGCTTGCCTTCAAGGTTCGGTTCCCGGGGCCTCCCATATGGTAAACGGGAGCCCTACTGATTGAGCCACAGCCGCTTCCCAAGACCTGTATTTCTTTATTGACCTTCTGACTAGATGTTCTATCCCTTATTAAGAGTGGTGTCTTAATGTCTCCTATTATTAATGTAGAACTCACCATTTTTTTCTTCAAATCTGTCAGTAAATTCTTCATAAATTTTTGGGCTTTGCTTTTATTTGCATATATATTTATAATTGTTTCACTTTCCTATTCAATTGTCCTCTTTCTCAGTATGTAATGAACATCATTGCCCCTCATATCCTCATATATGCTTTTTTTTAAAATTTATTTTTATTGTGGGTAAAAATCAAAATTCTCACAATAAATACAAACATTTGCAAAATGATATATAAATATATATGCATATATGTGTATTGGCTTACAAAAATGTTATTTATATATATATATATATATATACATATATTTTAAGAGGTGCTTAGATTACCCAAAATATTACACGGAACCCACTGGGATTCCCATGTTACCCATCTCCCACACCTCCCACAACATCCCACACAAACTTCTCCCACAAGTGTGGCCCACCACCCTCAATGAACTTACAGTTCATATATGCTTTTTAAAAAGATTTATTTTGTTTATTTATTTCTCCCAACCCCTTTGTTGTTTGCCCTTGTTGTGTCTGTGTTAGCTAGCTGTGCCTGCTCATTGTACCAGCTAATTGTCTTCCTTGGGAGGCCCTGGGATCCAAAACAGCAACCTCCCATGTGGTAGGCAGGACCCCAGTCTCCTGAGCCACATCCATTTCCATATGCTTTTGATTTAAATGGAGTCTATGAAATGATATGTCTGAGTTTGATATCCAGTATATTTAATGAAATTTTCCAACATAACCAAAAACCAAAAAATTTAAAAAACTAGGTAAAAGATTTGAACAGATAAATCTTCAAAGAGCATATAGATATTCTGAGAGAGCACATTTAAAGATGCTCAACATCATTAGCCATTAGGGACATGCAAATAAAAACCACAATAAGATACCCTTTCATGCTCATTACAGCAGATGCTATTAAAAATAAAAATTAACAAGTTTTGTAGAGGATACACAGAAATAGGAATACTCATTCATTACTGGTAGCAATATAAAATTATACAGACCCTGTGGAATAAAATTTTGTGATTCCTCAGAAAGCTAAGTATAGATCTAGCATATGAGTTGACAATTCCAATGCTAGGTATACACCAAAAAGAATTAAAAGTAAAGGTTACAACAGATATTTGCACACTGAAGTTCATAGTAACATTATTCATAGTTGCCAAAAGATAGATGCAACTTGTGTCCATCAACAATTAAATGCATACTAAATTATGTTCTATATACACAATGGAATATATATATATTTTTATTGTGGGTAAAAATCAAAATTTTCACAATACATACCAACATTTGCAAAATGATATATAAATATATATGCATATATGTGCATTTGCTTACAAAAATATTATTTATGTATATATATAAATATATTTTAAGAGGTGCTTAGATTACCCAAAATATTACACAGAAACCCCTGGAATTCCCATGATGCCCACCTCCCACACCTCCTACCACATCCCACACAAACATCTCCCACAAGTGTGGCTCACCACCCTCAATGGAATTACACATCCTGGGGCCTTGCCACCAACCATAGACCACAGTTCACACCATAGACCACACTCTCTCCCACACAGTTCTGAGTGGTGTGTGCTGATTTAAAATGGCCTTCATCCATTGCCAAAAAGGTCCTCAGGACAACCTCCAAATCCCAAAGAAGCCCCTGTGTTTTAACTGCTCATCCCCTCCTTGCCCCAAAAGTGTCAACTGGCCACTGGCTCCACCTCATTGTTATAATTTCTTCCATTGTTAGAATCACCATATGTGAACAACAGAATACCATCATAGTTCTTCCCCCAATCCTGAGGGGACTGGGATGGTGATGTCCACTCCACCTCCAAGTGAGAGAGGGCTTATATCCCATGGATATGGTGGGTGGGATCATCCTGCCTGCAGATGCAGGCCCTCTCCATTCCCTGGGATGGCCATTGCCCATCATTGTCTCCTCGCCAGGTGACTTGGATGAGTCCATTGAGCTGTAGGGTAGGAGTTGCAGCTCCACCGAGATTCCATGCACATCTGGCACATGGGTATGCCAGAGGCTCCAGTCTCTGGAAGTATACCAAAAAACTTCAGCATCACATATAGGTTTGAATAGAAGGGACTGATGAACCATGTGCAGGGAGGACTTATTTGAGTCTAATTCTGTCACTCTCAGGAGCACAGATTCCAAAATAGAGCCAACTGATAAGGCATGAGTCTGTGGGTCTATCCCCACTTATATAAAACCTGGGTGTCTCCAGAGCTCTCAGGTGTCCCTCTGTGTGTGGTGATAGGCACTTAGATGTTCTATGAGCTCCTACTGAGGTGTGCGTAAGAGTTACCTCTGGGATGACCTCCCGACTCTCTTTGAAGTCTCTTAGCCACTTGAATTCATTTGTCTTTACCTTTTCCCCGTTTAATTCAAGGTCTTTTTCCAGTTGTGTTGCCAGTTGGCACTTGGTATTAATCCCTCATTGCCAGGGAGGCTCATCCCCGGGAGTCATGTCCCACATTGGGTGGAAGGTAGTGCAGTCATATGCTGAGTTTGGCTTAGAGAGAGGCCACATTTGAGCAACAAGGAGGCTCCCAGGTGGCAACCCTTAGGCTCCCCACAACTGTAGGCTAAATCTCAGTTACAAGAGCAAAGACTCCCAAGGGTAGTCATCAATAAAAAGAACACATCAGTGTATCATCCTCTTTTGACAGACACTGTCCCTGCACTCAGAGGACTATTGCTGCTCCCTTGGAGACTGTGGCAGAGCTCTCCAGGCTAGGAATTCAGATTTCCTCATTTATTGTTTGATTTTCCACCCATCGTGACCATGCCCCATCTTTTGATCTTTTGAACTATTTTGTATATCTTTCATGTATATTCGGATGAACTAATTCCCATGAAACCCCCCTCCCAGACAGCCCCCACCAATAATCCCCTGCAGTACCCATTGTAACCCTTCTGTGATCCAAATCCTCCATGAACATGTAGTCTATAAAATAATCAAATACACTTACTAGGAAAAAGAAACAAGTATGATAAGCTTACATGCAAGAGACAAACATAAGGACACTCAGG
>JAKSZT010054273.1:2995695-3033022 GCA_026826555.1 Tolypeutes matacus | reverse complement strand
GAATTATTGTTTCCTCTAAGATGAGGAACAAAGTGACCACATCTGTTCCTTCCATTCAGATATTTAATCCCTGACCCAGGAGAGGCAACCAGATAACAAAATCATTTACCCTAGAACACTCTAAAGTCACAGACTTCACACACATTCTCCTACCTCCAAGCCTATAACATTTCACCACAAATTTCCATAAAATCTTCCTTCAGATACCCAAACATTTGCCTAAACCACTCAATATCTCTCTAAGAAGCATAATTACTAATGAACACAACCTCTCCAATCTTTGAACAAATTATTTCCCATGATTTCTCATTGAAGACATTCTCATGAATTTTCTGGAAATTCCTCAATGGGTTTCATCCACCTAATAAAGGCTTATTACTTTTATTTGATGTTTTTCGGTTATTCATAAACTGGGTTTTCATTAGTACACCAAGGCTCGGGTTTGACTGAATGATAGTGTAGAGTGTTTACAGAACTCCTGTGGTGTTCACTCATTTTATTTAAAGGATAAATTAGGAATTAAGACAATGCAACATTGAGTACAATACAGAATTTCTCTCATGTGATTTCTCTAATTAGCTTATGAGTTAGTGTTAGATGAGGCCTCTCCAATTCCATTATATTTACATTATGAATTCTCTCATATGGTGTATCATCTAGCCAACTACTAAAGGCTTTTTTACATAGATGACATGCACATGATTCTCTGTCATATTAGTGTCTTTAGATTATCTGTAGTAGTACAGATAATCTAAGAAACATAGTGTTTCTTCACATGTACATTCTTTGGTGTGTTTAAAAGTTATATCTATGACTGAATCCACTTTCATATCCAAAAGCTTTACTTTGTCAGTTATTTCAACTCATTGGATGTCAGAATATTGACCAATAGCTTTCTCAAATTGTTGATATTCATAGAATGAATAATCTCATGTTGTCTAAGATTGGAAAATTAATGTTTACCCATATAGATGATATTATAGTTTCACTCAATCATGAATTCTCTCATGTTCCTGGATGGCTGAACTATGAATGAGAGGTTTCCCACATGGATGAAATTCATGGGTTTTCTCTCCAGTGTGAGTTCTCTTGTGTCATCAAGGAGAAGAGCTACAAGTGAGGGCTTTCCCTCAAAGATGATGTTCATTAAGTTACTGACCAGTGTCATTTCTCTTATATCATTCTAAGGAAGAAAAATCAATTAATATTTTCCCAGTTAGAAAATATTCATGGGCTTCCTCTACAAAAGGGGTTCTTAATCTTTTATTGTTCCACAAACCCTTTTGACAGTTGAATGAAAACAATGGACTCTGTCTCAGAATCTAGTGGCAAATAATTGCATGACACTCACAACTGACATGTCTTTAAATTGAAATTTAAGATTATTCCAAATTAATTCAACCTCATGGACTCCTGAAATCTTTCCATGGACCTTTAGGGTTATGACCCCCTGCTTGCTCTACACTGTGAGTTCTAAAATGTTGTTTAAGGGAAGAGCAATGAAAGAAGGGCTTTCCACAAAGATGGTATACCTAGGGTTTCTCTCCAATGTGATAACTCTCAGGTTTTCTAAAATTAGAATATTGATGGAAAGCTTTATATCATAGATGATATTCATGGCTTTTCTCTCTAGTGTGAGGTCTAATGTCTTTTAAGTGAAGAGGATTGAATAAAGGATTTCCCAAAAAGATTACCTTCATAGGGTTTCTGTCCAGCATGAGTTCTTTCATGTTTTTTAAGAGAAAAGGATTGATGTAAGGCTTTCCCACATATACAACATTCATGGGATTTCTCTCCAGTGTGAGTCCTTCCATGTTTTTTTAAAGATATGAATATTGCTTGAAGGTTTTCCTACATAAGAGATATTCATGGGGTTTTTCTCTAGTGTGGGAACTCTCATGTTGTCTAAGATCAGACTATTGACCAAAGGCTTTTCCACATTGATGACACTCCTGGGGTTTCTCTCCAGTGTGATTTGTCTCATGTTTTTTTAAGAGAAAAGGGTGCAGTGAAAGCTTTTTCACAAAGATGGCATTCATGTGGTTTCCCTCCAAGTGTGAGTTCTCTCATGTTCTTTAAGATAAGAATATCGACTGAAGGTGTTCCCACATAAATGACATTCGTGGGGTTTCTCTCCAATGTGAGAACTCTCATGTCATCTAAGTTTAGAATACTGACTGAAGGCTTTCCCATATTGATGGCATTCATGGGATTTCTCTTCAATATGAGTTACATTGTATTGTCTGAAGCCAGAGCATTGCATACAGGTTTTAGCACATTGATGACATTCATATGATTTACTTCTAGGGTGAATATGCTTATGTTGATTGATCATTGAGGACTGTTGCAAGTGGTTTCCTTAAATAGGATTTCTTTGTCAATTGAATTAATGCATGTTGGGTCATTGAGAATATGTGAGAGGAATATTCTAGCATATAATTACATTTAAAGGAGATCTTTTGGGTGTGAGATCTCTGCAGTGGGAAATTAAATGAGAAATTGTAAAATATTTGTCCAGATGCATAAATTTCTTCATTTTCCTGCATGTGAAACCTAGACTAATCCACTAATGGTAGTTTCCAATTTAAATAATTGCAATGTTGGCTTCATATATATACATTATTCACCTCCATACACACAAATTTTATAACAATCTAATTACAGAGCTATCTGATCAATTTTGAGCTTCATGATGTTTCAAAGATTATATATGTGAAAACTGCTTATGCAATTCATTTTTTAAAAATATTAAGCCCTTTTACTTTTTATTTTTTAAAAATTTTTTGTGGGTAAAAATCAAATTTTACACAATACCTACCAATATATGAGGTTAGGTTAGAATTTTGTGTTGAGGTTAATTTTTCCCTAAATTTAAACTAACAGATTTTTTCTGGACTAGCACATAACCCAACATTAATTAGACTTTCCTGACTTTACCAAATTCCTAATTTTTTCCATCCCTGGGTATCTATTTGGAATACTAGTGTCCACACAGTGAAAATTGCCAATGGCATAATTTTAAGTGTCTTTCCTACAGATAGGTGATTGAACATCATTTCTATCATTTCTCATAGTTTAAAGGTAATTTTCCTACCTGTAGTAATTTAAAAAAGAGAATAAATTGTTAGAATACCATTAGGGGGATGAAAATTCTGGAAAGTTCCAAGAATCCCTTCTATCATTCACAATTAGCTGGGAAAGAATATCACATTAATGAATACTCTAGGCATAAGAAAACATTATAGGACATTACAATCACAAAAGATTTTCAAGGATGGGATATGAGAAAAAAAGAAGTTGGGATGCCAGGGAGGTAAAAGAGGGAAAATTCTTCCAAAAATAGTTCCAAGACAAGGAACATTATGTGAGAGTTTAATTGCAATCACAAATGAATATCCTTTCCCAATGTCAATGACACTTGAATAGAGCTTGAGAATTGTATGGAATAAACACATGAGTAAAATTTCTCCAATACCCTTAGCTACATTTTAGGAATCATAACACATGTAAGGAAACCTGAAGAAATCACAATTCACTTAAGGAATCCTAAATTAATATTTTCAAGAACTCTCATTATATCATGAGACATTTCAACTGATGCACACGTCCTTAGTGCTCACCTGGGGATTGAGGAACTCCTATTCCTTCTTTCCACATTTCTCTTTTTTCCAATGGGGAAAGCACATCATTTTGTAGAGTTGATATCCTGTTTGTATGAAAAAAAAATGCCTGGGTTTTGAGTTGTGATAGCAACAAAGCATGACCAGGATGTACATAGCAGGTTACCAAAGAATAAGTTAAAGTTTGAAGGTCAGCAATGGAAAAATACCTTGAACTCAGAATATTGATAATATTTCAACAGAAAGATATAACATGACCTTTTGCCCATTTCAATGAGGACCACTGGCTGTTGCAGTGGTTGATACACTAGTAAAAAGAGAGACTGTAGAATCCTCTATATTCTAAATGGGGAGAAATCTATGTTTCCACAACGATTGAATATTATATTAAAATAAAATACAAAAAACAAACTCAAAAATAATGATCTAAATTCTATGTGGAAAAGGATATATTCAGTCTTTTTAATACTGATTCTGAAGCCTCAGCATAGTTCTTGGAGAAGAATATTTGTTTCACCAGAGTCAATTATTTATCAATTCAAAAAGTTTCATTGATTTAAAACGGCCTATATCCGTTGCCACAACAGTACTCAGGACAACCTCCAACTCCCAAAGAAGCCCCTGTATTTCAACTGCTCATCCCCTCCCTACCCCAAAAGTGGGCCACACTTGTGGGAGATGTTTGTGTGGAATGTGGTGGGAGGTGTGGGAGGTGGGCAACTTGGGAATCCCAGTGGGTTCCGTGTAATATTTTGGGTAATCTAAGCACCTCCTAAAATATATGTGTATGTGTATATATATATATATATATATATATATATATATATATATATAATTAATATTAGATAATACACATATATGCATATATATTTATATATCATTTTGCAAATGTTTGCATGTATTTTGAGAATTTTGATTTTTACCCACAATAAAAATAAATTAAAAAATAAAGTTTTCATTGCATTCTCAGCACATCTCTGAGTATTAGAAACTGGGATTCAAGAAAGATATTTAGTTATGGTCAAGAAGATTAAATTCTGTTGGAGTTAACTAGATGCAAATAAAAATAAGGAAAGAAACTTCATTTAGATACTCTTATGTTTTATAACATAATACAAATCTATTAAATTATAAAATATAAAAATATAATATGAGAAAATAAAGACTATATGATAGAGAGAAGCTGATTAGACATTTGAATAAATAAGTGAAAGATGATTCATGATAAATATATTGGTAGATAGAGCGATAGGTTAGACAGTTGGTAGATAGATATAGATGATAGATAAATTTTGAGAGTCCCACCCACTGAGAATAGGCTATTGATATTCTCTGGAATCACTTCTCTGAACACCTTTTCCTGGTGTTGTGTCTAACAGGTCCCACTCTTCCTGTTTGAAGTCTACAGCCATGTCCTTGAAGGTCACTAACTCTTAAAACATCACAGAAATTTGGGTTCACACAGGGCTATTCTTCCCAATTCCTGAGTGTAATGTTCAAATAACATCACTAAATAAGCCAAGACTGTGTATATAAAACTCAAAATGTGTATGAGGTTCCTGTAATATCATTATCAATGTTCAACTGTCATTTACACACTCTGAATACAAAATATCCCATTGTAAAAGAACCACCTAACAGAAGGTATGATATACACCTAGAAATTTCCCAGAAAGCTTATCATTATGACTTCTTGCTCCTGATTATAAAGGTTTTACTTGAGCATTCATAACTAAATCAATTTTTCCCTCCAATTTTAAGTAAATTATAGACTTATTGTGAGTCAAGAAATTTCCATGACATGTCATATTTAAAAATGAGTATGGGGGAAAGGATATGGCTCAAGTGGTTGAGCCCCTGCTTCCCACATTGGAAGAACTGGGTTCAGTCACTAACACCTCCCAAAAATAAAAACAGAGAAGAAAAGAAATGAAAAACCCATTACAAGGGAGCTGATGTGGCTCAGTGGTTGAGCACTGGCTTCTTGCATACAAGGTCCTGGGTTCAATCCCTAGCTCCAGTACTTCAAAAAAAAAAAAAGAGTATGGTAAGATTATTCCCCTAATTAAACTCATAATCCCCCCATTTATAAAATCATTTATGAATATGTTATGCATTTTGACAAACAAATCCGTTAATATGTGAATTTCTATATACATTCAATTCACAGGTCTATTATTCATTAAAATGGCAGGGAACTTGGAGCAATAACCAGAATGCTGTAAAACTGAATAAGTTTCATACAGAACTCAGGACCAGTAAGGCTGCTTTCCTCAGTACTACATATCTCAGATACTCACTATAATGTTTAAACACAGATGGTTCAAGGTAACAATCCAGGGACTCCTGAGACCATTTTACTGATACATGGCCATCAACTGACCATTCCTTTGGTAGGAGACATCCCAATCTCAACATTTTCTGGGGACTACAAATATCAATTTTCACTGTCTCTTATCTTCATCTCATCTCTCTGTTAAAGATTCAAAGAATCTTGTTCATTGCTTCTGGTCTCTCCAAATCTTCAAAAATTTTCAATGAGACATAAATTTTATTCTACCTATTATACAGCTCCTGAATCTACAGCCACAATGAAAGAAAAAATAATTCCTATACATTGAATCCATTTATGAAATATGAATATAAATGTTCAATTTATAAATTTGGAGTTGGGGAATTTAAACAACAGTGGTAAAGGGAAATTTAGTTTTCTTTTTAAAAATATTTCAAAATGTGCAAATACATCCATCAAAACTTTAAGAAAATTAAAATTGAGGAAAATTTTAAAAATTCATTTCCTTTAATTTACTAACCTTCTTATGTTCTGGGAAATATGCCTACCCATAAGCCCCAGTACCTGTGATATTGGCTTGACTGAATGCACCAATTGAAAATGCAGTTTCCCTTCTGACTGCAAAATTCCGTTGTTACTCATCTCTGTCAACTCTAGGTCAAACTCAGGCACTAACATGATTCATGAATACATTATTTCTCAAATGAAGCCATGGTTGGGTGTGAAAAAGGAAAAAGCTCTCATCTTTTCAGAGATTATACAGCATTTATGGAAAATGGAAGCAACTCTTGTAATGGTTGGAAAGAAATTAATTATTGCTCACTTCCTAACTTACCATAATTATTCAAGAGTCCTGTTTAAACTTACTTTAAGTTCAGATCCTTAAATAGCTCCTGAATGCACTTGAAATATCCACACCAATAGGAGAAATCTTCCCATCTGCTGCTGGCAGAGGTACAATTTCAGTTGAAGAATTGTCTACTAACCTGTGATTTCATTGTAAATACCTCAGCTGGCATCTAACTTACTCTGGATTTTCACTCACAACCAGACAAGCAGAAGGTGAACAAATCTGAGAATGGAGAAAAAAAACCTTAAGTTTCAAGTCTTGATCACAATTTTCAGGCCCACCTGTCATGAACACCAAATGCTTCACCTGGGAGTAACCCCAGATAAATCAGCAACAGGAACTTGAAATGTGCTCCAAGAGAAATAAGGGAAGGAATCTCCTTTTCCAGAGTCAAGAGACTGGAGTTTTTTTTCTTCTCTGCCTAATAAAGATGATATGATTACCTTCATTGTACAGATAAGAACATGAAAATCCATGAATTGCATTTATTAATTAGGCCGTGATGTACCGAGCTTTTAATTCAACCCTGATTTCAAAACATAAGAATCCCTGAACAAAATCACATTTGGAGTTAGGTCCTTACCACCAGAGAATAGAGACTGGAGTTTCTCACTTATAATTATTCTTTGTTTTTGCACTAGCATTGATTCTCTCACATACATTTCTGTCTTCTGGACTCTCATTCACCTTCCTGCTCTACCCTGAACATAATCTTCTGTATATACTTGTCTAAATCTTCTTGGTTCTTCCATATGTGATGTCTAACAATGCAACCCACTCAATGTTGAGTTCTACATCTCTCCCCAATATATATTGAAATCAACCAAGGAGCTTAAGAATATATTTTATTATGGAGTTGATCAGAGCTAGGATTAACTTAGCCATTTGTACCAAAAGTCCAGGTTATTTTCAATATATTTGGAGAATTACATATTTTTAAAAATTTAATCTTCTCAGTAACACTGCTGATAAAGGTTAATCTACCCATTTAACAAATGTCTTAAATTGAGGTTCAGAGAGCTAGAGTAATACAACAAACTGATGTGGCCAGAAAAAGACACAACTAGTGTTTGAATTTTTACTTCCTGTATCCAAATTTCAAATACCTTAAGGTTTACACGCCTCACCTATGTATTACCTGGAATGCTGTGTCTCCTTTCAATAATCAGATCCTCAACCTGTTGAAAAAACTTCCACTTCACATAGTTTGTTACCACAATTACACCATGTGCAAGGGTTCTCCTGTCACAAAGAAACCTCCATTACATTGAACACACTTCCCAAAGAGTAACTTCCACCTAATGTAATATTTACTGTCAGATGTATTCCAAGGATACATATTTTAGCATATTTCTGATGTCACTGTATTTACCCCATCTGTCAATAAATATCTTAATCTTTACCGCACCTGCTCTCATAGGAGGTTACTTTAATTATCTATTTTGTTTGTTATTTTATGTGACACAGCACATTATTAAGCTTTTGCTTTATGTCTAAATATAGAATCACAACTCCTAGTGCTTTCAAATATATCTGGGTAACAGACTAGATCTTGATAAACGAGTCATTCTTCCATCTTCCATAATCACTTCAAGTCCCATCATTTTAATAGGACATATTCTCAAATTTCACATTTCTTTTACCAGATGAGATTAACCTCCTATTATTCTGGTGAATGATGTAATTTAAGAAATCACCTCAACTTAGCACCATAATGTCTATAATTATTCTTGCATCCATACCCATTAGTTACTCCTTCTCTCTGATTTAAAGGTCTCTTCACCTGATTCAATTGAATGTCTCCAAATTAATTCCAGTCTTTCCTGTATCTTTTTAAAATCTTTACCAGCAATCTCTCTCTTATCACAATGACTTCACTTAATCTTATTGTTTCCTTTCTATTACAAACCGAAATGTATGCTGTGCCTATTTCCTCTCTGTACGTGATCTCCTCTTCCTTCTTTCACAATCAGTCCACATGAGCACTTTTACCCTTTCCTCACACTGTATTAAATGAAAACTTAATTGCATCACTGATTTTTCTCTTAAATAAATCACCCTACCATCTCCAATAAGCTTCCTATGAATAAATCAAGTGTTTGTCTCTGTCTATAACTTGGAAGTAAAGAAGAATTGGACCTTTCAGTAACTTTCTATTTCATAGACTTCTGTGACATCTCATTGAGTGTATTCAAACTATTCTATTTTTTTTAAAGATTTTATTTATTTATTCATTTATCCCCCCTTTGCTGCTTGTGCTCCCAGGGTCAGCTAACCACGCCGTGCTGGCGGGCTTGCCTTCACCAGGAGGCCCGGGGAACCGAACCCTGGGCCTCCCATATGGTAAACGGGAGCCCTACTGATTGAGCCACAGCCACTTCCCTCAAGCTATTCTAGTCACTCCTTCTTCTTGTGTTCTATGTGGCAATCCTCAAGCAATATTATTAGAACATCTCAAGGCTGAATTGTAGCCTCCTTTCTCTACCTTTTCTGTACAATGTCATAAAAACCTCACACACTTATTCAATTGCTTCAATTTATTTTACTGTTGGCTCTAAAATGATAGTGTACATCTCTATTTTCATAGCATAGGCACAAAAATGAAATATAGCTCAAGATATTATTAACTACCACCCCAGACATAAAAAAAATTTTCAATTCTAGAGCTTACTCTGATTAACATGAATGTCAAACAAGATGAATATAATCAAGCTATGGCACTTTAATAAAATATCTTTCTTCAAATTCATTAAATTTAAGTTAGGACTCCTCCAGGCATCCTCTGATTGAATAAGAAATCATCACTCAGAAGCCCACCATTACATTTTTGCTGAGCTATTATTTCATCAATGGGCACAATAATCCTTCACTTCCACAGAAATCCCCTCAAACACTTTCTAACATCATGCTCATGTTCCTTCAGTCCCTGTTTTGTCATTTCCTCAGAGACCTCTTCACTAAACCCCAACCTAAGGTAGCCTTTACTCTTCCTATAGACTATATTACAAAACTCATTCTTTGAAGCTAATATCAATCTAATACCAAAACCAGATAAAGATACTACAAACAAACAAAATTACAGACCAATATCTATAATGAATATAGATGCAAAAATTCTCAACAAAATACTTACAAACTGAATCCAATAGCACATTAAAAGAATTATACACCATGATCAAGTGGGTTTTAGCCCAAGTATGCAAGGGTGTTTCAACACAAGAAATCCATTAGTGTAATATACCACATTGATATATTATCTTTAGTTGTTCATTCTTCTGTTTCTCTCACTGGTCTAAAATTCTTACTGAGTTGTAATATTAAGTGAGTTTCCCTTTGAAAACTAGTAAATATTTGTAAATCCAGGGATATTTTATATCAACAATAAATAACCTGACCTCAGATGGCCTGGGTTCAACTGCCTGTAGTCAAATTAAATAATAGCTTCTTATTTAAAAGAAAATAAATTATGACTCTCATGCCTGTTTAAAATTCTATCCCTTACTCATTAGAACCCAAATGGACTGAGAAGGCAAGGAATCCAAGTCTTAATGAGGCTGCTTTCACCACATGTCTACTTCAGAGCTTGTTTCATTCTAGAAAAAGCACCATTTTATGGCAAACTCTCTTTTTATGTAGTTGATAACAATTAACATCTTCATCAGTTCTATAATTCAAAAGACATCTTGATTAACTCAGCTGTTAGTCAAGATAAATATACTAAAGGCATACCTTGTGTCTTTCACTTCCTTCTAAAACTCTCAAAATCAACATTCCTGCTTTTTCAAAGATATCTCACACTTTTATGTATTTTGGTTGTGCCAGATAAATACTCTAAAACACCTATAGCAAGAAGTTCTTACTAATCTGTATATCTGAGAGGAACTGAAACCTACCAACATTTTCTCATTCTTTCAATTAACTCTATATAAGTAGAAACATTTCTTCTGAAAACCTATATTCCAGGAAAATTTTTAATTGTTCTACAGTGTGTATATTTTATTATCAAACAAAGGAAAGACCATTCAGTATAAGTTTTCAGATATTAGTTTGATATTAACCAGAACTGTTACTTCTTTGTAAAGAAAAATGTATGATGTAAACATGTAATGCTCCACTCAATCTATTATCTTCATCACAAAGAGAATTAGAGACACAAGGCATATTATTTATCTTGATGTTAACCAGAGCAGAACACTAGAGAAACTTCCCATCCCATTCCCAGAGATCTCAACTCAATGATTAACTTTCTTTGTTTCGAATCTGTATAAAAGCTGCAAGAAAACCCCTCAACAGGGTAGCCAATTTGAGACTGATTAGCTCTTCTGTTCTCCACTGGCCAATATAGCCACTTTTATTCCTAGTTAGTTCAATGTGTCTAATATCCTATGCCAAGAACTGAGCCCATGGATCCTTATGATCACTGCCATTTCCAGACAATATTCTTCAGGAAAGTAATACTCTTTTTTTCATAAATGTGTATATGTTGGAGGTCAATTCTGATCTAGACCTGTCCAAAAGCATGGAAACATAGTAACAAGTAAAATAGAGTCTGGCCCTATGGAATTAAAGAGACACATCAGAAGAAAATTAAAAGGAAAATTGCAAATTTATTTTGTGTACATAGTCTAGATTTATTTCATTTTTGTATATAGAAAACCTTTCATAGATATATCAAAATTTTGAATGAAGAAGAGCTTTAAAGATTCTTTAATGAGCAAGTGTGTGATAGGTAATTTCATTCAATCTGGTTTGGATTATTAAAGAAGAACAAGATCTTACAAAGGTGATGAGTCCAACTAAGTTACTGATGATTAAAAAACGAGAATCTCAGTGCAGAATATATGTTTTAGGTCTGGAACTCAGATGTGATATTTGGACTGGAAAGTGTAATTTCTATAACCATAGACCATAAATCAGTCAAAAGAATGGAAGATATTGTATAGATAAAAAGATAGAAGTAAAGAAAGGGCTGGGACTGAGTTCTGAGGAGTTCAACACTTAATTTTTCATAACTAGCTTAAAGTATGTAGAAAGTGGGACCAGAAATAACCCGAGAGTTTTGTGACCTAGAAGAATAGGACAAAAATGGATTAAAGAAGGATGAAATCAGGGAATTTGTTGAGGAATCTTGTAAGGTAAAAGGCATTCAGTAGTTTCATTGAGATGGAGGTAAGGAGACCATCAAGGGCAGTGCATGTAAGTGGAGAAGGTGTAAACCATATAAGAGTCCATTGAGGAGTGAGCAGGAGGTAAGGATAAACCCATTAATTGCTGCTCATTGTAAAAGGCTGAACTCAATTGACAAGGGAATTGAATGACTGGATAAGTGAAAATCACATAACAATAAAATTTAAATATTTTCGATAGCACTTTGATAGAATCAAATATGAAATTGAAAGTATTTATAAGTGGTAATGGGGGAACACAAGGTCACATCTCATAGTTTGAATTCCCCAGAATTCAAAACATAAAAAGAGATCTTGAGATCTACTCAATTCTGAGACAATTTCCATAGAAAAGCCACATTTTGCTCTCTTCCCAAAGTTCTGCACTGTTCAGCTTTTTCTATTGGAAAATGTAACCTCTATTTGTATTCCCTTTGAATAAGGAAAACATTTAGAAAATCCAATGAGTGATCCTTTCCAAGGAGCAAACTGTGATTGCAGTCTGCAGATACTGAACTTACAGTTTCACTCAATGAGATGCATTCTGTTCACCTTGATTGGATTTACAAGAAAATTTAAAAGTTAAAATCCTCTTATGATGTTGGAAAACAAAGAGACAAAACCATTGAGAAGGATGATTGAAAGGCTACTTTATTAACTCAATAAGTTCTTTATAGCTCATTTTAACAGGAAATATTCAAAGTCCTGGAGATACAACATGGAACCAGACATACTGGCTCTATATGGCAAAGAGCTTAAATTCTCTGGAGGAAGGCTGGGATTAAAAATAATGTGAAGAAATCTGGGAAGATGGCATCTGAGCTGGTGGGCAGGACTCAGCTGTCTCATAAATACAAGGGAGAATGTGCCAAAAGCTGTCTGATGGACCTGCTTTGGGAATCAGCAGACCAGGACAGTGCTACACACTCCAAGGAATTTGAAGGACAGAGAGACAGAGTACTGAAAAGTAACAGATGTGAGTTATCAAACCCCCATTAAGGCCAGGAAGACCTCCTAACCCCCACCTCCAAGGTACTTACTGCAGCCAACTGAGGGGAAACAGACATTTTCTGCCCTGTCATCTTTCACAAGGGAAAGCAAGGGAGATTTGGGGAATTTCTCTTCAGTGAAGTCAGCCAGAAGAGTCCACTTTGAATCATAGTTCAGGCCAGAACAAAACAACAAAGGAAATTGGAGTGAAACATCTCAATGGAAAGCTCTGCCAATGAGCACCACCTGCTTGCTGGTCTGGAAATCACATGTAGAAAAATGTTCTTGGCTTCCTCTGTATCTTAACTCATAGGAGAAAATCTGTACACCATAGTGAGTCCTTGGCATGATTTTGATAACCTAAGCTGGGCAATTTTAAAGATTTAAATTAATACGAACCAAATATCAAAGAAGAGCAGTGAAAAAATTAGGCAAGAGAGAGAAATTGGCCATCATAATAAGTTCACCAACATATTCAGATGCTTAGACATCAGCAAAAAATTACAAGCCATAATTGCAAACATTGATGGCCTAGCCAAAGGAACAAAGAAAACATCCTGAAGAGATAGAGTTTTTAAGACAATCAGTGAATGATAATTACACAACACTCTTGAATCACTTCAAATATTGAAATCTGACTAAAGAGAAAAAGGATATTAAGAAGATACTGGAGGAGCATAAAGAATAATTTGAAAGCCTGCAAAGAAAATAACAGAACTTATCGGAATGAAAGACATGATGGATGAGATTTTTAAAAAGATACACTAGAGATATATCAGAGAAGATTTCAATTGCTAAAAGACAGGATTAGTGATTTTGAAGACAGACCATCTGAACTGGAAAAGAAAAGAGAACAAAATGAGAAGAGAATGAAAAAAATGGGAGGAGGCAAGATGGCATTGGATTAGGAGGGCACTCCCTGAGAGCTCCCTGAGGGTGGTGGATTGTGGACAGGGTACTGCCCAGGGGTCTGTGCTGTGGGCACATGGAGCGAGAAGCTTGGGATATCTATCAGCGCAGATCGACGGTTTGGACTGATCGGTAGAGATTTGTGAGTTTTAAGCCTGCCTGTGGTGGTTAACACAGACATCTGGGCCCTACATTTAGGGGAAAAGAAAAAAAAAGCCAGTTTGAGCCATGACTCCCAGCCCAGCAACCAAGTGACAGGGCCCGGTGAGCGTGGGAGGGCTCTGGCAAAAGGGTGAGAGAGTTTTCCTTTCTGTGGATTTGGCTGCCTGGAACCCCTTGCAGATTGGGTGAACAAAACAGCTGGATTGAATCAACACCTGGCAGAGGGGAGGGGTAAATCTGCTGAGGGATTTGCCTAGCTGCCCAGGGATAAGCCCCATACCTTGACAAGCCAGGGAGAGGGAGCACTCTCTGAGAGAGGGAGGGTTCTGACAGAAGGCAGAGAGGGAATTCTTTACCATCGATTTGGCTGCTTGGACCCTCTCATAGCTTGGGGGAGCAGATAAGCCAGCTTGAAGCAGTGCCAGGCTGAGGGGAGAGGCGACTCTTCTGAGGAAACCTGATTTACCCAGCAGCCTGGTGATGCTGAGGCTTGGCTCCAGAAGGGGTGGAGTTGGCCATTTTTATGGTCTTGCACTGACTAGCATCAGAGCTTCAGCTCCCCTGGTGAGTCCAGGAAATGGTAAGGGCTTGATTAATTTCCACAAACCCAGTTAGGGTCCCCTCAGTGAAGGGGTGGTCTAGAAGAGGACATATTTTGGGCCTGTATTTCATCAAAAAAAAGTAAAATAAAAGAGAGAGAGACAGTCATTTTAAAAAATGAAAAATAAATTCTTCTTTTTAATTTAGTTTAATAGCTAAAAGCTGCTTCAAAACCTGTAGATAGAACCCTGCAAGGAAATTGATTGATAAACAGAATCAGGCTGAGAGGATCCACAAGGACCCAAGAAGAAACACATTTCCTCCTTAGCTTTGTTTGACTGCTTGCCTAAGTGGTTGTTTGGTTTTTCTCCATTTATTAGCTGTCTCTTGATTTTCTTTCCTCTTTCTCCCCCCTTTCTTTTTCTATCATGTTTTAAAACTCGGTGCTTCTAGCTTGTCTCTTCTTTGCTGTGCTTCTTCTTCAGTGATTTCCCATTCTCTGTCTATATTGAATTTATATTCCAAACTATCTCTTATCCTTCCTTCATCTTTCTGCCTCCTGCTTTCTGTTGTGGCTCTTACATACCACGTTTTTTTCATATGCCCACAACTTAAGGGTGTCAATTTCTATCCTATCTATTTTGTTTTCTTCTTTTTTATTAATATTAACTTTTTCCTTTCAGCCCTTTCTTTACTCTTTCTCTCCCTCCTCATAATTCTAGCCTTCTAAATCATTATATATAAATTCCACTATTTGGTTTCCCAGTACATTGTAGGTACTCCACGTTTTTACCTATTACTCTACACTGTCTACATGATTTAAATATTCATTTCACTAAGTCTGATTTGGCCCCTCTTCTAACTTTTATCAATATTACTATTATCCTTCTTCCTTTCTCACATCTTTTGATTCCTCTGGCCTGAATCTTTGGTCTTAAAGGGAATATAGAAAGAAACAAAGAAATAAAATAAGAAGAAAAAGTGACAAAGGGAAAACTTAACACACACACAGAACCAAGTAACTAAAAGAAAAAACTTCCAGCCATGAATTCTTTACCCAGCAAAACTGTCATACAAAAATGATGGAGAGTTCAAATTATTCACAGATAAACAGGAATTAAGAGAGTATGTCAATAAGAAACCTGCACTTCAAGAAATACAACAGGAAGTTCTATATGTTGAAAGGAAAAAAACAAAGGAGAGAGAGTTGGAGGAGAGTTTAAAAACAACTAAAAATACAAAATCAGAAACAAAACAACATGACATACATTAACACACACACAAAAATAGCTGAAGTAAGAAATTCGTTGCAAGTAATAACACTGAATGTTAATGGAATTAATTCACCAATCAAGAGAAACAGATTGGCAGAATGATAAGGAAATATGACCCATCTACATGCTGTCTACAAGAAATCCACCTTCAACTCAGGGAATCAAGGAAATTGAAAGTGAATTGCTGGAAAAAAAAATTTACAAGCTAACAATAGCTGAAAAAGGACAGGAGTAGCTATTCTAATACCAGACAAAATAGACTTTAAATGCAAAACTATTGTAAGAGACAAAGATGGACACTATGTATTACTAAGAGGGGTAATCACTCAAAAAGAGAGAACAATCATAAACATTTATGCACTTAATTGGGGTGCCTCAAAATACATAAGGCAAACTCTGGAAAAACTAAGAGGAGAAATAAATGCATCTACAATTATAGTGGGGAACTTTAATACACCATTATCATCATTAGAGAGAATATCTAGACAGAATCAGTAAAGAAACAAAGGTTCCAAACAATACATTAGAGGACAAGGACTTAATAGACATATACAGAACACTACACCCAAATACAGCAGGATTTACATTCTTCTCGAGGGCACATGGATCATATTCCAAAATAGACCACATGCTACGCCACAGAACAACTCTCAATGAATTCAGAAAGATTGAGATTATACAAAGTAATTTCTCTGACCACAAAGGAATGAAATTGGAAATCACTAAGGGCCAGAGAAACAGGTTAGGCACAAGGATATGGAAGTTAAACAACACACTCTTAGACAAACAATGGGTAAAGGAGGAAATCTCAAAAGAAATCAGGAACTACCTTGAAACTAATGAAAATGACAACACAACAAATCAAAACCTATGGGATTCAGTGAAAGTAGTCCTGGGATGGAAGTTCATTGCCATAAATACATATATTAAATAAGAAGAAAGAGCTAAAATTGAAGACCTAACTGCACACTTGGAGGAATTGGAAAAACAACAAACTAAAACTAAAGGAAGTAGAAAGAAGGAAATAACCAAGATTAGAGCAGAACTAAATGAAATAAAGAATAAGAAAGTACTAGAAAAAATAAACAAAACCAAAAGATGGTTCTTTGAAAATATCAATAAAAATGAAAAAAGAAAAAGAGAGATCAGATGCAAATACACAAAATAAGGAATGAGCAAGGGGATATCACTACTGACTCCACAGAAATAAAGAGTATCATAAGAGGATACTTTGAAAAATTATATGCCAACAAGAATGATAATTTAGAGGAAGAGGACACATTTCTAGAAATTCACAAACAGCCTATATTGATGAAAGAAGAAATTGATGAACACAACAGTCCAATTAAAATTAAAGAGATAGACTCAGTCATCAAAAACCTACCAACTAAGAAGAGCCCACGACCAGACGGCTTCACAGCTAAATTCTACCAAACATTCCGGGAAGAAGTAACACCAATTCTGCTTAAGTTCTTCCAAAAAATAGAAGTAGAAGGAATATTGCCTAACTCATTCTACAATACCAACATTACCCTAATACCAAAACCAAACAAAGGTACCACAAGAAAGGAAAATTACAGGCCAATTTCTCTAATTATCCTAGATGATAAAATCCTCAACAAAATAGTTGCTAATCATAATCAACAATATATCAAAAGGATTATACACCATGACCAAGTGGGTTTCATCCCGGGTATGAAAAGGTGGTTCAATATAAGAAAATCAATCAATGTAATACCACATAAACAGATTGAAAAAAAAAATCACATGATTATCTCTATAGATGTAGAAAAAGCATTCGACAAAATACAGGACTCTTTCCTGATAAAAAAAACTGCAAAAGATAGGAATAGAAGGAAACTTTCTGAATATGATAAAGGGTATATATGAAAAACACAAAGCTAACATCATCTTCAATGGTGAAATACTAAAAGCTTTCCCTCTGAGATTGGGAACAAGACAATGATGCCCACTCTCACCACTCCTATTTAACATTATCTTAGAAGTACTTGCTCAAGCATGAGGCAAGAAAAGGATCTAAAAGGCATCCAGATTGGAAAAGAAGAAGTAAAAATTTCATTATTTGCAGATGACATGATCCTATACATAGAAAGCACTGAGAAATTTACAACAAAGCTTCTAGAACTTATAAAGAAGTTCAGTCATGTTGCAGGCTATAAGATCAATGCTCAAAAATCAGTAGCATTTCGGTACACCAATAACGAGCTGTCTGAGGAGGAAATCAAGAAAAAATATCATTTACAATAGTGACTAAAAGAATCGAATATCTAGGAATAAATTTAAATAAGATGTAAAGGACTTATATACAGAAAAGCACTCAACACTGTTAAAGGAAATCAAAGAAGACTTAACTAAATGGAAAAATATTCCCTGTTCATGGATAGGAAACTAAACATCATCAAGATGTCTATCCTACCCAAACTAATTTATAGATTTAATGCAATCCCGATAAAAATCAACATTGTATTTTTTAAGGAACTGGAAAAACTAACTACAAAATATATTTGGAGAGGTAAGAGGCCCCGAATTGCCAAAGACATATTGAAAAAGAAAAATGAAGTTGGAGGTATCACATTACCTGACTTTAAACCATACTATAAATCTACAGTGATCAATACTGCATGATATTGGCACAAGGTTAGATCTACTGACCAATGGAACCGAATTGAGAGTACTGATATAGATCCTCACATATACAGTCACCTGATATTCGAAAAGCCTGCCAAGCCCACTCAATTGGGAGAGAATGGCCTCTTGTACAAATGGTGCTTGGAGAACTGGATATCCATACCCAAAAGAATGAGAGAAGAATACCATCTCACACCTTATACAAAAATCAACTCAAGATGGTTCAAAGATCTAAATATAAGAGCCAAAATCATAAAGACCTTGGAAGATAATGTAGGGAAGCATCTATAGGACTCTGCAATAGGAAAAGATTTCATGAACTTCACACCCAAAGTATGAGCAGCAAGAGAAAAAATAGATAAGTGGGATCTCATCAAAATTAAAAATTTCTGCACCTCAAAGGATGTTTTTAAGAAAATAAAAAGGCAGCCTACCCAATGGGAGAAAATATTTGGCAACCATATATCTGATTGGAGCCCAATATCCTGCATATATAAAGAAATCCTACACCTTGAACATAAAAAGACAAACAACCCATTTAAAAAATGGGCAAGTGTCCTGAAAAGACACTTCTCCAATGAAGAAATACAAAAGACTAAAAAGCACATGAAAAAATGCTCGACCTCACTAGCTATTAGGGAAATGCAAATCAAAACCACAATGAGATACCATCTTACACCCATCAAAATGGCAGCTAATAAAAACACAGCAGAATATAAGTGTTGGTGAGGATGTGGAGGAATAGGAACCCTCATCCACTGCTGGTGGGCTTGTGGAATGGTCCAGTCACTGTGGAGGACAGTTTGGAGTTTTCTCAGAAAATGAAAAATAGATCTTCCATATAATCCAGCAATTCACCTGCTGGATATATACCCAGAAGAATTGAAAGCAAAGACACGAACAGATATATGCATACCAATGTTCATAGCAGCATTGTTCACAATTGCCAAAAGCTGGAATCAGCACCAGTGTTCATCAATAGATGAACGGATAAGCGAAATGTGGTACATATATACAATGGAATATTACTTGGTTGTTAGAAGGAATAAAGTGCTAACACATGGAATAACATGGATGAATCTTGAAGACCTTATGTTGAGTGAAGCAAGCCAGGCATTGAAGGATGAACAGTATATGACCTCACTGATCTGAACTGAGGAAAGTGAGCAGTCTCTGAGAACCATTGTCTTAAAGATAGGTCAACAAGGGAGAAAGAGAGAAAAGTAAGTTGTGAGCCATCACCCACATGGACATAATCTATGGTAAAGTGATAGAATATAGTTGCATATGGAAGGATAGGACAGGTGGGTAGTGATATTACTGGGTTTAGTGGTGCAGGGTTAACAGGTGGGTAGATTAGGAAGGCAAGTTAGAATACTCAGGGCATGTAACTATGAATCTTGTCATCCCATGAGTCAAGACAGGGGAGTGCCATGTGCCCCAGGGGGATCGGGAGGAAGGAACAGAAAAGATAAAACAGGGTATTTAGTGGTCATGGGAAATGTTTTTCATTACCTTACAGTAATGGACACAGGACATGGCAAATATCATCAAAAATTATTAAACTGTATTGTTAAAATTGTAAGCTATACTGTAAATCATTGATAATGTTTAGTAGCTATGTCTCATTACCTGTATAACAGTTATAACAATGCTACCATCCACAAAAAAAAAAAAAGAGGTTTAAATATGGGTTAGGAAATGGGGAGGGAGGTTGGGTACATGGGAATCTCTAGTATTCAGTGTGTTACTTTGCTGTGACCTAAATATTTGAAAACTAAATGAAAATTTGGGATACACTGGGAAATGAGAGGGGAAAGTGTCACGGTACACACTGGACATCCGATAGTGCAGTGATAAAAGGAGAAAAAAATATTAAAAAAATTTTAAAAATTATTTTTTGTTTTTTCGCATTTTCTTTTTTTGAATGTCCCAATCTGTTAATAATATTTTATTTTTAGTTCTTTTTTTTCTGAGTTTCCTTTTATTTTATCTCTTGCATTTTAGCTCATCATTATTTCATTTTCCTATTAATTGTATTTGGTTATTATATGGGCTTCATCTTCAGGGAAGGTTTAGATCACAGAAGGGTTACAATGGGGGCAGTAGAGGACCATTGGTGAGGGGTGTCTGTGATGGGGGATTCATGGGAGTAAGTTCATCTGAATATACATGAGAGATATATAAAATTGTTCAAATGATCAAGGGATGAGGCATGGTCACAGTGGGTAGACAATTTCTTAACTAATGAGGGAATACTGAATTCCCAGCCTGGAGAGCTCTGACACGTTCTCCAAGGGAAGAGCAACAGTCCCCCAAGTGCAGGGGCAGTATCTGGCAAAAGACGATGGTCCAATGATGGGTTCATTTATTGATGACTAGACTTATGAATCTTTGCTCTTGTAATTGAAACTTAGCCTACTGTTATGGGGTGCCTAAGGGTTGCCACCTGAGAACCTCCTTCTTGCTCAAATGTGGCCTCTCTCTAAGTCAAACTCAGTATATGAATGCATTATCTTTCCCCGAACATGGGACATGACTCCCAGGGATGAGCCTCCCTGGCAATGAGAGATTAATACCAAGTGCCAACTGGCAATATGACTGAAAAAAGACCTTCAATAAAAGGAGGAAAAAATAAAGGCAAAAGAGTTCATATGGCTAAGGGACTTCAAAGTGAGTCAGGAGGTCATCCAAAGGTAATGCTTACGCACATGTCAGTAGGATCTCATAGAGCTCAAAAGTGAATATCCCCACACACAAAGGGGCTCCTGAGGGCTCTGGAGACACCCTGGTCCCATATAAGGGGGGAGAGCTCCAGAGATCGATGCCTTATCAGTGGCTATACTTTGGAATCTGTGCTCCTGAGAGTGACAGAGCTGAACTCAAATAAGTCCTCCCTGCACATGGTCCATCAGCCCCTTCTATTCAAACCTATATGTGATGCTGGAGTTTGTAGGTACACTCCCAGAGACTGGAGCCTCTGGCCTTCCCATGTGCCAGCTGTGCCTGAAATCTTGGTGGAGCTGCAACTCCTGCTCTACAGCTCAATGGATTCATCCAAGTCACCTGGTGAGGAGACGATGATGGACAACAGCCATCCCAGGGAATGGAGAGGGCCTGCAATTGCAGGCAGGATAATCCCATCCACCATATCTGTGGGATATAAGCCCACTCTCACATGGAGGTGGAGTGAACATCACCATCCTAGACTCCTCAAGATTGGGGGAAGAGCTATGGACTAGAGTGGACTTAATGGTATTCTGTTGTAGACATATTGTCATTCAAACAATGGAAGAAGAAATTATAACAGTGAGATGGAGCCAGTGGCCACCAGATGCTTTTGGAGCAGGGAAGGGAAAAACAGATGTAATACAGGGGCTTTCTCAGGACTTGGGAATTATCCTGAGTGACATTACAATGACAGATATAGGCCATTTTACATCAGCATATACCATGCAGAACTGTGTGGGAGTAAGTGTGGTCTACAATGTGAACTATGGTCCATGTTTAGTGGCAAAGCCCCAGGATGTGTATAGCCATTGCAGGTGATGTGCCACACTAACAAAAGATGTTTCTGTGGGTTGTTATGGGAGGTGGGGAAATGGAGAACATGGGAATCCCTGTAATTTTTGTGTAACATTTATGTAATCTAATCATCTTTTAAAATATATATATAAAAAATAACATTTATGTAAGCAAATGCATTTACATTCATTTATATTTATATAACATTTTACAAATATTGGTTTGTATTGTGAAAAATACACACAATAATAAACAATAAATAAATAAATAAATAAATAAATAAATAAATAAATAAATAAATAAATAAAAGCTTTTGTGTCAAATAGTATAATACGAAGTTAGTTTTATTCTTTCTTAAAATTTCCTAAGTCATTACTCTGTTTTAGTAAAAGTTACAAAGCATTTTTCTCCTGAGTAATCAGTAAACAAAAAAGAAAGTCTATTTTGTCAAAACAGCTTCTTCTACTTTAACGTTATGCTTTCCTTAAAGAAACTAGTCTCATCACTTTTAAAAGAACATAATATTTAAACCTGCTTTCTCAAAGTCAAAACCTGAAAAGTAGCTTTTTATTTCAAATTATTGCAAAAGATTTGTTCTTTCACCTTTAAAAAAGTAAAGTAATAAAATATTTAAATGTATTTAATATGTGATAGTTTAAATAGAAAGTGTTTAAAATTGTTATAAAATTAAAAAGAAATTCTTTAACCCTCTATTAAAGTTGTACAAATAAAAGCTTCATATGAATACTTAAAAAGTATAAAATTCCTAAAATTTAACAAGGTTGATATGTCACAATAACAACCTCTCCACCTAAAAATCAAGAGATGGATGCTTTCACTCATATTCATCTGATTTTCCTCGCCTCTGCTAAAAAGGCAGCTCTATAGCTGCAAAAAGAGAGCATACATTAAGAGCTGCCAGGAGTAGTGCATAATGGCAAAAGTTAATATCCAGTTATATCACTATCACTTGGTTTTGAAACTTATTAAAACTTTCTTTAGTATCTCCTTAAACAAGTCAAGGCAATCCACATTCGCCTTCCTGTAAAATAGCCAACAATAAACTAAGTTTAAATTCAACACTCTAAGTCACAGTCACAGTTCCAATTATATTGTTAACAACAAAACCCATGCAAGTATTAAAATTACAAGTTAATGTGTTGCCCCACAGCCAAATAGGGAATAAAAATTTGTTATTGCCTATGCCTCAAGCTATATAAAATAGAGAAATTAAAGTCATTTTATTCATACTACTAGTCTATTTAATCTCACTAGTTAGGAATCTTAAACACATAGAAAATAAGTTTATTCATTGGATGTCTGCCAGATAAGTCTTATTATTGTTTGTTGTCATATAATCTACTGTAGTTATGATTTATGAATAGTATACTTAAATACTAATCAAAACTTTAATACAATACATTGCATACTTAAGTAATTTAATAACTTGTAAGTTACACATAAATATATATTCTTAAATGTAGATGCAAATCTCTTCTTTTAAGTTTAAACAATCCTAAAACTGAATGTATTAGAAAAAATTTAGTAAATATTATTCAAACCTAAAAGTAAAACATCATGCAATAAACTTTGTCATTCCACAAACCAATGCCTTGCTGGTCTGCACTTTTCATATTTCAGGAAAAATAATAAAAACTAAAACTGTAAGCACATCAGGGATGTTTTGTAACAAATTAAAGGAGATAAAATACATTCCAGAAAGTGTTGTGTTCCTCCCTGGAAGAGATGGCCACTTTTCCAGGGACTGCGGCATAAACCTTGGAATTTACTGCACAGGGAGTGTTGTGTTCCTTCCTGAAGATATTGGCCCCTTCCTTGGGAATTAACACAGTGCTCACAAGTTGACATCAATAGTATCAAGTTCATTAAACATGAACACAGTAAAAAAGATAGTCCCTAGTCAAACCAGTTAAAGTCCCACCCTAGGAAAATGTGCTCTGCATAAGTGTTTTTAATCAAAATTCTAGTATCAACTGCTAATTCAAAACCAACTAGCCAAAAGCTAAACAATGGTAAGTATGTATAAAACCACTATATTTATCTGTCACTCTATAACTCTGTTGAATATTGATTTAATCTTTTAATTATGTAATTCCTGTTTCTCACTCCAATTAACAGTATAAACTTATTAAACTAAATATGCATATTAATATTTATCTTATATCCATCCAGGGCTCTGGCTAAAAGTGGGTCAAGTATATCAGTTGCCCCCCAGTTTAGTAAACATGTAAATGTATGTATTCATATTGTAAGAAATTAAGATATAGCAGTTAAACCACTGTTTAAAAACAATCCTTCACTTACTATGTATTCTTTCAATTATTAACAAAAGTTCACACAGTCTTTATGCCCTACTCATTCTACCTTCCCACAAGCATGTATTTATCACTGCATGGATAATATCCTTATTACAATCCCCTTAAAACTCTTAACACAACTCTATAAACATCTCCAAAATTCTCTTACTCAAACTAGTCTCCAAATAACCCCTAAAACTTCCAATTAACTCAACCTTAAAATATTTAAAATATGTCATATCATCTAAAACAATAAACAAAAAAGGGGGAGTATGGATACCTCTCCTAGAAATACAACAGCCCTAGCACTATAGAGTTTAAATTTTTAAAATTGTCTCAGCTAAAATTCTGTACAAAGTAATGATAGGAGATATGTCCTGGAAGGGACCCTGTGACCTCATCAGGAGAGTCATAAAATACAAGCTAAAATACAAGCTAAAATTCTGTACAAAGTAATGATAGGAGATAGATCTTGGAAGGAAGCCTTTACCTCATAATGTGGAGTAGAGGGTATGCCTGTGTGCTTACTTCAACAGACCCCCAGTGGCTGCCAGAAAAGAACTTGAAGCTATACCATAAACTGGAAGGTTCACCCATTCAACCCAATACCACAGATGAAGATGGCAATAGAGGAACAAAGGAACTCCCAGACACAACCATGCCATAACTTTATCCAAACTCAGGAAGTAACTTGAGAGAATCTTAAACAATTAAACCCAAAAGATTCATTGGTACACTTATTACCTTCATTATTTCAGCCATTATCATAGCTGCCACTGCCACCACTGCAGCAGTCACCCTTTCAAAATCAGTCCAAACTGCTCATGTTGTTAATAAAATTATGGCCAATGTCACTGATGAAGTTTTAACACAAACTCATATCAATAATAATATTCTTATGAAACTTAATGCATTAAAAGCATCTATTCTTTGGATAGGCACAAAACAACAAGCTCTACTTACCAGACAAGATTTGCATTGTGATTGGGAACATGTCAAAATTTGTGTCACACCCTTACCCTGGAACAGTTCTCAGCTTTCCTGGGAGCAAGTAAAAATCCACTTAAAGAGGCTTTTTCCTCCCATCTACAGAAAGAACTGCTTGCTCTCCAGCAATGTCTGGAACATCAACCATCTCAAATACAACATCTTGCTCAGCAAAATGTGTTTCAAACACTCCATGATAATCTACAGTGGTTAAATCCATCTAATTGGTTTCATGGACTAAGCATAAGAATATGGGTAATATCTCTTATTGGAATAATCATGCTTCTTGTTTTGTTATTAATCTTTAGGTTAATTCATCAAGCCCTCTCTCGAGCTCATCACACTGAACAAAAATTCACCACCTTAGCTGCTGCCTCATCTCTCTTCAACATCCAAAGATCAAGAACTAAAATACAAGGGAGAAGAGTTAGGAGTCCTTTGGTTAAAACACCTTTAAATTAGTTTTTTATAAATTATTAAACTAGTTTAATTTTAATAAATGCTCTGCTCAGCTCTGCTAGCTAACAAAAATTTATTTGATTCATGCTTGTAACAAATCATTTTTTCCTAGAGAAACTTTTAAGCCTTATGTCTCCCAGCTTCACCTGTAAGTCTCCTTTCCTTCCTTCTTACTTGCTTTTCTAGTTTTACCATATTCTGGGGGTATCCTGCACATGTACCATACTTGGGGTTGCTTGTATATCCTTAAGCTGTATAAGTCTTCTAGTGCTGGTAAACCTGGTTTTTCTGAAACTAATAACCTGAGCCAGGGCCCTGCCAGTGGGCATGGGAATGCCTAGGCACATGCTCGATGTGGAGCCATGGAAACATTGGCAATCTCACATCACCCTGTTTGGTCCCAGAAGATGGCTGGTTAGCCAGAGATGGATAAGATTCCTCAGGGAAGGAACAGCCTAAGACAGGCACAGTTACAGGGGATGATCAGGAGAGAATTTGAAGGCCTACAGAGGTAGAACATAAACCCTCACCCCTCCCAAGGGAGGTCAACTGCCCTGTGGCTATTTTGTTTAACATGCACAGCCCAGTTTGGAACCCAGGTAACTGTCTGCAACCTAGAATTACTACCACCAATCATAAAATTAAAAACAGATATTTATAAAAGCTGTGCCAGGATACAATTCCCCTTTCCTTTTCTTCTTCTTTCTTAAACAAAAAAGGAGTAGATGTGGGAGCACTTTGGTTAAAATATCTTTGAAACACTAAAAACCTGCTTTGCAGTGCAAGCTATATACTGCTGCATGAGAAAAGCTGTTGTTATCAATTCCTGCTGAAAACAATAAGAACTTTCCTACTTTACACTGTTAGAGATTTCTGCTTCTCCATTATGCCCTGCACAACCCAGAACTTTCTGAGCCCCTGCATGTACATACTGACTTTTTGGTTTGTGAAAAGAGAATAAAAACTGTGATGGGAACCAGCAGAGGAGGATAGCTCCTTTAGCTGTTCTCCCCCTCACCTCTCTCAACCACTGTGTTCAGAGTAATTTTACTTGTACCAACATGGACTCTGCTGGACAGAGCTTTGCAAGACTTTGCAGGACAGATTCCTGCAGATGCCCATTATCATCACTGTTGTTCAATATATTGCTAGAAGTACTAGCTAGAGAAATCAGGCAAGAAATAGAAATAAAAGACATCCAAATTGGAAAGGGAGAATTTAAACATTCACTATTCACAGATGATATGATTATATATCTAGAAAGTCCTGAAAAATCTATAAAAATACTGCTAAAGCTAATAAATGATTTCAGTAGAGTGTCAGGATACAAAACTAATATACAAAACTCAGTGATGTTTCTATACACTAATAATGTGAATTCTGAGGAGGAAGGCAGGAAAAAAATCCATTTACAATAGCAACAAAAAGAATCAAATATTTAGGATTAAAGTTAACAAAGGATGTAAAGCACTTGTATTCAGAAAACTATAATGCATTACTAAAAGTAATTTAAAAAGACCTAAATAATTGGAAGAACATTCCATGCTCATGAATTGGAAAGCCAAATATTAATAAAATGTCAATTCTACCAAAATTGATATACAGATTCAATGCAATCCCAATAAAAATTCCACCAGCGTTTTTTAAACAAATGGAAAACTCAATTATCAAATTTATTTGGAAGGGTAAGAAGCTCAGAATAGCCAGAAACATCTTTAAAAGGGAAATTGAAGTTGGAGGACTCGCACTTCCAAACTTTAAATCATATTACCTAGCTACAGTGGTAAAAACAGCATGGTGCTGGCATAAAGATAGACACATAGACCAATGGAACTGAATTGATGGTTCAGAAACAGACCCTCACATCTATGGCCAAGTGATTTTTGACAAGTCTGTCAAACCCACCCAGCTGGGAAAAAAACAGTTTATTCAACAAAAGGTGCTGGGAGAACTTGATAACCAAAGCCAAAAGAAAGAAAGAAGACCCCTTATACAAAAATTAACTCAAAATGGATCAAAGACATAAATACAAAAGCAAGTACCACACTATGGTTGGTGGCAAGGCCCCAGGATGTGTAAGTCCATTGAGGGTGGTGGGCCACACTTGTGGGAGATGTTGGTGTGGGATGTGGTGGGAGGTGTGGGAGGTGGGCAACATGGGAATCCCAGTGGGTTCTGTGTAATATTTTGGGTAATCTAAGCACCTCTTAAAATATATTTATATATATATATATATAAATAACATTTTTGTAAGCAAATGCACATATATGCATATATATTTATATATCATTTTGCAAATGTTGGTATGTATTGTGAAAATTTTGATTTTTACCCATAATAAATTAAAAAAAAAAAAGCAAGTACCATAAAGTTCCTAGAAGAAAATGTAGGGAAACATTTTCAAGACCTGATGGTAGGTGGTGGATTCTTAAACTTTACACCAAAAACATGAACAATGAAAGAAAGCATGGATAAATGGGACCTCCTAAAACTTAAACACTTTTGTGATTCAAAGGACTTCATTAAGAAGGTGAAAAGGCAGCCCACTCAATGATAAAAATATTTAGAAGCCACATATCTGAAAAGGGTTTGATTTCCATTCTATATAAAGAGATCATACAAGTCAACAATAAAAGAGCAGGCAATCCAATTAAAAAATGGGCAAAAGATTTAAATAGACATTTCCCCAAAGAGGAAATACAAATGGCCAAAAAGCACATGAAAAAAGTTGCAGATCACTAGCTATTAGGGAAATGCAAAATAAAACAACAATGAGATATCATCTAACACCACATAGAATGGCCATTATTTAAAAAACAGACAATAATAAGTGCTGGAGAGGATATGGAGAAATAGGTATACTCTTTCACTGTTGGTGGGAGTATAAAACAGTGCAGCCTCTGTGGAAGACAGTTTGGAAGTTCCTCAAAAAGCTAAATATAGAACTGCCATATGGTCCAGCAATTCCTCTACTAGGAAAATATCCAGAAGACATGAAGAGACATCTGCATACAGATGTTCATAGCAGCATTATTCACAATTCCCAAAAGATGGAAACAACCCAAGTGTCCATCAACCAATGAATGGATAAACAAAATGTGGTATATACATATGACGGAATGCTATGCTGAAGCAAGAAGAAATGAAATTGGGACACGTGATAACATGGATGAATCTTGAAGACATTATACTAAACAAAGTAATCCAGACACAAAAGGATAAATATCATATGGTCTCATTAATATAAACTAAATACAGAGAATAAACACATGGAGTTAAAACTTAGAGTATAGGTTATTAGGAGATAAGAGGAGGGTTGAGAAGAACTACTGATGCTTAATGTATGTAGAAGCTTTAATTAACTTGACTGTAAAAGTGTGGAAATGGATAGAGTCGATGATCACACATTGTAGTGAGAAGCAACTGATTTGTGGGAGGGGTTGTGGCTGAAAAGGGTAGTCTGAGGAAGTAAATGTCAATTGAAGGCAAGCTAGGGAATAGTCTAGGGGCTGAATAGCACAGTGAACCCAGAGGTGGATGAGAATTGTGGTTGAGCGTACAAATGCAAGAGTGCCCTTCTGTGAGCTAGAGTAGATGTAAATCACTACTGTGGGATGGTGGGAATGTGGAGAAGCATGGGAAAACTATAATTGCTGTGAACTATTGACTGTGGTTAACAAGAATACGATAATATTCTTGCATCAATGCCAAAGATGTACTATGTTGATAATGGAGGTGTATGGAAAAAGTGTGCCAAATGCATGCTGTGAACCATGGTTGGTGGTAATGGTTTTATGATGTTATCCCATGATTTGTAGCAGATGTTCCAGTGTAGTGTGATGTGTTGATGAAGGGGTGTTGTATGGGAATTCTACACACGTGTATGATTGTTTTGCCAGTTCACAACCTCTGTAATAAAATATATTTTTTAAAAATAGAGTGGGTTGGGGGAAAAATACACCAAATATAAGATAGGGACTATAGTTAGTAGTAAAATTTTGATGATGTTCTTGCATAGTTTGTAACAAATGTTTCACAACAATGCAAAGTGTTGGTGGAGGGGTGATGTATGAGACCCCTGTATAATCTCATGTATGTTTATTTTATAAATTCACAATCTTTACTATACACTCATTGTTTATGCATATCATGTATGAATGATATACTTGAATAAAAATTTTAAAAAACCATTGCAGGATATACTATGAACAATTGAACATGAACAATTTTCATAACTTAGATGAAATGGAAAAATCCTAGAAACAAACAAAAAACTGACTCAACATGAAATAGCATATCTTAGAACAATAAAGCAAAAAGAATGAATCAGAAATAAAAACCTCCCACGTAAATAAATGTTCAGGAAAAATGTTTATGAAACATTTAAAGAAGAATTAGCTCTAATCTTTCTCAAACTTTTACAAAACAATAGAAGAAAAGAGAATACCTCCTAACTGACTCCTTGAGTCCAGAGTTGTCTTCATATGAAAGACAAACAAAGGCATCAAAACTGCAATTACTCCTCATGAATACCAATAACAATATCTCAAGAAAATGCTAGCAAACCAAATCTAGCAGAATGTTAATAGGATTACACAACATGACAAAGTAGGAATTAGCTTAAGAATGAAAGGGATGGGTACAACAACATATATAAATAAACCAATGTAATACTCCATTTTTGATCGACAAAAAATTAGACAATCTAATTTGATGCAGAAAAAATATACTTGATAAAACCCAAGATTATTTCATGATAAAAACAGTCAACATACTAGAAATGGAGGGGATGTTCCTCAACCTGATAAAGGGGATTCATGAAAAATCCACAGTCAGCATCATAACCAATGCAGAAAGCCTAAAACTTTCCTCCTAAGACCAGGAACAAGGGAAGAATGTTTGCTTTCATTTTCTGCCATTAAACATTGTATTATTCTTGTCAAAGCAATTTGGTGATAAGAAGAAACAAAAGTGTGCAAATTGGAAAACAAGAAGTAAAATTCGATGGTGGCAGAATGAGGAGCTCCAAGAGTTAGCTTGTCCTACAGGGCAGTTAGGATTCACCCAGAGCTATCTAAATCACCTGTTTGGGGGACCCAGGAGACCAGAAGAGCATCCTTTAATGTCCTTGAAAAAATGGAAGGAAGAGACTGCCCATATGCAGTGAAAATTTGTGAATAGAGCAATCCACACCACGAAGTCCAGTGCTCATCTTCCACTGGTGTTGCAAGCCATCTCAGAAGCTGCTCCAGGGCTAGAATTGGAAGCTCCACTTCCCAAAAATGGAGAAGTAAGAGATGGTTTGGCACCCACTTCAGCAACTGATTAGCAAATTTGGCTGTCTAAAGTATAATATTAAGAACAGCAAAAGTTTGAAACTGTCCGATTCAGAAAAAGGCTGTTACCTGTCATTTTATCTCTGCCCCCAGCATGAGGGGAAGCAGGGCTGATTGAAAATCACAGAGATAGTAGGGATCAGCTTCTCTCCACTCATATTAAATTGCAGCCCTTGCCTAGGCCCCAGCCTCACGTCTGGCAGGAAGGAAGCTGGCAGGACCTGCATCAACCTCTCTGGGCAACTGCAACTGCTTTCACCCAGCAAACTGGATAGTCAGTCACCAGGGGCTCCATCCTTGCAACCCAAAAAGATAGGATGGAAGCTGTGTTTCCTTGGCCTCTTGGGGTAACTGCAGGTGCTTTTGGGCCACACAGACTGATTTGTTGAGCACCTTCAATTCCATCTCCATTCACCATCCCATAGGATAGGAGGGGGACTGGCATTTCTTTAACCTCTCTAGGCAACTGCAGGTGCATTTGGCCATCACAGACTGAATAGTCAGACAGTCGGGGCTCCACACACACACACATATAAGTTATTAGAGGATCGGTGTTTCCTTGGCCTTCCTGGGCAACTTCAGGTGCTTTAACCTGCACAGACTGATTTGTTGAGTGTCTTTGATCCCATCCCTGCCTTACCCCCCATACAATAGCAAGGAGCTGTGTTCCCTCAGCCTCTCCAGGCAACTGCAGGTGGTTTCAGCCTACACTTACTGACTTGTTAAGTGCCTGGGATTCCATCCCTTCCCACCCCCCATAGGAAAGGAGGGGACTGGTGTTTCCTCAGACTATCTGGACAACTACAAGATGTTTTTGGCCTATACCAACTGGACTATTGGATGCCTGTGGCTCTACCCTCATCCCTCATAGGAAAAGAGGGCATCAGTGTCTCTTCAGCCTCTCTGGGCAACTGCACATGATTTCAGCCCATAATAAATAGCCAGACATCTGTGGCCACATACATGCCTCAATAGGATATGAGGGTAGCTATGCTTCCTCAGCTTCTATGGGCAATAGCATGCACTTTCAGCCTGCATGGAATGGACTGCTAGGTGCCTGTGGCTCCACCTCCCAACCCAAAAAGGATAGTAGAGGAGCTGTTGCATTTATACACTGTTTTTGGCTTGGAGTGAGGCCACCTTTGAGCAACAAAGAGGTTCTCAGGAGGTAATGCTTACACACCCTATAATACTATGCTGTTTCAATTACAAGAGGAAAGGTTCACAAGCACAGTCATCAATATCAAGGGCCCATCAGTGGACCATTCTCCTTCACTAGGAATTACTTCTGTACTTGAGGGATTCTTCCTCTTCCATCAGAGAATGTGGCAGATCTCCCCAGGATAAGAATTCAATATTCTTTTGGTTATTGTGGGAATTTTCATGCACCATGACAATGCCCCATGAACACTTGAACACATTTATATGCCTTATGTGTATTCCCAGGTGAACCTCCTACCATATATCCCCCATCACTGACACCCCACACATATGGTTCTTCTCTCCCACAGTTGTAACTATTCTGTGTTCCAAAACTTCTTAAAAAATGAAGTCAATAAAATAGCCTAATACAATTATAAGAAAATGAAAAAATAATGATAGTTTTAAAAATAGGAAATAAAATACAGAAAAGTTAGGAAATGTAAAAAAATAAAAATTTGGGTTAATAAAAAGTAATGAAAAATTATAAATTTTTTTGACATTTTGCCTTTCATCATTGTAAGATTTATTGTCCTGTATGTACAGTGACATTTTCTTCCAGTTATTCCTCCAATGTCTTACTTTTTCATTTTGTCTCCTAAGAAGTTTTAGGTCACAACAAAATCACATGCAGACTATAGGGGAATCCCACATATCCAACATCCTCCCCCTTTTTCCCCTTCCCCTATTAATAACATTTTATATATGGATTGTTCATTTGTTACCACTGATGTACAAATATTGAAACATATCTACCAACCACAGTCAAAGGTTTACATTATGGTTTACATTTTGGACCACACACTTTTATAAATTTTGATGAAACTTAACATGGCCTGTACCCATCTTTGCAAGATCATGTAGAACACTTCCATCACCCTCAAAATGACACCTGTCCCATCTGTTTTATTCTTCTTTCCCCCACCCCTCAGGGCCCACAGCAACCACCAGACTTCACTCTTTGCAGGGCCAGATTCATAGTTACTTGCAACAACACTAAGGGCTTGACAGACTGGTCTGTTCTCCCCTATTGAGCACTGTCCATGCTTTCAAGAAACTCCCACCTCTCTATTTGAGAACATAGTAGGCCTCCCCAGGATGGGAGTCCAACACCTTCCTGCTAAATATGTCAGTCTCCACTCATTGATATGATACACTATATCAAGATGAACACTCACACACTCCCTAGAAGACTGCCCCAGGTGCACCCTGTTCTGAATGCCCCCTACATCCAACACCCTAAACCCTAGTAACCCTACTAGGGTTACTAAGTAGTAACCCTACCTTGCCTTATTTTCAAAAGAGCTTTCCCAACATTGTAGTTTCAACCACATGCTCACCAATCCCGTGTTCACTTGCTCCCTTCCCTCCCCCCAGTTCCATGGTCAATCCAACACCCCTGCACACCCTACCCCCTTAACAAAGCTGCACTGCCTAACCCAATAGTATCACTGCACCACTGCCATGTCTCTCCACTGCATAACTACACACTTCCACCTTATCATAGATATTCCCTATATGGGCATTGGCTCACAGCCTTCTCTATTTCTATTTCCTGAAAACCTATCTTCCAGACTCTAGCAATGGGAATCGGCTCAGTTTGGCTTAATTCATATCAGTGAGGTCATATAATATTTGTCCTTCAGTGCCTGGTTTGTTTCACTCAACATAAGCTCTTCACAATTCATCTATGTTATCCCATTTATTAGTACTGTACTCCTTCTTACAGCTGAGTAATATTCCATTGTAAGTATATATCACAATTTGTCCACTCATCTGTCGAATGGCATTTGGATTGATTCCTACCTTTGGCAAAAGTGCATAATGTTGGGAAGCAGCTGTGGCTCAATCAGTTGGGCTCCTGTTTACAATATGGGAGGCCCCGGGTTCGGTTCCCGGGGCCTCCTGGTGAAGGCAAAGCCCGCCCGCATGGCGTGGTTAGCTGACCCAGCGAGCACAAGCAGCAAGGGGGGGATAAATGAAAAAATAAATAAAATCTTTAAAAAAAAAAAAAGTGCATAATGTCACTATGAACATTGGCGTGCATATATCTGTTTGTGTCCTTGCTTTCAATTCTTCTGGGCATATACCCAACAGTGGCATTGCTGGATCATATGGCAGTTCTATAGTTAGTTTTCTGAGGAACTGACCTACTGTCCTAAATGATTGCACCATTCTACATCCCCTCAAGCAGTGGTTGAGGGTCCCCATTCCTCCACACTCCCATCAAATTTTGCAGTCCTCTGTTTTTTTAACAGCCACCAGTCTCATGGGTGTAAGATGATATCTCATCATAGTTTTTTTTTTGTTTGTTTGTTTTTTTTTTTTTTTTTTTTATTTTATTATAGGTAAAAATCAAAATTCACACAATACATACAAACATTTGCAAAATGATATATAAATATATATGCGTATATGTGTATTTGCTTACAAAAATGTTGCCTATATATATATATATATATACATATATTTTAAGAGGTGCTCAGATTACCCAAAATATTACTCGGAACCCACTGGGATTCCCATGTTGCCCAACTCCCACACCTCCCATCACATCCCACACAAACATCTCCCACAGTGTGGCCCACCACCCTCAATGAACTTACACATCCTGGAGCCTTGCCACCAACCATAGACCACAGTTCACACTGTAGACCACACTCTCTCCCACTGAGTTCTGAGTTATGTGTGCTGATTTAAAATGGCCTACATCCGTTGCCACAACAGTACTCAGGACAACCTCCAACTCCCAAAGAAGCCCCTGTATTTCAACTGCTCATCCCCTCCCTACCCCAAAAGTGTCAAGTGGCCACTGGCTCCACCTCATTGTTATAATTTCTTGCATTGCTAGAATCACTATATGTGAACAAGAGAATACCATCAAGTCCACTCTAGTCCATAGTTCTTCCCCCAATCCTGAGGGGACTGGGATGGTGATGTCCACTACAACTCCAAGTGAGAGAGGGCTTATATCCCATGGATATAGTGGGTGGGATGATCCTGCCTGCAGATGCAGGCCCTCTCCATTCCCTGGGATGGCCATTGCCCATCGTTGTCTCCTCACCAGGTGACTTGGATGAGTCCATTGAGCTGTAGGGTAGGAGTTGCAACTCCACCTAGATTTCATGCACACCTGGCACATAGGTAGGCGGGAGGCTCCAGTCTCTGGAAGTATACCTAAAAACTCCAGCATCACATATAAGTTTGAATATAAGGGACTGGTGAACCATGTGCAGGGAGGACTTATTTGAGTCTAATTCTGTCACTCTCAGGAGCACAGATTCCAAAATAGAACCCACTGATACGGCAACAGTCTCTGGGGCTATCCCCCCTTATATAGGACCAGGGTGTCTCCGGAGCTCTCAGGAACCCCACTGAGTGGGGTGATAGGCACTTAGATGTTCTATGAGCTCCTAATGAGGTGTGCGTAAGAGTTACCTCTGGGATGACCTCCTGACTCTCTTTGAAGTCTCTTAGCCACTTGAACTCATTTGTCTTTACCATTTCCCCCTTTTCTTCAAGGTCTTTTTCCAGTTGTTTTGCCAGTTGGCACTTGGGAAAAGTTTTCAATTAGCAATAATCGGGCCTCGGATAAACCTCATTGGCTACGATACTGCCACTGTGCAAAGCTGCCAGTTGGTACTTGGTATTAATCCCTCGTTGCCAGGGAGGCTCATCCCCAGGAGTCATGTCCCACGTTGGGGGGAATATAATGCAATCATATGCTGAGTTTGGCTTAGAGAGAGGCCACATTTGAGCAACAAGGAGGCTCTCAGGTGGCAACCCTTAGGCACCCCACAACTGCAGGCTAAGTCTCATTTACAAGAGCAAAGACTCACAAGGGTAGTCATCAATAAAAAAAAAAATAAATAAAATAAAAAAACATCAGTGGTTCATCCTATTTTGACAGGGACTGTCCCTACACTCAGAGGACTATTGTTGCTCCCTTGGAGACTGTGACAGAGCTCTCCAGACTAGGAAATCAGATTCCCCCATTTATTGTGTGATTATCCACCCATCGTGACCATGCCCCATCCCCCCATCCTTTGAATGATTTTGTATATCATTCATGTATATTCGGATGAACCAATCCCCATGAACCCCCCCCAGACACCCCCCCCCCAATAATCACCCGCAGTACCCATTGTAACCCTTCTGTGATCCAAATCCTCCATGAACATTTAGTCCATAAAATAATCAAATACACTTACTAGGAAAAAGAAACAAGTGTGATAAGCGTACATGCAAGAGACAAACATAAGGAAACTCAGGGGAAAAAAAAAAAGAGCGAAGTAAAAAAAAACAAATAATCAAACAAAGATCAAAATAAAATATAATTAGTGGATTGGGACATTCAAAAAATGGGCAAAAAAGCAAAGGAAATGCCTTAAAAAATATATATATATATTAATTTTTTTTCCTTTCTCTTTTCTTTTTTCCCTTTTATCCTTCCCTTTATCACTGTGTTATCGGATGTCTGGTGTGCCATGACACCTTCCTCCTCTCAATCCCCATTGTCTCCCAATTTTTCATTTAATTTTCAAAGAAGTTTAGGTCACAGCAAAGTCACACACGGAATGCCGGAGACTCCAAGATACCAAACCACCCCCCCTTCCCCACCCCATATTAACTCTGCCCCCCCCTTTTTTTTTGGTTGTTAGCATTGTTATAACTGTTATGCAGATAGCAAAATATAGCAACTAAACATTGTCAGTGATTTACAGTATAGTTTACAATTTAGATGATACAGTTTAATAATTTTGATGATATTTACCATGTCCTGTGTCCATTACTGTAAGGTAATGAAAAACCTTCCCCATGACCACCAAACAACCCATTAGCTCTTTACTGTTCCCATCTCCCCAGCACCCCAGGGCCCATGATACCCCCCTCGCCCAACCCATGGAATGTCAAGATTCACAGTTACATGCCCTGGGGATTTCAACCAGCCCTTCCTAATCCACCCACCCTCCAGTGCTGCACCACCAAACCCAGGAACACCACCACTCATCTGCCCCATCCCCCAACATGCAACCACACTCTATCCCTT
>JAKSZT010054273.1:2956350-2993101 GCA_026826555.1 Tolypeutes matacus | reverse complement strand
CGATGTTCTGCATCACTTCCTGGTTTTTATTTTGTTCATTGGACTGGTCCATGTTTTCCTGTTTCTCAGAGTCATTTGTATATTTTTGTTGCCCTCTTATCATATTATCTTGATGGGTTTGTTCAGTTGATTAGCTTTTCTCTATGCTCTAGAGTTTTATTTAGCTGGTGGTTCTGTGTGTGATTTAAGTTTTCTCTTTGGCAGTTTTTCTTCTTATTTTATTTCCTTACTTATTTCTATGTTCACTTGAAGGCAAAAGATTAGGGCCAGAGGAATCAAAAGATGTAAGGAAGGCAGAAGGTTAATAATAATATTGATAATAGTTAGAAGAGGGGCAAAATGAGACTTAATGGGATGGGTATTTAACTTGTGTAGGCAGTGTAGAGTAATAGGGAAGAAAGTGGAGTTCCTACAATGGACTGGGAAAGCAAATGGAGGAATATATACAAAGTGATTTAGAAGGCTAGATTTATGAGGAGGGAGAGAAATAGTAAAGAAAGGGTTTAAAGGAAAAAGTTAATACTAATAAAAAAAAAGATGAAAACATAATAGATGGAATAGAAATTTACACCCTTAATATGTGGGCCTATGAATAAATCTTGTATCTAAGAGTCACAACAGAAAGCAGAAGGCAGAAAGATGAAGGAAGGATAAGCAATAGTTGTAATACAGAATCAATATAGACAGCGAGTTTGAAATTACTGAAGAAGAAGCAAGCAAAGACACGACAAGCTAGCAGCATCTAATTTTTAAAAAATGAAAGAAAAAGGAAAGGGGGGAGGAAAGAGGAAAGAAAAGCAAGAGACCAGAAAGAAACAGAAAGAAACCAAAGATTCACACAGACAATCAGTCAAACAGAGCTAAGGGGGGTCAATGATTCTCCTAGGGTCCACATGGATCCTCTCTGCCTGCTTGTGTCTATCAATCAATTTCCCTGCAGGGTTCTATATGCAGGTCCTGAAGCAGCTTTTATCTATTAAACTAAATTAAAAAGAATTTATTTTTTATTTATTGAAGTGACCTTCTCACTTTTTATTTTTATTTTTATTTTTTTAGTGAAATACAGGACCCAAAATAATTCCTCCTCTAGACCAACACCCTTACAGAAGGGACCCTAGCTCAGCCCGTGGAAATTAATCAAGCACATCCCACTTCCTGGACTCCCCAGGGTAGCTGTAGCTTTGATGTTAGTCAGTGCAGAGTGCTAAAGATGGTGACTCCATCCCTTCTGGAGCCGAGCACCAGTGTCACCGCATTGCTATGTAAATCAGTTTGACTGCCGATTCGAGTCTGCTCTCAGCCTGATGCTGCTTCAGGTTGGCTTATCTGCTCCCCAAAGCTATGGGGTGGTGCAGGCAGTCAGATCGATATCGAAAAATAAAAATAAAAATACCTTCCCTGTCCTCCAACAGAACCCTCCCTCTTTTGGGGAAGGTCCCTTCTTCCTGGCTCCGCGGCTGCCCGGGTCTTATCCATGGGCAGCTAGGCAAATCAGCGCCCTTCCCCAACCAGAATCCCCCCAACCATTCACCGGATACCGATTAGCTCCGGCTGTTCTGTTCACACAAGGTCCAAGGGGCGCCAGGCAGCCAGATCCCCAGAAAATAAAACTTTCTCGTCCTGCTCGCGGCTCTAAGTGGCCGTTTTATTTTATTTTTTTCTCCCTTACTGCGGGGCTCAGCCTTTCATGCCAACCACCACAGGCAGGCTTAAAACTCACAAATCTCTACCCGTTCCGTCCATGCCGTTGACCTGCGCAGATAGATGTCCCAAGTTTCTCACTCCACGTGTGCACAGCACAGACCCCCCTTGGCAGGACCCCGTCCACAATCCTCCTTGGTCTGGGAGCTTGCAGTGTGTGCCCTCCTACACTAATGCCATTTTGGCCCCCTCTACTTATCTGTTGTTAAACGCTGTCAGGTAAGGGTGATGTCACTTCCTTTGAGATAGAGCACAACAGAATTAGGATCCCTGGTAACCAGGCACTAAGATTCCACAGAGAGCAGCCTTCCCAGCTTTTTCCTAGGTCCAGAAGTACTGGCTTCAGCAATACTGGAAATAAGACTTTGCAAATCAATGTAGATGTTGGCTCAATCTTCAACCCAGGAGCCACTGGCCATTGATCAGGAGGTTCCCAAAGATAACACAGTGTGGCCCAGGGTCACCCAATTCAAGTCATGCCACTACTTTCATCCTGCTTGGGCAGCCCCAAATCCTCCCTCCTTTCAGTGTGCTAGAGGCATGAGGAACAGGACAATCTTGGGCAGGAGCAGGTTGTCAGGGTATGAAAACATGGTGGGCCCTTTGGGTTCACATCTCAGGTCATGGGTGACTGGTGGGAAGATAAGGGGGATGAGGCAATGGTCATTATAAAGGTTAGACCTGGTGCACATTCCAAGTGGGTGGTTGTGCATTCAGATACCCTTCTGTGCTTGATATGGGTTACAGAGGTAGTATGGGGTGCTCTTCCTATGGTGATTGCAATGCAGCCTCTTGACCCTGACTTGCCTGGCTACTGGGCTCTGTCTTTACAGAGTTATACACAGAAGGTTGGTAAGGAGCAGCTCAAGGGTCCCTTCCAGTGCTGTGTCCAGGTGAGAACATGTGGGGTGGCATCTCCACACCGGGGTCTGAGACTCCTGGGGAAGGCCGGAGGGCCCAGATCCTGCCTATACCTTTCTATGGGGCCCTCCCATGGATTTGCCATCTGTGTGGTCCACAGTCCCACTCCCAAAGCCTTATGAGCCATCATCTCTCACCCACCCTACCACTCTGCGAAGCCCTATTCATGGCCAGGTGGAAAGTCACTTTCCACACATGTGTAGGCGCATCTGAAAAGAGATGCCAATATTGTTTTAAGGGTCACTGAAGCCAAGATTACCTTTGCATTTTGTTGTTTCTTTATTGTCACTCCCTGAACCCAGTTGTCCCCTGGAGCAGTTGACAGGACTGTCCTTCACATCTTCTTTAAGCCATACAGATCTTCATGTCCCAAGGTTGGTTTTGACTCTTAAGTAAAGGGTCTCATTTTATGATACAAAGGGGCTCACTTCATGACATGTGCATGTGCAAAATGCACACTCACATATCATATCCATCCCTTTGAATTGTCCAGGCCGGTAATAACAGCCTCATTGAGCTGAATAATATTCTATAGGGGAGGCTGCATATAGCAGTGGTTCAACCTCACCATGCTTTCATATCTTGAAGGGATTCCTTTCTGGGACCATTTCTTCAGAACTGCAGCAAACATCTTACATGTGTCCTAATGATCTGTTCCCCCCTCCCTGCCTGCCAGGATTGACTTGAGGAATATGTTGGCTGGTTCATATACCTGCATAGGGAAATTTAACAGGTTGAGCCATAGAACTTCCAAAAGACTGCAGTGTCTCAGTTCCCTGCATGCCCCAGGCCTGGCTGTTAACATTTTCTTTCATTCTGGTGAATCTGGGGAAAAACTGCACTACTTGGGTGATTTGCATTACAATTGTCCCATGAGAGATAAAAACCCGCCAACCATCCATTTGAGTTTGCTCTTCTCTGAGGCTTCTATTCAGATTCTCAGCCATGCAAGGGTCTTTCTCCTCCTTGGAAACTCCTGGCATTTGCCCATTTGCTGGATCAGGGATCACCATGGCTGCAAATTCTCAGAAGCCCATTTAATTCAAAAGAGAAAAATCAGTGTGTTGCTTATAAGTCAAAGTTGTTCTCACAGTTTTTGACTTCTCCTCATACTATATCCAAAGTGGGGAGGGGGAGATGTGAACAGACACTTTCCCTCTATGTCTTGAGTAGAACACACCTCCCATAGGACTGAGGGAATATCATGTAGCCCCAGCATGAATGGCTCTGAGTTCTGACCTCTGTGACCCTAAGCAGCTGCTGGAGGATTCCTTAACTTAAGAAGTGAGTGATTTGAAGTCTCATGGGGATCATGGTCTTTCCTGGCAGTGAAAGAAGGAGGTCTTACTGCTACTCAGCTACCAGAATCACAGGAAGTGTATAATAACTTAATTATTCCCTCATGCCAATGCTAACTTTTTCTGCTACAGAAACTCCTGTTGCACTTCTTGCCTCAATTCATAGAGGGCTTGGGTGAAGATGGTGTGCACCGCTCCATGCCCCTGGGGTTTATGGGGCAAAGGCTGACAATGAGCTCCTTTCCTGCTCCTTCCCATTGTGGAAACAAGTTAGCACTGAAGAGGGCCCAGAACAGCCATATGTCCACTGACAGGGTGGGTACTTAGGAGAAGCTTGTGGAGCCCCTGGTACCTGCTATCCTGGAGGGTGACCTAGCCTACCTAAGCATCTTCCTGACAAATTACCAGGCTTTCATCTCCATCAAAGAGGTGCTGTAGCAGGTGTTTATATGGTGAGTGCCTGCCCCTCCTCCACAGTGATGGCTCTGCCACCCAGCAACTGTTTGCCTGGGGAACTTCACTACAGCCTCTAGCCTTAATTTGCACCTCTGAAAAGTGGGGCGTTGGCAAGACCAACTTCCCAAGGCCCTCAATAAGATGGAAATTGGCTGAGCCATTGAAGGTGTTTCCCTGTACCTGCTCTGCATGAAAGGTGTTTGGTGGGGAGGGCTGGTCCGTGTGTAGTAATTTCCTCTCCACTTGAAATTCTGTCTCAAAGTGACCTTTGGAAATCTAAATTCCCATTGATATGAGGTTTGAGACTCCATCTATGTGGGTCACTAACTTGAAGTAGCCTGAGCTGGTATCACTGGCAGCTGGCAGAGGAGCCAGGGCCCCTATTACTTTTCAAAGATGGTGCAGCTCAGTTTCCTTCATTCAGCAAATATCTAGGAAGAGTCTCCTATGTGTAGACACTTTCTAAGGCCCTTAGTTGACTTCCCTGAACAAAGCTGTAAAAGCCACTGCACACCTGGGCTTCCCTTCTAGTTGGGTAGTCAGGTAGCAATGCTAGACAATAGCAACAGGAAGTGCACCCAGGTATTTATAGGTAGCAACCTCATGTCTCCTCCAGATATGGAGATGACAGCACTGTGGTGATGGGTCTAGGGAATTCCAGAAATTTCTGAAAAATGAGTGAGCTCTGGTTGAAGAGTGAGGGCCTCCTTTTCCTAGGTAAAATAAGGAGTGTGGGGCTGGTGACATGAGCAATGTGGCAGAAACCTGACTCCCATTATTCCTACTGGAGAACAGAGGCCAGGGGACAATTCCCTAGAGTAGGATAGGATGCAAAGAGAATTGTGGAAAGATTCTAGTGCACAGAGTGCAGAGGGCACCCTGGAGGCTCTGAGCTTTCCCAGTTCCCACCCCATATCTGCTTGCCCCTCCACCCCACTACATGCCAGGGACCCAGATCTAGAGGTGTGGTGAGATAGCTGTTCACAAATCTGCCTCAATATTCAGTCCTGTGAAACTAGCTACTGGAGGGCTGGGGAAGGCAGTGTCCATGCCCTTTGGGAGGCCACTGTCAGGGGCAAGAAGAGCTCCAAACATGGATTGAAAAGGAAAAGACATGAACTAAGTGCACAAATAAAAGATTGAGGGGCCAGGAGGAACCAAGGCAGGCTGTGGCAGGAGGACAGGTTCTTGTCCCTCATGGGTCAAATTTTTATGAAGCTCAAAGTGTGTGCAGTGCTGTGCAATTAGCAGAGCAGACAGAACACCTCCCTGTCCTCATTGAGGTTATGTTCCATTGGGTGGGGGCTCAGGGAAGACAGAGAAATATGATAGGAGGGTGATCATCAGATGGCAGTGTTGCAGCAATGGTCATTCCTCTCACTGTGTTCTTCACCCACCCCAGCACCATCTCCTGCATTCTGTGCACCTGGCTGGATAGACACACTGAGGGTTTCTTCCAGCCCCTAGACTTTCCCTGCCTTAAAATGCTGGTGGCCTTTGCTCAGGTCAGCCTGCCTAGGTCTGCCCTGGAGAGGAGTGCTTAAGTTCTCCTTTCTCAGGTGAAGCCCATGGAGCTCAGTGAGAGAGAGACAGAGGGTGAGGTGCCCTGGTGCTGATTAGTCTGTGGGGGAAGGGAGTGGAGCTGGGTCACACAAGGAGGAAACTTCAGAGTTTGCCTTTGTTCTCAGAGTAAAGAGTAAGTCAGAGCACTAATCTGGGGGCTTGCAATCTGGGAAGACTTCCTGGGGGTGACATGTTTGGGTGAGGCTGCAGGTACAGACAGTGCAATCATTCTTATATTTTGGAAGGCCCATAGAAAGTCAGTCCTGTTGTCACATCTTCCTTTTCCTGCTTAATAAGACCCAGGGTTACAAACCACTTCAGTGCAGCCTCCAGAGTCATTTCCATCACTGGCACCAGATATCATGCCTACTCTAGAACTGCCAGCACCTCTGGCACCACCTCCAGTGTTACCTCCAGAGGTCATATCATTGCTGGATTCAGAACTGAAGCCTGTGACATCACCAGCTGTAAAATCATTTACAGAGCTGGCAGAAGCTCTGATGCCACCTCTAATGCCACCTCCAGAGGTTAAGTTATTGATGGATTCTAATCTGAAGCCATTCACTTCACCAGCAGAAGCAGCATGTCCAGGGCTGGAGGCAGCTCCATTGTCACCTTCACTGTCACCTCAACAAGTTATGCCATTTCCAACTACAGAGCTGGAGCCAGTTCACTACCAGTAGTAACAGTGCCAGAGCTGGAGGTAGCTCTGATGCCACATCCACTGCCACATATGGTACATCCATGCCAGCATTACCTTCACTCTAAAGCCTTCCTGCTCCTCACCTGAGACCCTGGAAATTGAGCTGAGTGAGGTGAAATCTCACATCCTGGCATTCCCTCCAAAGCTGAACAGATAACACTCATGGATGTGGTGAGCAGCTGTGCTAGGCAGTGTGGAGCTGGGGGATCTTCTCTGGAATCTGCTCTTCCCAACTTGCCATTGTCTGAACTGGGGTCCAATGATCTGATTCTAAGTGACAGATGCACCATTCTCCAACCTGATGATGTTGGCAAGTTTCTAATTCTGAAAGCTTTATGTTCCCCATTTTTTGAGTAGATCATAGGAGACTAACCATAGAGATAGAAAAAATGAATGTTTGGCAGGAACCTGGCCCATTGGGAGGCAGAAGGGAGACTTCAGAGGTTCAGCCTGGTCCATGACTCAACCACCCATCTTGCACGAGGCTGCCAGAATTTCAAAATGTATTAGCCACTCGTGAGTATTGGACATGAAGGCAGGCATCCAAATGAAGACTTTGATTGTAGCCCCTAGAAGGAATGGGTCTCTGAACAAGAGAGAGGCCCCAGAGGAACTATCAGGAGAGGCAGAAGCTGCTGCCTCATCATGTGGGGTATGGGCCCCTGTCAGGTGCATGGCAGGAGTGATTATAGACTTGAGGAAGATACAAGTCTCCCCTCTCTGCCAGCATAGGATCCTGGTTCTCACATGTACTGGGCAAATTGAAGGGAGAGAGAACCAAACCCAGGGAGCCCCACCAGGCTCAAACCACACCCTCAGCCTGCAGAGCTGCAGATGAGAACAGTGTTCCTTTGCTTGGGGATTGTACTCTGTGTCTGAGTGCTGCATGATAGGTGACACTCCCATCCTCCCCAGGAACTGTTCAAGAATGGGGTGCCCTATCATTGTCTGGGCTCCATCTGGTTCCAGGACCACAACAAGGGCAAGGAGCACCTGGCACTCTCCATCTGCACCACTGTCACCCAGTTCAATCATGTGGCCAACCGCATCATCACCACCTACCCTGGGGACAAGAGCATGAAGGCCCCAATAGGGCCAGGGTTGTGGAGAACTGGATCAAGGTGGCCAGGGTATGCCACCCAAGTGTAATTCCTCCACCCCAGCCTCTAGAGCTCACTCTTCCCTTTTAACTAGCCCTCAGGATTGGAGTCTGTGCCATGTCCCCTCCACTATCCCATACTTGTCCTGTCTAGAGGCACAGTCCTTTCCTGGCATGTCCCAGGAGCATTGCACTTCTGTCCTACTTATGTTTCATCTTTAGGTTGACCTAAAATCCTCCTCACTGTGAGTGTCACCTCCTGGGCCCAAGGCATGCCCTTGAGGGCTCCATTGGCATTGGCATCTTCCAGGACATGAGAGGCCAGCTGAGGGGAAGTGATGCTGGAGCAGGAGGGAGCTCAGCTCCCTCTCATTGTTACTAGGGGTGACAATTCCTGAGGAAATTCTCTTCCCCTCATGCCATCCTTTCTGCTATTCAGGGCAACTCAGTGCCCAGCCTGAAGGAGACCTGGGAGCAAGATTTTAGGTGGGCTGGCCACTCTCCACAGTATCCCCTGGAGGACCAGGGATGTATCCAAGGGTGGCATTGTACCTCAGTCGCTTAGGCCCTGATGGAAGGCAGTACTTTCTTGGTCCAGGACTGACTCTGGGGTGGAACTCTCATTCTCCTTCTGACCTGAGGGCAGCAGTTCTTCCTGAGGACAGGTGGGTCACCTTAACTCTCAGGTACAGAGCTCAGCCACATGGGAGATTTCCAAGTGTTTGCTACAAGAACCCACAACATTTTGTCTAATTGAAATTAAATTGGTAAAAACCTGTTCATGTTCCATGGCATGGGAGTGCCATCTCTGCGATCTGAGTGTTCACCCCTCAGTACACTGTGATCCGGGAGGAGTCAGTGTAACCTAGATTCATATCCATTCACCTAGGCAGTTAGGATCCTTTGCTTCCAAAATCACACAGGTTTGCTCTCTCACCACTCATTACCAGTCCCCAACTTTTCCTTTTCTTCTCCCCAAAGGGACAGAACATGTGAATTCCAAACTATGAAGAACACCTCACTGAGCAGGGACCTTCTGATCTAGGTAAACTAGAGTAAGGGATGTGGTCAGGGATCCATGGGACTCCTGGTTTCACAGTAAAATTTTCTTCAAAATATTCCAGTCTGGTCATGTCTGGGCCACAGATTTATTTAACCATGTGAAGCTGGGGAGCAGTGGGGGCAGTAGGCTATAGTCATCAGAAATGCTCATAGCAGTTGGTCTTATCCAGGAGGAGATTCTGAGCCAGAAGCTTTAGCAGTTATCTTTCACTGGAGAAGATTCTCATCCTAGGGCCTTCTCACCAGTGACATATGTCCAGATGACTATGAGAATTATTTGGGAACCTGTGAATCATGGTGGCTCATGTAAAACAGAAAAACAGGAAGCAAAATATTGATGCCCAGTGCTGCTGTCAGCCAGTCTTACTTGGTGAGTCAGAGTTGGTACATCATGAAACCCCTTCCTGGGTGGAAAAGAAAAAGTTCTCTGCAGGAGGAAGTTGCTGAGAGGCTGTTTGGGGTAGAAGCAGCATTTGGCATGGCTGTGGACAGAGATCACAGGGCAGAGACTCAGGGGTTGAGTTAGTAGGAGCTGCTCAACCAGGCTTCCAGAGACACTGCTTCCCTCTTATTCCATGGCTCTTCTGGAAGCATTCCTGGATGCACACTGTGAGGGTGGGTTAACTGAACCCTGGTCATCAGTTGTTCATGGTGAGGTGACTTCAGCTTGGGCAGGGCCTGACACTAAATGGGTGGAGCCAGTGACTCCTCCAATTCCCTGTGCAGCCAGGGGCAATTTGCTGCCCTCTTATGCCTATGTCTCCTCATCCAGAAATGAAGTGATGACAAACTGTGGGACTTTCTTCACAGAGACAAGAGGGGTTCAAGGGAGGACAAGAATGCCAGTGAGGTTTCCCTTGGCTCCAAGTTGGAGAAGGTGCTGCAGAGAGGACCACAATAACAGGATGTAGCCCAAAGTCTTTCTGGGTTCAGTTCTTACCTACACTTTACAGATGAGGCACCAGGGTCCGGGAGGCCAGGCAGTTCACTGAAGTCATATATCAAGAAAGAGGAGGAGCTGCGATTCACATCTCCAATCAGAGCTCATGGCTGGTGGCAGCAGCATTTCTGCCATTTGAGGCAGCAGGCCTGTCCAAGGCCCCAGATCAAGCTATAGGGTCAATTGTGTAAGGGGAGGATGGCCTCACTGACCTCATTCTCAACCCTAAAATGAGGAGACCTCTGAGGATTCCACATGGAAGATAAAGCCAAAGAAAGCTCAGAAGATGCAGCTGAGGCAGGGTGGGGCTGGTCTCCAAGGGGGTCCAATTTACTTGATAACTAGAAGTGATATTAGGGTCCTTGGTGCTTGGAAGGGTAAAGGAAGGGAGGTGGTGAAGATGCCCAGATTCTCCCAAAGAAAGGTCTGGGTGGGGGTTATGAGTCTGAGTCTGGAGATTTTCCCAACCTGATGTCACATATTGTCATACAAGACACTGTTCCCTACCTGGGGACATTCCTCAGGGAACACACGATGATGGACTCATCTCTCCAGGACCATATTAATGTGAGTGGGCCTGGGGTCAGGGGAGTGGACTTAGGACCTAGAGGCATTAGGAAGAGAGCCCCTCCCATAACCCTGAGCTCTCAGCACTGGGCACACCTGGTCCATAGGGGCCTCACTGCACCCTTGTGAGCTGAAGGTGTCAGATCCACTTTCCAGACAAGTAAGCAGACACATCTGTACTGACTACACAAGTGAATAAGGCTCTGCTTGAGCTGCACATGGCCTCTGCATCAGGAGTGGCCTTGGCGGGAGATTGAGGTTGCTTCCTCCAAAGCTAGAAAGTGCAGGAGAGGCCAAGCAGTCTCTTCACCCTGACTCCAAAATCTCTCTCTCTGTCATCAGAGAGGGTTGAATGGATGGTCCCTTAGCCTCTGCCCCTGTCCCCCTCCTTTAGTGCCCCAAACCTGAATAGTTCCATTAGCTGGGAATGCTGACCTGTGGCCTGATGGGTCCTCCTAGTTGTACACATGAGATGGGATGAGGGGAGCTGGTGATGGCCTGAGGGACATTTTCTGATTGAGCTGGGCTGTCTCTCTTCCAGGAGAGAATGACCTATTTTGAAAAAGGAGAAAGGTGAATAGCTGTGGCCATACTGCAAGGGTAGGGTGTGAGCTGGGGGGGGTGAGTTAGAGACACACCTGGCCAGGACATACCATTGCTCCATCTGCCTTCTTCTTTTTTAAGGGGAGAGGTTCATTTAAAGAGATGAGGTAGACCTGAAATGCTGGGGTGGGGTAGGAAGTGGTATCTGGAAACTTTTCCTAGAGTAGGAGCTGAGTGACTCCTCTTCTGAGAACAGGAATGTCTTGGATGTTAGTGCAGGTGATAAGGGACCCCATGTGAACAATGACCCTGCCACTTGCATCAGCCCCTGTTCTGCCCAGCAGACCAACCCAGGCCTCCTCTCTATCTGCTCCTTCCCTATCATCCCAGGAATATGAGGTCCTTTCACAGATCCAGGTCCTGCAGCCAAGCTGCACCTATGACCACCTGGTGCCTGATGAGCAATTATATTCCTGGTTTGGGGCATTGGAGCAGCTCAGCAAGACTGAGAGGTAAGGGCAGGGCTGGAAGTGGGCAACAACTGGGTACACACTCCCCTTCTCCCAGATTCAGAGAGCCTGCAGCCTGGGCTCTTGATCACCATCAGATCCATGGCCTGGAGGCCCCTGGGGCTCTGGGACCTCTCCTTAGATGAGACTCAGGAAGGGAACCCTGAGGTTTGTTTTCTGGTAGTTTTACAGCAGACATCTGATCTGTTGCCACCACCTGCCTTGTGAATCAGGTCCCCACCCCTGTCAACTAGCAGCACACTCCAGGCCAAAAACCTCCCAGGTGCACTCCCAATCCAGGGCAGGCAACTGCAGCTGCCTTAGGGCTCAGTGTCACTTCAGGTTAGAGAGGGCTTAGGGAAATAGTTTAGTGTCAGTGTCCCCCTCCAGTACAGGCCAACTCTGTGACAGAGATGAGTCCCCCATCATTCTGGGCCTTATTTTCCCTTGAAGAAAATGAGTGATGCTGTGTGATCTCTCCAATGGCTGGTGCCCATGGCTCCTGTGGACTAAGGGAGCACAAGGCAGTGGGCCAAGAGCCCAGATGGCAGTGGGAGCTTGAGTGTATGGATAGAAACTTGGTGGAGGACTCACATGTGCCACACATCATTCCAATCACCAGAGATCCAGCACCAAGCCCAGCAGTAGTGGCATCTCCCACACCAGTATCCAACTCCAGTGTGGCTCTGACCTCAGCAGTGGGGATGTATCTGCCTTACATCACACATACATGGCTAATGCCCCCAAATATGATAAAGAAATCCCCATGAACATTGACCCTGAATCCCCTTATGACCAGGAGTAGAAGGTACCTGCCCACAGCTTTTCCCTTAAGGCCCATCTGCTGGTCCTCCCTTCCCAGTGCCTGAGTTCCCTTCTCTACACCTTCAGAAAGGGTGGATGAGATCTACCTTGAAAAACAGCTTCTTGAAACCCCCTGGAGATGATCACCAGCCTGGGGTTTCCTCCAAACCCCATGGCTTCTTCTGATCTTGCTGTCCCCCACAGTTTGGGGAATTGACCTCCACTTCTGTGCCTGGAGTTGCCCAGAGTCACCTCAGCCTCCAGATCTTCATCCTGCCCCACACCTGGGACCACACTGCACACCACCAGAAACTTGGGCCCAGGGCCATTCTATAACAAGCAGGTGGGCAACTCCTGCATCATCTGCATCAGCCTGGATGTATTCAAAGGCAACAATTACCTGAGATGGGCAGATGGTAGCCCCTTGGGACCCCTCACTGGGTAAGGGAGTGAGTGAGGAATAATTGATATGTGCTTTCCCCACCCTCTTGTAATTGCCATGTTAGAGGATTGGGAAGGACAGTCAGATCCAGAAGGAGCAAAGACTGTGGTACAAAGGTGGTCAGGGTTGAGTATGGTAGGTGGGGATTTGGAGCTTCCATCTTGATTTCATACAGCCTGGGTCCACCTCACTGGGGCAGCCCCTGAGAGGAGGGAAGGGAGGGGATAGCATGGAGATCTCCAAGCACAGCAAGAGTCTGGACCATCTGAGAAGCAGTAAGAAGGCCAGAAATGAAGGGACAGGGGACAGGGTATGAGGTGAGGTGAGAGAGGAGATAGGGGCTGGGTCACATTGAGCTCTGTGTGGGGCAGACCAGGAAAGGTAGATAGGGGGTGCTGTTGACATCTGGGAGATGAGAGTAGGGGCTGCTGCATGGTGGTGGCATTGAGGAGACCTGATCCAGAATAGATCTGCAGTTCATGCCACCTGTATTAGTCAGCCAAAGGGGTGTTGATGCAAAATACCAGAAATCTGTTGGCTTTTATAAAGGATATCTATTTGGGGTAGAAGCCCACAGTTACCAGGCCATAAGGCATAACTTACTTCCCTCACCAAAGTCTATTACTATGTATTGGAACAAGATGGCTGCTGACCTCTGTGAGGGTTCAGGCTTCCTGGGTTCCTCTCTTCTTGGGGCTTGCTTGTCTCTGGGCTCAGCTCCTCTGCTATCTCCACAAGGTCAGCTGTAGACTATGAGTCTCTCTAGGCTTTGCCTCGCTACACAAGGCCAGCTGTAGACTATTAGGTGAATGGCTTGTCTCTTTTCCTGGGACTTTTTCTCCTTCCTCATGGTCAATATCCTCTGCGTGCTTACTTCCCCAGGCTCCAGCATTAAAGCTCAGCATCAGAACTCCAACATCAAAACTCCAATTAACTCTTCTGCTCTGCCATGTAGTTTATCTCTGAGTCCCCACCCACCATGGTGTGGGGACTCAATATCCTACTGACATGGCCCAATCAAAGCCCTAATCATAACTTAATCACACCCACATGAACAGACCAGTTTACAAACATAATCCAATATCTATTTTTTGGAATTCATAACTATATCAAGCTGCCACACCACCCCATCCACCACCTGCACACATGTTGGCTGCTGTGCCATGTTACACACCCACCGAGCATTTCAATTCTCTGTCCACCTGGAACTTGGGACTGATAACTAAACTATGACTTGTATGACCCTCCATCTGAGCCCTGCCTGTGCCCAAGCACTCAGGTTGAGGCAGGTGAGGTCTGTTGCCTGCCCCAGCACAGGCCCAACACATAGTAGCCCCATGGGCATGCAGCTCCTCCTCCTCCCTGACACCCAGGCTTGGACTAGATTTCTGTGCTTGGAGTTCATATTGTCATCCTGGAGGAGCTTGTTTCAGGGTGCAGATCTCAAGGGCAATTAGAACCCTGGGGTGTGCTGGGAGGAGGTGACAGAGACCTGTCCAGGCTGTCCACATCCATCTCCTACACTCTCCTTTATGGTGGCCCTGTGTACTTGGGGCCCTTGAAGTTCATAGAAGCTGTGCAGACTGAGGACCAAAGGGAGAGGGCTCAGCCTTAGTGGAAGTAGTTGTGAGACAGAGGGGAAGTTCTTGTAGGAGATGGAGGCTCAAAAGATTGGAGAAGAACCCCTCATTCCATGGAGGTCTCTCAGGGGAGAATAAGAATTCAGTGTGTTCCCTATTCACCCAGCCATGCCAGGAGGTTCAGAGCCCTGGGCTCAGTGCTGACACAGGTCCAAGTATTCTTGCAAGGTAATAGATAAGTGGGAGGAAGATATATATGAAAAGACAAGTCTTAAGTTGAGGAGACATGAATTCCTTTCTCTGAGTTGATTACAGGGAAAGTTAGAGAAAGATGGGGCTATGCCTTCCTTGTGGATTAAGATGGTCTTTTCTTCTCTGCTCACTTTTTTTTCTTATCTTAACTGCTTTCACTTCCTGAGAAAAGGATTTTTTTGGTCAGGTTGAAAGAACAGTGATCATTTAGCTGAGAACATTTGTGCCCAAGGCCAAGTCTTAATCAGTGTCAGAGAATCAATTTGAGGTCAGAAAATCTTCAATAAATTTCAGAGTTCTTGACAGATAGCCAGTGTCCCAGGACTCTCATATTGTGTTAGGTGGAAATCAAACATCTAAAGACTTTTTCAGAGCAATCATAATGCATCATCAATGGACATTGATAACTATGCACATCAAATGGAAAAATTACATTGCTATGAGAACCAACAATAAATATGTGTGTGTGTCTATGGTGTGTATGAAAGGAGACCGGTTTGTAAGGTGAGAACAGATAGGCAAGGGCAGACAGACTGGGTCAAACTGGGCATGTAAATGGCAGTCCCTGGTGGGAAACAGCAGGAAGGCTGCAGAGAAAGGAGTAGTGTGGTATTGAGCACAGGGCCAGAAGTGCAGGAACCAAAATGTGATGGAGGGGAAGACAGAAGAGGCCAACAATGCAGGGACAAGGAGGGGAGGGCCTTGGAGAGGATGTCCCCCAGAGAATGTGGAGTGACTGGAGGACATGGAGGACATGTAGTGAATGGATTTCTTTAATACCATCTTCCCCTGGTCCCACCCTGGACAATATTTTCTATAGTTTGGTTTGTTCAAAATTGCAATGGATATTTACTCAGATACAGGGATCTCCTCAAGAACTTTCTCCCACAAATAATTCTACAAGTCTCCACTGTCACAAATGATAAACACCACATTATATTTATCCTTTCATCAGTTGATGGACATGGGTTACTTTCATCTTTTAGCAATTGTAAAGCATGCTGCTATGAACATAAGTGTGCAGATATCTGAGTTCCTGCTTTCAATTCTATTGGGATTATACATAGAAATGGGATTGCCAGGTGTTTTAGTTTGCCAAAGCAGCCAATACAAAATATACAAGAAATAGTTTGGTTTTGATAGTGTGGTTTAAATAGGGTAAAATCTTACAGGTCTGTGGCTCTGAAAATGCCCAAATCAGTGCAGAACCTGGAATCATGCCACATGGCAAGGCAAAATGGCAAGTATGCAAGTTTCTCTCTGCCTTCTCCTCCAGGATTACCTTATCTTTTAGCTTTGAGCTGATCCATGGGATTAGGCTCTTGGGTGCCACATTTTTCATCTTCTCCATGGAATCCAGCCTCAGAAGTCTCTTTCAGCATCTCACGGTTTCTCTATCTTTCCGCAGCTGTAGGCAATTCTGGAGTCCTTTCTTTCACATGGAAGGGTCAAATGGTGGCTGTCCTTGTATGTTTCTGTTTACAATTCTCAGTTTATATCAGACCCCAGCAAGAGGGCAGAGACCTAAGCTGAGTTATGCCTCACTGATAAACTCCAAAGGCCCTAAAACAATTCAATCAAGATCTCTTAAATAAATCTAATAAAAAAGACCCCTTGTCATTGATGGAAAACTTTCTCTTGCTTTCAGAGTTCTCTCTTTATCTTTTGCATTTTGACATTCTAAATGAGATGAGTCTCTAAGTAGGTCTGTATGGATTTACATTGGAATACATCGTACTTCTTGGATATGTGTATTTTTGTCTTTCATAACTGAAGGAAAATAATTAGCCATCATTTCCTAAAATATTCTTTCTTTCCCTTTCCCATATCTTCTCTTTCTGGAATCTCATAACACATGTTGGTGCACTTTCTGATATCATTCAATTCCCTAAGACCCTGCTTAGTTTTTTCCATTCTATTCTCTCTCTGTTCTTCTGTCTTTTCAATTTCAGCTATTCTGTCTTCTAATTCACTTATTCTTTCTTCTGACACTTAAAATCTCTTTAATATGCCTCTAATGTATGTTTTATCTCATCCATTGTGTCTTTCATTCCCATAAGCTCTCTTATGTTTCTATTCAAGCTTTCAATCTCTTCTTTGATCACACCCAGTGTCTCCTTAATGTCATTTATCTCTTTATCCATATTTCCCTTCAGCTCTTTGAATTGATTTAGAAGATTTGTTTGAATATCATTTATTAATTGTTTCAAATCTTGTGTCTCATCTGGTGTTATGATTTATTCCTTTTCTGGGCCATATTTTCCTGTTTCTTCATATCACTTATAGTTTTTTGCTGATGTCTAGGCATCTAATTATGATGGTGAGTTTCTCTCACCTTGGATTTTATTTTTGTTTCCAATCTTTGTTTAATGGCTTTTCTTGTTTCAACTTATTATAGGAATATAAAATTGCCCTTGTTTAACTGATCAAAACTGGGCCAGTGATCCACTAATATGTTGCAAACCAGTTTCCAAGGGTCTTTGTGTGGGGGACAGAAAAAGGCACACAAAAAAAAGAAAAACCTTCACAGGTGAATTCTACCAAGCATTTTGAGAAGAATTGAGAGCAATCCTCTTTAAATTCTTCCCCAAAAAAAAATGAAGAGGAGGGGAAATTACCCAATATATTTTATGAAGCCAATTTCACCATAATAAGAAAGCCAGATAGATTCTGGGAAAATGGCATCATTATAGGTAGGCACTGCCAAGCTGCTTCACACACACACACACACACACAAATGCTGAGAACGGGCAAAATCCTACCCAAGTGAGCCATTTTGGGAATCCACAGAGCAGGAGGCTTCCAGGCATTGACCTAGAGGGAGCTGGACAAAGAAATAAAGAGCCCAAGGGAAAACCATGAGTTGCTCATGCCTGTGGCTAGAAATGACAGGTGGCTAAGACCCACCCTCAAGGCAAATAGCCTCTGTGGAATCTCTGGATCTCACTAGCCAAATGAGTGGGAAAGAGAATTCCCTGGGAGGAAGAGAGGTCTGGTAAAGTGTGGAGAATGGTTCCCTTTCTGTGGGTTTGGACACCTGAACCCCCTTTGAATCTTGGGGGAGAAACCAGCCAGTATTGAGGTTGCCCTGGGGAAAGGGGAAAGGGGAATCTGCTTAGGAAAGCTGTCACACCCAGCCACCCTGGGAGAAAGGACCTTGTTCAAAGGAGTGACAGAGACAGGCAAGTAACCAGCCCAGCCACTGAAAACTATTTAAAAGTCCAACTCAGCTAAAGGAAATGGAGGCGGGAATAGCCCAATAAGCTTTCAAAAGCCTATTTAGTCTATAGAGCTGCTGTTGTGCAGTGGGGAAATTCCTGCCATCCATGGAGAAGGTTGCTGGTTCTTAGACCCATATACCTCCTAAGAGAAGGGATTCAGGGAGAGTTAAGGCTCACAGCTAACATCTTATGATAGGGAACTTATACACTGAGTTTATACTGTTTTGTTTTGGGGTTTTGAGGTTTTTTATTTCTTTTTCCTTTTATTCACTAAAAATGGGTATAGCACCTGTGGAGATCAGATGGCAGGGTGATTAACTGATCAGCACTAGCAGCATGAGAAGGTCTCTAGGGGCCTAAGAAAGAAGGCTGTTTTTCCTGAGTTGCTTCTTTGTTGCTGTTTTCTTTCTTGCCAGATATACAGGAATTAAGAGGGTTTGTCAATAAAAAATGCACCCTTCAGAGAATGCTACAGGGAGTTCTACAGGTTAAAAGGTAAAATCAGAGAGAAAGAGAGTTGGAGGCAAGGGTAAGAATGATAAAAAGAGAAATAAAAACAACATATGACATACATAAACCTAAAGAAAATATGGCTAATATAAGTAATTACTTGACAGTAATAACATTGAATGTTAATGGACTAAACACTGCAATCAAGAGACAGATTGGCAGAATGGATAGGGAAATATGACCAATCCATATGCTGTCTACAAAAACTCACCTTAGACCCAGGGACACAAGAAGGCTGAAAGTAAATGGTTGGAAAACAGTTTTACATGCAAATAATAATCAGAAAAGGGCAGGAGTAGCTATATTAATATTGGACAAAATAGATTTTAAAAGCAAAAATATTGTAAGAGACAAAGAAGGACACTATATATTAATAAAAAGGGGTAATCTATCAAGAAGAAAGAACAATCATAAACATTTATGCACCTAATCAGGGAGCCACAAAATACATAAGGCAAACATTGGTAAAACTAAGTGGATAACTAGATGGCTCTACAATTACTGTTGGGGATTTTATAACACAATTATCACCAATAGACAGAACATCTCGACAGAATCAATAAAGAAACAGAGACCTTGAATAATACATTAGAGGATTTGGACCTAATATACACATACAGAACATTACACGCAAATACAGCATGATTCAATTTCTTCTCAAGTGCACATGGATTATTCTCTAGGACACACCACGTGCTAGGCCACAGAGCAACTTTCAATGAACTCAGAAAAATCAAAATTACACAAAATAATTTCTCTGATCACAATAGAAATCAGTAAGGGATAGAGAACCAGATTAGGCACAAAGATATGGAAGTTAAACAACACATTCTTAGACAATCAGTGGCTCAAGGAAGAAATTGCAAAAGAAATCAATAACTACCTTGAAACAAAAGAAAATGACAGCACAATGTATCAAAACCTATGTGATGAAGCAAAAGCAGTGCTGAGAGGGAAATCCATAGCCAAAAATGCTTACATTATAAAAAGAAAGAGCTAAAATCAAAGGCCTAACTGCACACCTAGATGAATTAATAAAAGAACAACAAAATAATCCCCAAGCAAGTAGAAAGAAGGGAATAAAAAAGACTAGAGCAGACCTAAATGAAATTGAAAATAAGAAATCACTAGAAAAAAATAAAACCAAAGCTGTTTCTTTGAGAAGATTAATAAAATTGATAAAGCCTTAACTAGACTAACCAAGGGAAATAAGGAGAAGATGAAATACATAAAATAAGAAATGAGGAATGGGATATGATCCATGACCCCAAAGAAATAACGAATATCATAAGAGGATACTTTGAAAAATTGTATTCCAACAAGATGGATAATTTAGAGGAAATGAACAAATTCCTTCCTAGAAACACATAAGCAGCCCACATTGATGAAAGAAGAAATTGATAAAATCAACAGACCAATCACAAGTAATGAGATAGAATTAGTCATCAACAACCTCCCAACTAAGAAGAGCCCAGGATCAGACAGCTTCACAGGTGAATTCTACTAAATATTCCAAAGGAAAAAAAAATAACAACAATCCTGCTTAAAATTTTCAAACAATATAAGTGGAGGGAGCATTGCCTAACTCATACTATTAAACCAACATCACCCTAATACCAAAGCAAAACAAAGACACTACAAGAAAGGAAAACTAGGCAAATCTCTCTAATGAATATAAATGCTAAAATCATCAGCAATGTACTTGCTAATCATATTCAACAACACATCAGATGAATGATACACCATGACCAAGTGAGTTTCATTCCTAGTATACAACATTTAAAACATCAATATAATACATCACATAAACAGATCAAAAGAAAAAAATCAAATTATCATCTCTATAGATGCAGAAATAGCATTTGACATAATACAGCACCCATTCCTGATAAAACACTTCAAAAGATAGGAATAAAAGAAATCTTCCTCAACATGATAAAGGTATATAAGATAAACTCAGAGCTAACATCATATTCAATAGTGAAATCCTAAAATCTTTCCCTCTAAGATCTGGAACAATACAAGGAATCCCACTTTCACTGTTCTTATTTGACACTGTGTTAGAAGTAATTGCTCGAGTATTTAGACAAGTAAAAGTATAAAAGGCATCCAAATTGGAAAGGAAGAAGTAAAAATTTCACTAGTTGAAGATGACATGATTCTATATATAGAAAGCCCTGAAAAATCTACAACAAATCTTGTAAGAGCTAATAAATGAGTTCAGTAAAGTGGCAGGTTATGTGTAGCATTTCTTTACACCAAGAATGAGCAATCAGAGGAAGAAATCAAGAAAAAAATCCCATTTACAATAGGAACTAAAAGAATCAAATAACTAGAAAAAGATTAAACTAAAGTATAAATGACTCATATGCAGAAAACTATACAACACTATTAAAGGAAATCAAAGAACAATTAAATAAATGGAAGAATAATCCGTGTTCATGGATAGGAAAACTAATCATCATTAAGATGTCTATCCTACCCGAGCTAATTTACAGATTTAACGCAATCCCAAAAACAATTACCACAGCATTTTTTAATGAATTGGAAAAGCTAACTATGAAATTTATTTGGAAAAGCAAGAGGCCCCAAATAGCCAAAGACATATTGAAAAAGAAAAATGAAATTTGAGGAATCACAATATTTGACTTTAAAAACAAACTACAAAGCTACAGTGGTCAAAATTGCATAGCATTGGCTCAAGGATAGACACACTGACCAATGGAACCAAATTGAGTTGTGATATAGATCCTCACATATATAGTCGATTGATATTTGACAAGGTCACCAAGTCCATTTAACTGGGAGAGAATGGCTTCTTCAACAAACGGTGCTTGGAGAACTGGATATCCATATCCAATAGAATGAGAGAGGAACACCAACTCACATTTTATGTAAAAATTAACTGAAGATGGATCAAAGATCTAAATATAAGAGCAAAGACCATGAAGATCTTGGAATGTAATGTAAGGATGCATCTTCAGGACCTTGTAATAGGAAATGGTTTCATGAACTTTACACCCAAAACATGAGCAATGAAAGAAAAAATAGATAAAGGGGATCTCCTCAAAATAAAAAAATTTGCACCTCAAAGGAGTTTGTCAAGAAAGTGAAAATGCAGCCTACTCAATGGGAGAATATATTTGGTAACCATATATGTGATAGGGTTCTGTTATACAGCATATATAAAGAAATCCTACACCTCAAAAATTAAAAGACAAACAGCTCATTTAAAAAATGGGCAAGTGACTTGAATACACACTTCTCTAAAGAAGAAAGGCAAATGGCTATAAAGCACATGAAAAGGTACTCAACATCACAATCTATTAGGGAAATGCAAATCAAAACTACAATGAGGTATCTTACACCCATTAGACTGAAGGCTACTAAAAAACAGAGGACTACAATTGTTGGAGAGGATGTGGTAGAATGGGAACACTTTCTACTGCTGGTGGGAATGTTGAATGATACCACTGTTATGGAGGACAGTTTGGCAGTTCCTCAGGAATCTCACTACAGAACTGCCATATGATCCAGCAATCCCCCTGCTGGGTATATACCAGAAGTATTGAAAACAAGGACATAAAGAGATATATGCACACCAATGTTCATAGCAGCATTATTCACTATTTCCAAAAGTTGAAAACAACCCAAATGTCCATCAACTGATGGATGGATAAAGAAATTGTGGTATATATACACAATGGAATATTACTCAAGTGTAAGAAGGAATGCAGTATTAACATATGGGATACCATGGATGAATCTTGAAGACCTTATGTTGAGTGAAGCAAGCCAGGCACTGAAGGACAAGTATTAGATGGTCTCACTGATATGCATTAAGCAAAAATTGAGCAGACCCATAGAGCTAGAGTCTGGAAAATAGGTTTACAGGAGACAAAAAAGGAGAAGTTCATGCGACAAGGCCCATTTGGGCAAAATCTATGATAAGATGGAAGGGTGTAGTTGTGCAGTGGAAGGGCATGACAGTGGTGCAATGATGCTTTTGGGTTGATGGTTCTGGTTTGTGAGGGAGGAAGGATGGGTAGTGTGTGTTGGGCTGTCCATGGAATTGGGGGGAGGGTTCGGGGAGGGAGCAGTTGAACTTTAAGGATTTGTGGGTATGTGGTTTCAACTACAATGTTTGGAATGTTCTTTTGGCAAATAAAGCATGGGAGGATAACTGGGTTAGGGTGTTGATGTGGGGGGCATGTGGGACAGGGCACACCTGGGGCAGACCTTTAGGGAGTGTTTGAGTGTTTGTCTTGTCATAATGGATTATATCAGTGGGTAGAGACATATATAATGAGAGGGAAGGTGTTGGACTTCCGTCCTGGGGAGTTCTGCTTTGTTCTCAAATAGAGGGGTGGAGGTCTCTTGAGAGCATAGACAATTCCTTATAGGGGATGACACTCCAGTATGTTAAGCCCTCTATGTTGTTGCAAGTAACTATCAATCTTGTTCTTCAAGGAGTGAAGCTTGGTGGTTGCCATGGATGCTGAGGGGAGGGGGAGGGAAGAATAGAATAGGTGTAACATGGGACAATTTGGAGGAGATGGAATTGTACTGCATGATGCAATGATGGATTCAGGTCAGGTTGAATTTCATCAAAATTTATAAAATTTTATGATGCAAAATGTAAACCATAATGTAAATCATTGACCATAGTTAGTAGCAATGTTTCAGTATTTGTACATCAGTTGTAACAAATGTACCAACTACATGTAAAATGTTATTAATAGGTGAAAAGGGAAAAGGGGGAGGATGTTGGGCATTTGGTAAACCCTATTTTCTGTACATGACTTTTCTATAACTTAAACTTCTTTGAAGACAAAATGAAAAAAATAAGACACTGTGGGAAGAAATGGAAGAAAATGTCACTGTACATACAAGACAACAGATCTCACATAATGTCAAAATTTTTAAAAAATATTTTTCATTATTGTTGATTCCAAATTTTTAAAAATTTTATATTTTTAATTTTTTAAATTTTATTTCTTATTTTTAAAAATTCATTATTATTTCAGTTTCTTCTTATTTTATTTTTTTGTTAGCTTCATTTTTGAAGTTTTGGATCACAGAAGAGTTACAATTATGACAGGGGAAGATCATTGGTGTGGGGTGTCAGTGATGGCAGGTACATGGGAGGAGGTTCACCTGGGGTACATTTATAAGGCATATAAATGTGTTCAAATATTCTTGGGACATTGTCATGGTGGGTGGAGATGAACACAACAACTGAAAGATTATTGAATTCCTATCCTGGGGAGCTCTGCCACATTCTCTGATGGAACAGCAAGAATCCCCTGAGTACAGGGGCAGTGACTAGTGAAGGATGATGGACCATTGATGGGCCCTTGATATTGATGATTGTACTTATGAAACTTTACTTTTGAAATAGAAACTTAGCCTAGTATTGTAGGGTGCCTAAGACTCAAAAATATCTAGGAATGAATTTAACCAAAGATGTAAAGGAACTGTATTCAGGAAACTACAAAACACTGCTAAAAGATATCAAACAAGACCTAAGCAAATGGAAAGACTAAATATCATAAAGATGTCAATCCTACCCAAACTGACTTATAAATGCAATACCAATCAAAATTCCAACAGCCTACTTTACAGAAATAGAAAAGACAATGACCAAATTTATTTGGAAAGGAAGGGGCACCTGAATAGCCAAAACTATCCTCAAAATGGAGAGCAATGGGAGAAGATCCTCACTGCCTGACATTGAAACATATTACAAAGCTACTGTGTATTACAATACCAAAACAGCATGGTATTGGCATAAAGATAGATACATTGATCAGTGGAATAGAATTGAGAGGCCAGAAGTAGACCCTCAAATCTTCAGCCAACACTTTTTTTGACAAACCTACCACTCCACATTACTCAGACAAAAAATTCTCTTCAGCAAATGGTGGTGAGAGAACTGGAAATACATAACCAAAAGAATGAAAAAGGAATCCTATCTCACTCCCTCTATAAGAATCAAACCAAAATGCATCAAAAGCCTAAAAACAAAAATCAGGAATATAAAAACCTAAATATAAAAGCTACTAGAAGAAAATGCAAGGAAACATCTACAAGATTTGGTGTTTTTTTCTTCAACCTGCAGCACTCCTTCTATATTATTTGAAGGGCAGGTTTCTGATTGGCATACTCTCTTAATTTATGTTTATCTGTGAATATTTTGAATTCTTCATCATTTTTGAATGCAACATTTTCTGGAAAGAGAATTCTTGGCTGGAAGCTGTCTTTCTTTTAGCACCTAGGTTATGTCATACCACTGCCTTCTTGACTCCATGGTTTCAGATGAGACATCAGCACTGAGTCTTATTGAGCTTCCCTTGTATATGATAGGTCTCTTTTCTCTTGCTGCTTTGAGTATTCTCTCTTTGTCTTGAGCATTGGACATTTTGACAAGTATATGTCTTGGAGTAGGCCTATTGGGATTTATACTCTTTGAGGTGCGCTGCGCTTCCTGGACATGTACATCCATCTCCCTCAATATGGTTGGGAAATTACCAGCTATTATTTTATACAACACTTGTTTTTTCCCCTTTCCCTTCTCTTCTCCATCTGGGATGCCTCTAATCTGTATGTTTGGGCATTTTGTGTTGTTGTTATAGATCCCTAAGTCCCTGCTGGATTTCTTCTATCTGTTTATCTATCTGTTCTACTCTATGTTTGATTTCAGATGTACTGTCTTCTACATTGCTAATTCTTTCCTCTGCCTGTTCTGATCTGTTGTTATGTGCTTTCAATGTATTCTTTATTTCTTGTGTTGCACCTTTCATTACCATAATATCCATTACCTTTTTATGTATGTTTACAATTTCTTCAGTATGTTTTCCTAGTGTCTTCTTAATATTCTTCATCTTTTCCTTCACTTTATTAAGTTGTTTCATGATATTTGGACAGCTCTGAATAGTTTTTCCATGTTCTGTATCTCCTACTGGTTTTTAGTTTGTTCATTGGACTGGTCCATGTCTTCCTGTTTCTTGGTATTGTTTATAATTATTTTTTGGTGTTTAGGCATCTCTTTATCTTGATGGGTTTATTCAGTTGATTAGTTTCTCTCTCTACTTTAGGGTTTTATTTAATTGCTCTATTTGTGTGTGTGAAAAGTTTTCTCTTTGACACTTTGTTCCTCTTTTTCTATTTCCTTGCTCTTGTCTATGTTTCCTTGAAAGAAAAAGATTAGGGCCAGAAAAAAGGAAAGAGGTAAGAAGAGAAAAAGGATAATAGTAATAATAATAGTAAAATGTAGAAGAGGAACCATATAAGGCCTAGGAAAATGAGTAGTTAACTCATGTAGGAAGTGCAGGGGAATAAGAATGAAGAAGTGGGGCACAAACAATGAAATGAAAAACCAAATAGAGAAAAATATCTAGAATGAATTAAAAGGCCAGAATGATAAAAAGTGAGGGAAAGCAAAATGAAAAGCCAACAAGCAACATTTTAAAAAAGAATGAAAGGAGAGAATAGAGGAGATCAAAATAAAAGCAAGAAAAATTGAAGACTAAACAAAGAGAGGTGGAATGTAAGAACAAAAACAGAAAGCAGAAGATAGGAAGATGAAAGAAGGAAAAGAAAGAGCATAGGCAGGCAAAATTGGTATACTGAAAAAGGGGAGACAAAGGAAGGGGGGAACACAGCAAACAAGCAACAAGACAGCAGCACCTAATTTAAAAAATAAAGGAGGAAGAAAGGGGGAGAAGAACAAAAATCAAACAAGCAAGCAATCAAACAAAAACTTAGGAAAAAGAGCCTTCCCTCTTAGGCCCCTGAGGAGCTTCTCAGGCTGCCAGTGTTCATGAATCAATTATCCTGCAGCCTGCCCTCTGCAGGTTTTGAATTCAGTTTTAGCAAGTAAACTAAGTTAAATTTTTTAAAAAGTAATCTTTTTAAAGAAAATAAGAGACCCAAGAGAATCCAATACAAAAATAATGTCTATGTGTTCCCTGTTTCCTAAAGTATTAGCTGGGTGTTTGATAACCCACTGGATCACTACTCTAAGGAGGGCTGGGAAATTAACCAGGGTCCTTGTATATTCAAACTGGAAACTCCTCAACTGAGCTAAGCTTTTTCCTTGGGTCAGTTAGCTAGAGAGCTACCAGTAAGTTTCTCTAAGGCAGGTTTGACTCTTTGCAGTTGGGTAGATTCCTACTGATTAAGAGACTTTCTGTCTCTGCCCCCTTTCTATTCTTATTGCTTTCTTTCCCAGTGCAGCAGGATGCAATAGCCTGTGTGATAAGATTCTCTCTCATCTCTCCTGGTCAGGGTGAGTTCCCTTCTGAAATTCAAATGGGACCCTGGTATCCAAACTCACCACAGAGAAATGACTCTCAACCCTCTTCCAGACCTCACCCCCCTGCTGCTACCAGGGGACCCTAAATATGCCCTTGGAAGGTTATTAAGTGCTTCATACTGCCTGCCTCCCTTAGGAGAATTGGAAGTTTGATAATTTTCAGCACAGGACTATTCAATTGCCTGACAAACAACCCATTTAAAAAATGGGCAAGTGATTTGAACAGATACTTCTCCAAAGAAAAATTACAAATGGCTAAAAAGCACATGAAAAGAAGCTCCACATCACTAGCTATTAGAGAAATGCAAATCAAAACTATAATGAGATATCATCTTATACACATTAGACTGGCAGCCATTAAAATAACAGAGGACTACAAGTGTTGGAGAGGATGTGGAGGAAAGGGAGCCCTCATCCACTGCTGGTTGAGAATGTAGAATGGCCCAGCCATTGTGGAGGACAGTTTGATGGTTCCTCAAAAACCAAACTATAAATCTACCATATGATCCAGTAATTCTACTGCTGGGTATATACCCAAAAGCATTGAAAGCAAGGACATGAACAAATATATGCACACTAATATTCATAGCGGCATTATACACTATTGTGTGTAATTCATAGTGGCATTATACACTATTGTCAAAAGTTGGAATCAACACAAATGCCCATCAACAGATGAATGGGTAAACAAAATGTGGTATTGTGTCTTTCAAGGAGTGAAGCCTGGTGGTTGCTGTGAGCCCCAAGGGGCTATTTGGGGGGAAAGAGGAGGTATTTCGGGGGCAATGGAAATGTTCTGCATAATCTTGCAATGATGGATACAGGCCATGTTTTATTTCATCAAAAATGTATAAAAGTGTGTGGTCTAAAATGTAAACCATAATGTAAACCATTGACCATCATTAGTGGCTATGTTTCAATATTTATGCATCAGTTGTAACAAATGTATCATCCACATATAAAAAGGTTATTAATATGAGGAGCAGGAAAAAGGGGAGGATGTTGGGTATGTGGGAGTCCCCTTTATTCTGTATGTGACTTTACTGTGACCTAAAATTTCTTTAAAAACAAAATGAACAAAGTAAGACACTGGTGAAGAAATGGAAGAAATTGCCACTGTACATACAGGTCAACAGATATTACAGTGATGAAAGGCAAAAGATCAAAAAATGTTTTTATTATATTTTAATATCCCAATTTTTTATTTTTTTATTTTATTTTATTTTTTCTAAATTATTATGTACTTTATTTCTTATGTTTAAATCTATTGTTATTATTTCATTTTCCTATTAATTGTATTTGGTGATATTCTTGGCTTCATATTTGAAGAAGTTTTGGATCACAGAGGGGTTATAACTGAGGCAGTGAACAATCATTGCTGTGGGGTGTCAGTGATGGGGGATACATGGGAGGAAATTCACCTGGGCATACATATAAGGTATATAAATGTGTTCAAATGTTCATGGGGCACTGCCACAGTGGGCAGAGATTCACACAATAACTTAACGAATATCAAATTCCTAATCTGGGGAGCTCTGCCACATTCTCTAATGGAAGAGCAACAATCCCCAAAGTACAAGGGCAATGACTAGTTAAGAAGGATGATCCATTGATGGATCCTTGATATTGATGACTATGCTTATGAGCCTTTACTCCTGAAATTCCAACTTAGCCTAGTGTTGTAGGGTGCCTAAGAGTTAGCTCTAGAGAGCCTCCATGTTGCTCAAATGTGACCTCTCTCTAAGTCACACTCAGCAAATGAATGCATTACCTTCTCCCCAGCATGGGACATGACTTCCAGGGTTGAGCCTCCCTAGCACTGAGGGATTACTACTTAGTACTGGCTTGTGATGCAACTAGAAAAAGACCTTGAATAAAAAGGGGGAAAGGTAAAGACAAATGAGTGTATAAGGCTAAGAGACTTTAAAGTAAGTTAGGAGGTCATCAGAGAAGCAGCATTTATGTACATCTCAGCAGGATCTCATAGCCTGCCAAAGTATACACTACCCCAAGTAGTGGGGCTCCTGAAGTCTTTGGAGACACCCAGGTCCTACTGTCATGGCAGATAGCTCCATAGTTTGGTGCTTTGCCAGTGGGCAGTACTTTGGAGTTTGTGCTCCCAAATGTGACAAAGATGGACTCAGTTGTGACTTCTCTACCCAGGCTTCTTCAGTCCCTTCTATTCAAACCTATAGTTGCTGCTGGAGTTGGTAGGTGTACATCCAAGAGACTTGAATCTCTGGGCTGTCCATTTGCCAGCTGGGACCTGAGCTTCAGTGGAGTTGCAACACCTACTCTCCAGTTCATTGGACTCACCCAGGACAACTAACAAGGTGAGGATAGAAAATCACCATACTAAGGAACCAAGAGATTCTACAAGAGCAAACAAGAAAGTCCCATCTATCAGCCATATGTGATTGAAACCTCTTCTCACTTAGAGGTGGAGTGGGCACCACCATCCCAGAATCCTCAAGATGTGTGGGAGAGAGTGTGGTCTACGATGTGCACTGTGGTCTATGGTTGATGGCAAGGCCCCAGGATGTGTAAGTCCATTGAGGGTGATGGGCCACACTTGTGGGAGATGTTTGTGTGGGATGTGGTGGGAGGTGTGGGAGGTGGGGAACATGGGAAACTTGGTAGGTTCTGTGTAATATTTTAGGTAATCTAAGCTTCTCTTAAAAAATATATATATATATATAAATAACATTTTTATATGCAAATGCACATATATGCATATATATTTATATATCATTTTACAAATATTGGTATGTATTGTGAAAATTTGGATTTTTACCCACAAAAATAAAATAAATAAAAAATAAAAAATATATGGACTAGAGTGGACTTACTGGTATTCTACTATAGACTTATTGGAATTCTAGCATTGGGAGAAATTATATCATTGTTGTGGAGACAGTGGCCACTAGAGATGCTGAAATCAGGGAGAGGGAAAAAGAGGTGTAATATGGGGACTTGGAATTGTCCCAAATGTCATTGCAATGACAGATACAGGCCATTATATATCCTGCCATAAACTACAGAATTGAATGGGAGAGAGTGTAAACTACAATGTAAACTATAATCCATGCTTAGTGGCAATGCTCCCAAATGTGTTCATCAATCATTATGACTACACTAATGAAAGAAGTTATTAATGTGGGGAATGGGACATATGGGAATCCTTTATTTTCTTATGTAACATTTTATGTAATCTAAATATCTTTTTAAAATAAATAAAAATATATATTTTAAAAATACTTTGCAAGTTTTAAACCACTAAAAAAATTTGGTGGTATGTGGTGGTTTCTTGGACCTTTCACTCAAAACATGAGAAACAAACAAAAAATGATAAATGACACCTCCTCAAAATTAAACATTTTGTACCTCAGAGGACTTTGCTTCAAGGGTGAAAAGGCAGCCAAATCAATGGGAGAAAAATATTTGAAAATCACATTCCTGATAAAGGTTGAATATACATGATACATAAAGAAAATCTCCTACCCAACAATTAAAAGACAATTGACCCAATTAAAAAATGGATAAAAGAGAAGTAAACATTTGTCCAAAGAAGAAATACAAATGGTGAAAAAAAGACACATGAAAAAATGTTCAGCATCACTAGAGATTAGGGAAATTCAAATCAAAGCTACAATGAGATATCATTTCACACCTATTTGAATGGCCACTATTAAAAAGTCAGAAATCTATAAATATTGGAGAGGATGTGGAGTGGTAGGAACACTTATTCACTGTTGGTGGGAATGAAGAATTGTACCACACTTTGGAGGATGGTTTGGCAGTTTCCAAGGAAGTTGAATATAGATTTGCCACTTGACCCAGCAATACCACTACTAGGTATATACCCAGAAGATGAGAGAAGTGGCATGAACGGACTTCTGCACACTGATGTTCATAACAGTGTTATTCATAATTGTCAAAAATGGAAACAGCCCAGGTGTCCGACAACCAATGAATGAATAAACAAACTGTGGTGCATACATATGATGGAATATCATGCAGCTGCAAGAATAAATGAAATCATGAAATATATGACAACTGAACCTGGAGAAGATTAAGTTGAGTGAAGCAAGCTAGACATGAAAGGAAAAATATTGTATGATTGTGTTATTATGAACTAAATATATTGTGTAAACTCATGGAGTTAACAACTAGAATATCCATCACCAGAAAATAGAATGAGGTTAGAGAATGGAAAGTTGAGGTTTAATCCATGCAGAATTGGTAAAAACATTTTTTGTAAATCTTTGGTAATGAATAGAAATGGTAAAAACATTCTTAGTGTTTGTAGTTAGTAATGCTAAGATATGGATATGACAGTGATTGAAAAGGAAAGTTAAAGAACATATATATTACTAGAAGGAAAGCTAATCAATGTAACATGGGACTGAATATCATAGAGAACCCTCATGGGAAATATGAGTATGGGTAATATTGCAAATATAAGACTGCATTTCTATGAAACTGAACAAAGGTATGTTAATGTTATAAGATGTGATTATTAGGTAGAAATACAAAGAAAGCAAACTATGGACTGTAGTGTATAGTAATACATAATAATCTTCCACTAAGTGTAAAAACAGGAAATATACTAAGTGAAAGAAGCTAAAAATATATATACTATATATTGTTTGACACCATCCATAAAAAATATAAATCTAAATAATTTAGAGAGACAGAAACAGAACAGCAACTACACAGCATAGGAAGGATAGGAAGATTGAGAAGTGATTATTAAGGAGTAGAGTTTTTTTTTTGTTTGTTTATTTGTCTGGTTTTTGTTTATTGTTATTATTGTTGGAACAATGAAAATTCTCTAATATTGAATGAAATGATAAATACACAGCTATGTGATTGTACCAAATACCATTGATTATATACTTTTGATGGATTGTATTATTTATAAATGTGTATCAGAAGAATTGATTTAAAAAGCTGTAATGAATACAAAGATGCTTGCTATCTGCACAAAATAACCCTCTGAGAATAAGGTCCCAAGTAGAATATGGGATGTTTTCTCTCTGAGAACTGAGTCTCAGGCCCCAGGTAAAATGACATAAGCCAACAAGGCTAAAGAGCTAAAGATTAAAATAATTATAATAATGAAGAGCTAAAGATTAGGAGTTTTCATGCTCTGGGGAAGAACTAAAAGCATCAGAAATGGAAATCACCTAACTTTTAGAGTTAGTGTCCTGAGTGACTGACACCAGATTTTTGACCAGTTTACTTGAGAAAAATAGAACACCAAGAGAGGAACACACAAGTAGCAGAATTTCAGAGGAAGACATACCATGCTGGTTTTGCCAGGGGAAAGGAAATACAACATTTTTTCAACACCTGGAAACACACACTTGTTACCAATCAACTGATTATTTTTATTATTGGTTACATAATTTGATAAATGACCTTAACTGAGGTATGACCCATAAACAGAAATGTACATAAATTATAAGTATACAGATCCAGGAATTTCCACAAAGAGAACACCCCCATGAAACCATCTGCCAGATCAACAATGCAAACTTCATCATCACCCCAAGACTCTCTCCTAATCACAAGACCCTCTGTATCCCCAGAGGAAACTGTGATACAGATTTCTCATACCTTAGTATAGTTTTGCCTCTTGAATTTTACATAAATGGAAACATAAAGTATGAAAGAAATGGGACAGGGATCCACTTACATGGTGCAGATGAGTTCCCAAGGGCCTTGGTGTAGGGCACAGTAGAGGAAGAAAAAAGCCTCATATTTCTTTTCCTGGGGTGCACTTTCCTTACTGAAAACAGATGGTGCACTTTGACAAACCTCTCTGCTCAAACCCTAGAGGGGAATGTGTTCAATTGAACCACAACCTGGCAGGTGGTGCCTAAGCAATATCAAGGAAATTTCCCCTCTGTGTGGGCTATTCAGAGCCAAGCCTTGCAGTTCAAACACGCTGATCATCCCTCAGCTGCACCCTCACTTTTCCAATGGAGGAAACAAATCTCCTCTACCCTCTGTATCAGGGGCAACCTGTACTGGTCAGTAGGAGGGTGTTTGAGAAGGCAGGCTATCTTTAACTCTCTGCTACCTTCCAGGTGGGAAGGAACAATGGCACAGTCATGCCCAGTCTGGATGGGTGGAAACCATGACACCCAGCAGCCCAGATTCATCAGCCAATAGCTGGATTGACAGTAGGCTGTGCGCCTCCCTCTGTCCTTTTCAGTGGACAGGGACCCTGCAGCCCTCTCAGTCCATAGCCATCTGCCAGAGTCTGGATGCCCCAAAACTGGCTGCTTTGTGCGTGGGGGTTGGGTACCACCAGCAGCAGCCTGAGTTACCCAAAGATCCTCACTGCAGAGTCTCCTTCTCTTCACCCCCTCTCTTCTGGGTGCTGCCTAGCACTCTCCTGTTCTCCCCAGCCTTACAACAGTTGTTCTGGACACCTTCTGCTCATCCTCTAGCTATCTTTCTGGGACAGAAGTGATACCAATACTCTCTAATCTTCCATCTTCTTGTAGTCAGATGAATATGTTGAATTCATGACTTACCCTATTTGGATGACCAGTATTCACACATATGAAGCTTATCATTGACTTGATGGTGGATGTGTCTTTCCTGTAGATATGTTGCATGGATATCATTTCTTGTTTATCAAGGCCTCTTTCCCTGCCTATAATAATGAAAAAAATTAAATTGGTAAAATGGTATTAGGAGAATGAAAATGTAGAAAAAGACCCAAATTTAAGTATATTTAAAATATTGACCCTTGTGATGGTTACTTACTTGTATCAATTTTTCAAGGTTATGTTTTCCAGGTGTTTGTTCAAGCAAACACTAGCCTGATTGTTACTGTGTGTGTATTTCATAAATGGATTTACATCTCTAATAAATTAATTCTGTCTTTGACTTATTGCACCTACAATCAACAAAAGAGACTTCCTTCATAATGTGGGGAGCCTCCTTATACAATGATTTGGAAGTTTAAAAAGGAAAACAAGATTTCAGGAATCAGAAGAATTTATGTCTCTAATTCAGTTTCGCCTGGGGTATTCAAACTCACAGTAATCAGAGATATTATCTTGCAGCCTGCCATATGGAATTCAGACTTCCTAGTCCCCACATTCTCATGAGCCAATTCCTATAACGGATCTCTTTATATGTGTATTTTGGTTTTATTTCTCTGGAGAAATATAATGAATATGGCCCTTAAATGACAAAAGAATGAGAAATGGAGGAATAAACAAGCTAGTGGAAAAAACATTTTAGGACACTGACAATTAGAAAAGATTTTCTGGATAAAGATAAAAGAAAGATAAAAAATGAAGATTGGATGTTGGGGAGGTAAAGAGAGGGAAATTCATCACAAAGGAGGACCAAGTTGAAGGCAATTGTGTAATAGTAACATCAATACATATATGAGCATTACTTTCCTGAGGCCAAGGTAATTAAAGAAGGACATATAAATAGAGAGTAAGTGAAAAATATAATGACACCATCCTTAGAATTTTCCCCCAATGTCCTTGGTGCCATTTCAGAAAATACTCACTCAAGGAAATTGCATTTGACACTTCCAATGTTCTGCATTCTCACTGACCAGCCTCTTTCTCATATGAAAAACAGGTGCCTGGAGTTCACCTAGACTCTAGCCTTGGAGAAATCCTCTCTCTTACCTTCACATCTCATCTCTGTGCTCCAATGGAAAATCGCATCCAATTTACAGGACCGATACCCTGTATATAGATTGTGAGTTCTGTGCTGAAAGTAGTACATGGTCTTCAAGTCAAGGGCTGTCTACTTAGGGAACAAAAAGGCAAACATTTAGAGGTTGGTGCAGGGCAGAGCACTTTGCATATCAAAAACATTGACCATTCTTCCTCAGTGAAGAATGTATGCCTGGCTCTGTTCCAAAGGCAATAAGTTCATCTTATTGATGATTTCCATGTCCAAGTTCAAAGACAGAGTGCAAAACCCCCAATGACTTAATAAGGCAGAAATCAAATTATTATAAAAAATAATCCAAGTAAAAATGAGTTCCAGCACATAAGGGTAATATGGAAAAAGCTATACCATTATTTTTTAACATTGTAAAGTTTTTTTATTATGTGTAGCAAATTAAGTTAATAAATTTTTATTTATGGAATTCAGCATGTCATCATTCCACTGCTTAATTATCAAAGTCAACTTAGTTCCTCTGAAGCTTGAAACAAAGATTTATCTTCAAGATAGCCCTCTTAAAAAGAATCCTCAGCTGTTTCCAGTCAGCCTTGTCATAATTATTTTAGATGGACTTTTTTTCATCTCCATTTGTGTGTGGACAGATTGATGTATGCTTCAGAAACTCTCCACCTATTTACTAGAATTCTTGGATCCTAATTTCTTCAAGTTATTCATTTTAGGTCCTTTAGAATAAATTGGTGGATCTTCATGGTTCCAAATTTTGGACAATCTAGAAAAACCAAAGAATTTGTTCTTATTGACTATTACATCAATTTCAACAGTATTGAAAACTCTGTGGAAATACTGTATCAATAGTAATACCAGGTTTAACATGCACAAAGACAAGAAAACCAATGATGTCAGATACTGAATTTCTATAACACTGTCTTTTGAACAACTCAGCAGGAAAAAAAATGCTGAGTGTTGATACCATGTGGTGCAAGATATTCCATTATTTTTACTACTGCGGTCTCAAACCTCAGCTTCATTCTTAGGGTAGAGTAGTAACTTTAATACATGTATTTTGTCATTAAAAATATACATTGACTTCCCAGCACAATTCTGGGTATTGAAAATTGAGTATCAAGGACAACTTTTGAAGTGACAAACTATGTGTAAGTTAACAAATAAGACACAAATTTCCTTCATGTAATTTTAAGGGCCATGAAAGAATCAGGGCAAGTTGTGGAGTGGAATATGGGGAAGATGTTCTGGATATTTGTTGATAAACATATGATCAATGTAGGTATAATCACCTATAGATAGCAAATGAGTGATGTTTTCCAGCATCCCATATTTGAAAAGCTCTTTGATCTGTCAGCAAGACCCACTCTTCCTGGGTGAAGTCTGTAGCTACATCATCAAAGATCACAAATTTCTAAAACATAGTGGACATTATAGTTAATCCAGGGCCATGCCTACCAATGTCCAAAGGGTGATGATCAGGATAACAGCAGTGGGATGTGATGCTGAATTTATGGAAAGCTCAGATTTTGCTTGTTGTTCCAGATGAATGTTCTCTAGGCTGATCCAGAATATGCCTTCCCCACATACTCATATATGCACACTCTGAACACATTTTAACTCCAGTATAATAAAATAACATGAAGTATTTTGTGAAATATCCTAGCCATTCCCTGTATAACCTAGTAACTTCCAGTGTAACTTCCAATAAACTGGTAACTCCTAAACTGTTGATAATAAAATTTTTACTTGAGAAGCCATAACTACAACACTCCTCACAAAATTCAAGTACATAGATTCATCAGAATACAAGCAATATGCATGACCTGTAACTTTTTAGACTCTATAGGTAAATTAGTATATAACATCATCAAGTTCCTCATTTGCAAAATAGTTTTCCTATTTGTTAGGAATGTTGAGAGTTCCAATGAACTAATGGTTAAAATGCTTCCTATCTAATAAGCACTAATTAAATACAGGTGATAGGTCTTTTATTTATTATAATGACAAAACAATATTGGGCCAATATCCAGCATTCTTTAGAATGAACAGATTTCCTAGAGAACTTGGGTCAGCAGGTATTGCCTCTCTCATGTCTACACAACTGGTACTCTTTTTGAGGTGTAAGTCCAAAGAGTTCAGAAACACAAGCCAGGGGCTGTTCAGACAGCTGTACTGAAAGATGTTCCTAGCTGGTTCTGGTATGATGTCTCCCATTTTCAATTTCTCTAGGAAATACAAGCTCCTATTTCATTGCATTTCTGATATCTTCATCCCATCTCTCTGCTTATGGGTAATTTTAGACTCTGGATTTTTTGGCAAACCAGTCCTGCCCAAACTGAAACAGAGGAACTTAAGTTTACTCCAGTTACTCTCTCCTCCTCAATGCCCATCTAAACTTAATGAAAAATACTTCTTTTCCATTTCTTCTAGCTTTGAATACAAACAAACATGAATACAAAGAATAAAAGTGGATGGTTTTTCCCAAGGGAGGTATGGAGGATTTTAGAATTTTATTTTAAGTTTTGCAAATATATAACCCTAACCCTAACCCTAACCCTAACCCTAACCCTAACCCTAACC
>JAKSZT010054273.1:2911082-2956340 GCA_026826555.1 Tolypeutes matacus | reverse complement strand
TAACCCTAACCCTAACCCTAACCCTAACCCTAACCCTAACCCTAACCTAACTTCAGAAAACATGATTAGCTTAATTCATTAATGGTGGCTTCAAGCTTTTCCTTATTAGCGCCAGAAAATTCACCCACCTTTTGTCCCTTTTTATAAAACTGAAATGTTGGCATGCATTTGACTTCACAGTCTGCAGCAACATCCTGACAGTCATCCACATCTACTTCAAGGAACACCACCTTGTTATACTTTTCAGAGAGGGAATGAAAGAAAGGCTTGATCATTTTACAAGGCCCACACCATGTGGCTGAGAAATCAACTACTACAAGTTTATCCCCAGCACTGTTCAATAAGTTTTAAAAAGTCTAAAATTGAGGAAAATAAGTTTTAAAAAGTCTAAAATTGAGGAAAATAAACAATATATAGATAAACATAACCCTTAACCCTTAACAAAAAGAGAAATAATCTAATTACAGATGGGCAAAGTACTTGAATAGACATTTCTTCAAGGAATATATGCAGTTGGCCCACAACCACATGAAAAGATACTGACTATCTTTAGTCAATAGGGATATGCACCTCTTAAAATATATATATATATATATATATATATATATATATATAAAACATTTTTGTAAGCAAATGCACATATATGCATATATATTTATATATCATTTTACAAATATTGGTATGTATTGTGAAAATTTTGATTTTTACCCACAATAAAAAAATAAAAAATAAAAAAAAAAATAAAAACAAGACAAAAAAAAAGTACCTTAAGGGGCCCTTTCCATGGAGTGCGGCGAAGGCCATGGTGACAGTGGTGGAGAGTGCACGTGGGCCTCCGCCAAGCCATGGGCCCTGTAGGCGGCGGCGCTGTCGGGCTCCGCTCCTTGCCGGAGGGTGGCGGAGGTGGAGGGGACTGGACAGCGGGTCCCTGCAGGTTATCTGGGTCGTGGCGCGGCTCAAGGGGCACGAGTACAAGTACCTGATGAAGAAGCGCTAGGTGACCATAGGGACGTGTACATGGGCCACTGAACTTCATTTCCTGGCGCCACCTCGAGATCTTCATGCCCCAGGTGGCAGCGGTAGCCAAGGCTGGGCAGCCCCCAACCTGCCTGAGCAACCCTGGCCCGCTATGAGCACCGGCGTCTACTTCTACCTGCACTGCCTGGGCAAGAACTGCACGTTGGTGGATGGCGGATGGTGGGTTCCAGAGGCGTGGAGCGCCAGCGCTGCAGCTGCCGCGTGTGTACACGCTCAGGTTTCCCAGCACAAACTTCAAGATCATGTTCACCGGGCTGTCCAAAGAGAAGAGAGAGGGGCAGGAGGAGCCTGAGACCCTGGTGCATCTCGTGCAGCCCCAGAGGTCGCCCCTGACCATCCACATTCCAGACACCATGACCCACCTGATCAGACCCTGTCTTCTCCCACAGGAACCATCAGTGCTGCAAACTCCTGCCCATCCAGCCCCTGGGGAGCGGGATCTTCTGGGTACAAAATGATCATGTAATACCATCTGACCTCAATTTAGTGGCTGAAAATTCATAGCCAGAAAATGAAAAGGAAGGTTCAGTAGGAGATATCCTAAAGGATGATTCAAAGCCACTTTATTCTTATGCACAATTAATAGTACAAGAAATTACGACGCTTCCAGATAAACGGCTCACCCTAAGTGGACTTTATGCACACATCACTAAAAATTACCCTTACTACAGTACTGCAGACAAGGGCTGGCAGAATTCAATTCATCACAATCTCTCTCTGAATTATTTCATCAAAGTACCTCTCTCCCAGGAAGAACCAGGCAATGATTCATTCTGGAGGATATACTGTGCCTCTGAGGGCAAATTAATATAGAACAGGCTTTTGGGAAGAGACGGTCTAGGGGCCCACCTTGCTTTAGAACCCCTCTGGGACCACTCTCTTCTTGAAGTGTCCCAACCTTTCCCCATCATGCCAGAGTGCTCTCTGCCCACTCCAGTGGCATGCAGACCCCTGAGGGCCTCTCATGGGAAGGCTCACCAGTCCCCCGGAGCCTGAACCTGGTGACCCACAGCCCAAACTCCATGTCATTCAAAAGTCATAGTTTGCCCAGAGCACCCCTGATTCTCCACTTTCTGGCCAGCCAATTTTGATAAAAGTACAGCAGCAGCTGCAACCAACCCTAAAACTGATCATCTACACAGGTGGCCATGCCATCCCAGCAGCCCATCATGCAGATGGTCTACATGGCCCACCAGGTGCCAGCAGCTGGCTCCCAGCATGGCTGGGCTGACTCCACAAACACATCTACTGTGGCCAGACAGGTTGTGGTTACCCACATATGGCCATGGTCCCCCCTCTGGAGGCAGAGCTGTAAGAAAATGGAGACCACAGGGAAGTCAAAGTGAAAGTAGGGCCTATCCCTGTGATTGGTCACACATGGCTTGGGTGCCCCTGGCCAGGTGATTCAGACAGCCCTGGCCATCCCTTTGCAGATGGTCACCATAGTGCAGCAGGTGCCTTGCAGCCAGCACCAGCTCGCCATAAAAACTGTTTCTCAGAAAGGGACTCACATCATGCCTGCCTAACTGTTGGTAAGGATGTGCACAAATTGGAATCCTCTTACACTGCAGGTAGGAATATACAATGGTGTAGGCACTGTGGAAAATATTTGAAGAATTCCTCAATCAGTTATACATAGAATTAGCATGTGATCCAGCAATCCTATACCTTGATTTTTACCTTCCATAACTGAAAACAGATATTCAAATAATTGTACAAAAATGTTCATAGTAGCACTATTCACAATTACCAACAGGTGGGAACAACACAAATACTTATCATTGAATGAATGCATAACCAAAATATCTTATATCTATACACTGGAATACTGTTCAGCCATAAAAAGTAACGAAGTAATGGCACAAGCTATAACATTGACAAGTCTCAAAAACATAAATGAAAGAAGCCAGATCCAAAGGTAAAATTTTTAAAGATTCCATTTATATGCAATATCCAGAATAGGTAAATCCATAGAGACAGAAAAATTAATGGTTGATAGGGGTAGAGGGATGTGCTTAATGGGTAATGGCTCCTATTGTGGGTATAAGCTTTCCTTTGTAGGTGATGAAAATGCTTTGGAACTAGATAAAGGTGATGTTCATCATTGTCTAATAAATGCCACTGATTGTACTCCCTAAGATGATTAATATTATGTTATGTGAATTTCATCTCATAAAAAATATGCAGATACACAAAAGTACAGTAGCTACATGATATTTTTATTCAAAGAAATAAAATTTTCTTTGAAATAGAAGTCATATACATTTCTTAACAAATCAAGTTTATTGATATATATTAATAAAGCATAAATCCAATCAATGCATAAAAACAATCAATGGCATTTGGTATAATCACATAGTTGTGCATTCCTCACTTAAATCATTATTGGAGCATTTTCATTATTATAATAATAATGATAACAAAAAACAAAAAACAGACAAACAAAAACTCATCACCTCTCAATCTCTCTATGCTTCATCCATCATACATAGCAGCTATTCTGCTTCCTTCTCTCTAGTTCATTTGTATTTACATATGTTAAAAATATCTTATATATGTAATATTATTCATATTTGTGTTTCATATGAGGTTTCACTATGTTATACAGTCCCAAAACATATACCTTTTAATGTATAAATGTAATTATAAACATTAATAGTTAAATTTTTAAAAACATTTACTTTCTCATATTTCTTTTTCATGCCAAAATGAGACAATATTTAGGAGAAAATGTGGCTCAAGTGGTTTAGTGCCTGGTTACCACATGTGAGTCCCCAGATTCAGTTCCCAATGCCTCCTGAAAAAAACAAAAACAAATAATCAAAACAACTGAAAAAACCAACTTGGGGAAGCTGATGTGGCTCAGTGGTTGAGCACCAGCTTCCCACATACAAGGTCCTGGGTTCATTTCCCAGTCCTGGTACCTCAAAAATGAAAAAAAAAAAAAAAAAAAAAGAGAGACCATATTCAGAGAAAAATATAATAAAAATGGCAAATTAAAGAGAATTACTGGGGGAATTTCAACTCAAAAGCTGGAGCCTAGAAGAGCCCAGGATGGAGGGAGGTGGGTTGCAGGGCTGTGTGGGGATAGGAGTGGTGAAGACAGTGGTCCCAGGGAAGTGTTTATCCCAGGGAAGAAGGGCAAGCCAGGAGGGAGTCATGTGGCTCAATGGAGGGCCACTGCCACACTGACACACCACCATCGCCTCCCTTGCCACAGTCTCATACTTGCAGAACCACCGGGTTAGCCCCAGAGGAGTCATGACCAGGACTGTCAGCTGCCACTTCTCTTTAACTCTGGCATTTGACGTTCTAAATAGTAGATGTCTCAGAATAAATCTGTTTGAATTTATTCTGTTTGGGGTATGTTGGACTTCTTGAATATTGATATTCATATCTTCCATAAATATTGGAAATTTTTCAGCCATTATTTCCTCAAATATTTTTTTGCCCCTTTTCTGTTCTCTTCTCTTTCTTGGACACCTATAATGCATATGTTTCTGTGATTCATGCTAGCATTCTATTCTCTGAGACCCTCATTTTTTTTCTTTTCAATTTTTTCCATTCTTTTCTTTCAGTTCTTCTGTCTTTTCAAGTTCATATGCTCTGACTTCCAATTCACTAATTCTCTCTTCAATCAGTTCAAATCTATTATATGCTTCTAATATATATTTAATTTTTTTATTTAAAAAAATTTTTCTTCGGGAAGCGGCTGTGGCTCAATCAGTAGGGCTCCCGTTTACCATATGGGAGGCCCCGGGTTCGCTTCCTGGGGCCTCCTGGTGAAGGCAAGCCCGCCCGCATGGCATGGTTAGCTGACCCAGCGAGCACAAGCAGCAAGGTGGGGATAAATGAATAAATAAATAAAAGTTTAAAAAAAAATTTCTTGAAGTACATCACAATACATAAACATACATAAATAATAAGTGTATAATAATAACTGTGAACTTACAAAACAAACATACGTAACATCATATATGTAAATCATACCTCATCCTACCAACAATACCCTGCATTGTTGTGAAACATTTTTAACTAATGATTATAGAGCATCCTCAAAATATAACTACCGAGAGTGACACTCAGGATGGCGTTAGTGTAGGAGGGCACACACTGCAAGGTCCCAGAGCAAGGTGGATTGTGGACAGGGTCCTGCCCAGAGGTCTGTGCTGTGCATGCGTGGAGTGAGAAGCTTGGGACATCAATCTGCACGGATCAACGGCGTGGATGGAATGGTGAAGATTCGTGAGTTTTAAGGCTGCCGGTGGGGGTTGGCACAGACAGCTGAGCCCCGTGGTTAGGGAGAAAATATAAAATAAAATAAAATGGCCACTCGGAGCCACGAGCAGCCAAGAAAGTTTTATTTTCTGGGGATCGGGCTGCCTGGTGCCCCTTGGATCTTGCGTGAACAGAACAAACGATCTAATTGGCACCTGGTGAACCGGAGGGGGGATTCGGGTCAGGGGGAACAGAGCTGATTTCTGTAGCGACCCAAGGATAAGACCCGGGCCGCTGTGGAGCCAGGAAGAAGGGACACTTCCCAAAAGAGGGAGGGTTCTGTTGGAAGACAGGGAAGGGTATTTTTTATTTTCAGACATCGATCTGGCTGCCTGCACCGCCCCATAACTTTGGGGAGCAGATAAGCCGACCTGAACCAGCATCAGGCTGAGAGCTGATGCAAATCTGCACTCAAACTGATTTACTTAGCAATCCGGTGACACTCGAGCTCGGCTCCAGAAGAGGTGGAATCGGCCATCTTTAGCACTCCGCACTGACTAACATCAGAGCTACAGCTACCCTGGGGAGTCCAGGAAGTGGGACGTGCTTGATTAATTTCCACGGGCCCAGCTGGGGTCCTTCCATAAGGGGGTTGGTCTAGAGGAGGAATTATTTTGGGTCCTGTATTTCGCTAAAAAATTAAAATTAAAATTAAAAAAAAAAGAGAGAAGGTCACTTCAATAAATGAAAAATATATCCCTTTTAATTCAGTTTAATAGCTAAAAGCTGCTTCAGGACCTGCATATAGAACCCTTTGGGGAAAATGATTGATAAACACAAGCAGGCAGGAAGGATCCACGTGGACCCTAGGGAAATCATTGACCCCCCTTAGCTCTGTTTGACTGCTTGCCTGTGTGGATCTATGGTTTCTCTGTTTCTTTCTGGTCCCTTGCTTTTTTTTCCTCTTTCCTACGCTCTTTCTTTTTTCTTCCAATTTTTTTAAAATTAGGTGCTGCTAGCTTGTCGCTTCTTTGCTGTGCTTCTTTTTCAATAATTTCCCACTCGCTGTATATATTGATTTTGAATTACAAACTATCGCTTATCCTTCCTGCATCTTTCTGCCTTCTGTTTTCTGTTGTGGCTCTTAGATACAACATTTTCTCATAGGCCCACAACTCAAGGGTGTCAATTTCTATTCCATCTATTTTGTTTTCTTCTTTTTTTAAAATTAGTATTAACTTTTTCCTCTCAGAACTTTCCTTACTATTTCTCTCCCTCCTAATAATTCTAGCCTTCTAAATCACTATATAAATATTTCTCCATTTGTTTTCCCAGTCCATTGTAGGAACTCCATTTTTTTTCCTGGTACTCTACACTGCCTACACAAATTAAATATTAATCTCATTAAGTCTCAATTTGCCAATCTCCTGACTTTTATCAATATTACTATTATCCTTCTGCAATCCTGACATCTTTTGATTCCTCTGGCCCTAACATTTTGCCTTCAAGGGAACATAGAAAGAAGCAAGGAAATAAAACAAGAAGAAAAACTGCCAAAGAGAAAAATTAACTCACACCCAGAACCAACAGCTAAATAAAACTCTAGAGCATAGAGAAAACCTAATCAACTGAACAAACCCATCAAGATAATATGATGACCAGAGGGCAAAAAAATAATACAAATGACTCCGAGAAACTGGAAAACATTGACCAGTCCAATGCACAAAATAAAAACCAGGAAGCAATGCAGAACATTGAACAACTAATGAAAGCTATCCAAACAAATAACACGGACCAACTTAAAGAACTGAAGGAAGAGATTAAGGATATAAAGAAGACACTGGGAGAACATACTGAAGAAATAGCAAACATGCCTAAAAAGGTAATGGATATGATGGTGAACAATGGCACAAGCCAAGAAATGGAAAAGATGGTGGACTCATATAACAGCAGATTTGAACAGGAAGAGGAAAGAATTAGTGATATGGAAGACAATACAGCTGAAATTAAAGAGATTGTAGAACAGATAGACAAAAAGATAGAAAAAATCCAGCATGGACTCAGGGAATTAACCGATAATACAAAACACACAAACATGCGCATTATGGGCATCCCAGAAGGAGAAGAGAAGGGAAAGGGAACAGAAGGAGGGTTGAAGGAAATAATGGCTGAAAACTCCCAATGCTACTGAGAGAGATGGATGTGCAGATCCAGGAATCACAGGGCACCCCAAATAGTATAAATCCCAACAGGCCAACTCCAAGACATATACTTGTCAAAATGTCCAATGCTCAAGACAAAGAGAAAATAATCAAGGCAGCAAGAGAAAAGAAAGCCATCACATACAAGGGAAGAACAATAAGATTAAGTGCTGATTTCTCAGCTGAAACAATGGAGGCAAGAAGACAGTGGTATGACATAGTCAAAACACAAAAGAAAAAAACTTCCAGCCGCGAATTCTCTATGCAGCAAAATTAGCATTCAAAAATGATGGAGATTTCAAGATATTCACAGATAAACAGAAATTAAGAGAGTATGTCAATTAGAAACCTGCACTTTAAGAAATACTAAAGGAATCTCTACAAGCTGAAAGGAAAAAACAAGGGAGAGAGAGTTGGAGGAGAGTTTAAAAACAACTGAAAAGACAAAAAGAGAAACAAAACAACATGTGACATACATTAAACCAAAGAAAAAATGGCTGAAGTAAGAAATTCATTACGAGTAATAACACTGAATGTTAATGGATTAAATTCACCAATCAAAAGACACAGATTGGCAGAATGGATAAGAAAATATGATCCATCTATATGCTGTCTACAAGAAACCCACCTTCGACCCAGGGATTCAAGGAGGCTGAAAGTGAATGGCTGGAAAACCATTTTACAAGCTAACAATAGCCAAAAAAGGGCAGGAGTAGCTATTCTAATATCAGACAAAATAGACTTTAAATGCAAAACTATTATAAGAGACAAAGATGGACACTACATATTAGTAAAAGGAGTAATCTCTCAAGAAGAGAGAACAATCATCAACATTTACGCACCTAACCAGGGTGCCTCAAAATATATGCGGCAAAATATGGAAAAACTAAGAGGAGAAATAAATGCCTCTACAATTTTATAGCAGGGGACTTCAATACACCACCATCATCATCAGACAGAACATCTAGACAGAGAATCAATAAAAAAAACTAAGGCACTCAACAATACATTAGAAGAACTGGACTTAATAGACATATACAGAACACTACACCCAAATACAGCGGGATTTACATTCTTCTCGAGTGCACATGGAACATACTCCAAAATAGACCACATGCTAGGCCACAGAACAACTCTCAATGAATTCAGAAATATTGAGATTATACAAAGTAATTTACATGATCACAATGGAATGAACTTGGAAATCACTAAGGGCCACAGAAACAGGTTAGGCACAAGGATATGGAAGTTAAACAACACACTCTTAGACAAACAGTGGGTCAAAGAAGAAATCTCAAAAGAAATCAGTAACTACCTTGAAACTAATGAAAACAACAGCACAACATATCAAACCTATGGGATGCAGCGAAAGCAGTCCTGAGAGGGAAGTTCACAGGCATAAATTCATATATTAAAAAAGAAGAAGGAGCTAAAAGTGAAGACCTAACAGCACACTTGGAAGAATTGGAAAAACAACAACAAACTAAACCTAAAGGAAGTAGAAAGAAGGAAATAACAGAGATTAGAGCAGAACTAAATGAAATAGAGAATAAGAAAGCACTGGAAACAATAAACAAAACCAAAACTTGGTTCTTCGAGAATATCAACAAAATTGACAAACGCTTAGCCAGACTAAAAAAGAAAAAGAGAGAACAGATGCAAAAACATAAAATAAGGAATGAGCAAGGTGATATCACTACAGACCCCACAGAAATAAAGAACATCATAAGAGGATACTTTGAAAAATTATATGCCAACAAGAATGACAATTTAGAGGAAATGGACAATTTCCTAGAAACCCACAAACAGCCGACATTGATGAAAGAAGAAATAGATGAATGCAACAGTCCAATTACAAGTAAAGAGATAGACTCAGTCATCAAAAACCTCCCAACTAAGAAGAGTCCAGGACCAGATGACTTCACGGGTGAATTCTACCAAACAATCCGGAAAGAGCTAACCCCAATTCTACTTAAGCTCTTCCAAAAAAATAGAAGTAGAAGGAATATTGCCTAACTCATTCTATGATGCCAACATTACCCTAATACCAAAATCAAATAAAGATAATACAAGAAAGAAAAATTACAGAACAATTTTTCTAATGAACATAGATGCTAAAATCCTCAACAAAATACTAGCTAATCGCATTCAACAACATATAAAAAGGATTATACACCATGACCAAGTGGGTTTCATCCCGGGTATGCAAGGATGGTTCAATATAAGAAAATCAACAAATGTAATACACCACATAAACAGATTGAAAGAAAAAAAATCGCATGATCATCTCTATAGATGCAGAAAAAGCATTTGAAAATATACAGCACTCTTTCCTCATAAAAACACTACAAAAGTTAGGAATAGACGGAAACTTTCTGAAAATGATAATGGGTATATATTAAAAACGCAAAGCTAACATCATTTTCAACGGTGAAATCCTAAAAGCCTTCCCTCTGAGATCAAGAACAGGACAAGGATGTGCACTATCACCACTCCTATTTCACATTGTCTTAGATGTACTTGCACAAACTCTGAGACACGAAAAGGACATAAAAGGCATCCAGATTGGAAAAGAAGAAGTAAAATTTCATTGTTTGCAGATGACATGACCCTATACATGGAAAGCCCTGAGAAATCTACAACAAGGCTTCTAGAACTTATAAAGGAGTTCAGTAATGTTGCAGGCTATAAGATCAATGCTCAAAAATCAGTAGCATTTCTGTACACCAATACCGAGCAAACTGAGGAAGAAATCAGGAAAAAAATACCATTTACAATAGTAAATAAAAGAATCAAATACCTACGAATAAATTTAACTAAAGATATAAAGGAGTTATATACAGAAAACTACACAACGCTGTTAAAGGAAATCAAAGAAGACTTAAATAAATGGAAAAATATTCCCTGTTCATGGATAGGAAGGCTAAACATCATCAAGATGTCTATCCTACCCAAACTAATCAACAGATTTAATGCAATCCCAATAAAAGTCAACACTGTATTTATTAAGGAACTGGGAAAACTAACCACAAAATTTATTTAGAAATGCAAGAGGCCCCGAAATGCCAAAGACAAATTGAAAAAGAAAAATGAAGTTGGAGGTATCACACTACCTGACTTTAAAACATACTACAAAGCTACAGTGATCAAAACTGCATGGTATTGGCACAAGGACAGACCTACTGACCAATGGAACCGAATTGAGAGTTCTGATATAGATCCTCGCATATACAGTCATCTGATCTTTGACAAGGCCACAAAGCCCACCCATTTGGGAGAGAATGGCCTCTTTAACAAGTGGTGCTTGGAAAACTGGATATCCATATCCAAAAGAATGAGAGAAGAATACCATCTCACACCTTATACAAAAAGCAACTCAAGATGGATCAAAGATCTAAATATAAGAGCCAAAACCATAAAAACCTTGGAAGATAATGTAGGGAAGCATCTACAGGACCTTGTAATAGGAAATGGTTTCATGAACTTTACAGCCAAAGCACGATCAGCAAGAGAAAAAATAGATAAATGGGACCTCATCAAAATAAAAAACTTCTGCAGCTCAAAGGATGTTATTAAGAAAATAAAAAGGCTGCCTACCCAATGGGAGAAAATATTTGGCAACCATATATCTGATAGGAGCCTAATATTCTGCAAATATAAGGAAATCCTACACCTTGAAAATAAAAGGATAAACAACCCATTTAAAAAATGGGCAAGTGACCTGAAAAGACAATTCTCCAATGAAGAAATACAAATGGCTCAAAAGCACATGAAAAAATGATCAACATAGCTTGCTATCAGTGAAATAAATGCAAATCAAAACTACAATGAGATACCATCTTACACCCATCAGAATGGCAGCTATTAAAAAAACAGGAGACTCTAAATGTTGGAGAGGATGTGGAGGAATAGGAACCCTCATTCACTGCTGGTGCGAATGCGGTATGGTCCAGCCACTGTGGAGGACAGTTTGGCGGTTCCTCAGAAAACTAACAATAGATCTTCCATATGATCCAGCAATTCCACTGCTGGGTATATACCCAGAAGAACTGAAAGCAAAGACACAAACAGATATATGCACACCAATGTTCATAGCGACATTGTTCACCATTGCCAAATGTTGGAATCAGCCCCAGTGCCCAACAACAGACGAATGGATAAGCAAAATGTGGTACATACATACAATGGAATATTACTCAGCTGTAAGAAGGAACAAAGTGCTAACACATGGAATAACGTGGATGAATCTTGCAGACCTTATGTTGAGTGAAGCAAGCCAGGCACTGAAGGATGAACAGTATATGACTTCACTGATCTGAACTGAGGAAAGTGAGGAGTCTCTGAGAACCATTGTCTGAAAGATAGGTTAACAAGGGAGAGTAAGAGAAGAGCAGGCTTTGAGCCATCACCCTTATGGACATAATCTATGGTAAAGGGATAGAGTGTGGTTGCATGTTGGGGGAGGGGCAGATGAGTGGAGGTGTTCCTGGGTTTGGTGGTGCAGCACTGGTGGGTGGGTGGATTAGGAAGGGCAGGTTCAAATCCCCAGGGCATGTATCTGTGAATCTTGACATTCCATGGGTCGGGATAGGGTGGTATCATGGGCCCTCGGGGGCTGTGGGAAAGGGAACAGTCAAGATCTAATGGGGTGTTTGGTGGTCATGGGTAAGGTTTTTCATTACCTTACAGTAATGTACACAGGACATGGTAAATATGATCAAAATTATTAAACTATAATTTAAATTGTAAACTATACTGTAAATCATAGACAATGTTTAGTTGCTATATTTTGCTTTCTGTATAACAGTTATAACAATGTTAACATCCAAAAAAAGGGGGGGGTTAATATGGGGTGGGGAAGGGGTGTGGTTTGGTATCTGTGAGTCTCCGGCACTCCATGTGTGACTTTGCTGTGACCTAAAACTTCTTTGAAAATTAAATGCAAAATTGGGAGACAATGGGGATTGAGAGGGGGAAGATATCAAGGCACACTGGAAATCTGATAACACAGTGATAAAAGGAAGGCAAAAATGAAAAGATAAAGGGAAAAAAAAGAATAAATAAATATATATATGTATATGTATATGTATATATTTTAAGGCATTTCCTTTGCTTTTTTGCCCATTTTTTTGAATGTCCCAATCCGCTAATTATATTTTGTTTTGTTTTCTTTGTTTGTTTTATTATTAGTTTTTTTTTCTTGTTTTTTTTTTCCCTTCTCTTTTTTTTTCCCTGAGTTTCCTTATGTTTGTCTCTTGCATGTAAGCTTATCATAGTTGTTTCTTTTTCCTAGTAAATGTATTTATTTATTTTATGGACGACATGTTAATGGAGGATTTGGATCACAGAAGGGTTACAATGGGTACTGCAGGGGATTATTGCTGGGGGGTGTCTGGGAGGGGGGGATTCATGGGAGTTAGTTCATCCGAATATACATGAAGATATACAAAATCGTTCTAAAGATCAAAAGATGGGGAATGGTCACGATGGGTGGAAAATCACACAATAAATGAGGGAATCTGAATTCCTAGCCTGGAGAGCTCTGACACAGTCTCCAAGGGAGCAGCAATAGTCCTCTGAGCACAGGGACAGTGTCTGTCAAAAGAGGATGACCCACTGATGTGTTCTTTTAATTGATGACTACTCTTGTGAGTCTTTGCTCTTGTAACTGAGGCTTAGCCTGCAGTTGTGGGGTGCCTAAGGGTTGCCACCTGAGAGCCCCCTTGTTACTCAAATGTGGCCTCTCTCTAAGCCAAACTCAGCATATGATTGCACTACCTTCCCCCCAACGTGGGACATGACTCCTGAGGATGAGCCTCCCTGGCAATGAGGGATTAATACCAACTGGCAACACAACTGGAAAAAGACCTTGAATAAAAGGGGGGAAAGTTAAAGACAAATGAGTTCAAGTGGCTAAGAGACTTCAAAGAGAGTCGGGAGGTCATCCCAGAGGTAACTCTTACGCACACCTCAGTAGGAGCTCATAGAACATCTAAGTGCCTATCACCCCACACAGAGGGGCTCCTGAGAGCTCTGGAGACACCCAGGTCCTATATAAGTGGGATAGCCCCAGAGACTGATGCCTTATCAGTGGGCTGTTCTTTGGAATCTGTGCTCCTGAGAGTGACAGAATTGGACTCAAATAAGTCCTCCCTGCACATGGTTCACCAGTCCCTTCTATTCAAACCTATATGTGATGCAGAAGTTTTCAGGTATACTTCTAGAGATTGGAGCCTCTGGCCTACCTATGTGCCAGGTGTGCGTGGAATCTCAGTGGAGCTGCAACTCCTACCCTACAGCTCAATGGACTCATCCAAGTCACTTGGCGAGGAGACAATGATGGGCAACGGCCATCCCAGGGAATGGAGAGGGCCTGCATCTGCAGGAAGGATCATCCCACTCACCATATCCATGGGATATAAGCCCTCTCTCACTTGGAGGTGGAGTGGACATCACCATCCCAGTCCCCTCAGTATTGGGGGGAGAACTATGGACTAGAGTGGACTTGATGGTATTCTGTTGTACACATATGATGATTCCAGCAATGGAAGAAATTATAACAATGAGGTGGAGCCAGTGGCTACTTGACACTTTTGGGGCAGGGTGGGGATGAATAGTTGAAATACAGGGGCTTCTTTGGGATTTGGAGGTTGTCCTGTGTACCGTTGTGGCAATGGATATAGGCCATTTTAAATCAGCACACACCACTCAGAACTGTGTGGGAGAGAGTGTGGTCTACGATGTGAACTGTGGTCTAGGGTTGGTGGCAAGGCTCCAGGATGTGTAAGTCCATTGAGGGTGGTGGGCCACACTTGTGGGAGATGTTTGTGTGGGACGCGGTGGGAGGTGTGGGAGGTGGGCAACATGGGAATCCCAGGGGTAGTATTTTCAGTAATCTAAGCACCTCTTAAAATATATTTATGTATATATAAATAAATTTTTTAAAAAAGAAATGGAAACAGAAAAAAAATATATAACTACCAACCGAAGTATCTTACATTTAGTGTATTTTTCCCCAAACCACTCTATTATTATTTTTATTATTATTATTTATTAGTATTATTATTACATTATTTATATACATACATACAATGCCTTGCATTGTTGTGAGATATTTGTTACAAATGAAAGAATATCATCAAAATCTTACTTCTAATTATACTCTTTAACTTTCATTTGATGTATTTTCCTCACACCTACCATAGTATTATTTTCAAAATATATTTTTATGACACTAATTGTAAACTTACAAAAAAAACATGCACATGTGCAGGATTCCCATAAAACACCCCTCCATCAACAAACCATACTATGGTGGAACATTTGTTACAGATTATGAGATAATACCATCCAGCTATTATGAGGTCCATAGCATACATTGGGCACACTTTTTCCATACTCCACCATTATCAACACAGTACATCTTTGACTTAGATGCATGAACATTACATTATTACTGCTAACCACAGTCCATAGGTCATTCCAGTTGTATTTTTCCTATGCTTCTCCACATTCCCAACCACCCTGCAATAGTGATATACATCTGCTCTAGTTTACAAAGGACTCTCTTGCATCTGTACCATTAACCACAATTCTCATTCAATTCTGGGTTTACTGTGTTATTAAGTCCCTAGATTATTCTCTAGCTTACCAGCTGCTACTCACTATAATGAGTTACCATCAACTCTATACATTTCCACACTTTTACAATAAAGTTAATTAAAACTTCTACATACATTAAACATCATTAGTCCATCTCAGTCCTCCTCTTATCTCCTTTAAGAATCCACTAACTACTACCAGGTCTTGAAGATATTTTCCTATATTTTCTTCAAGAAGCTTTATGGTTCTTGCTTTTATATTTAGGTTTTTGATCCATTTTGAGTTAATTTTTGTATAAGGTGTGAGATACAGGTCCTCTTTCCTTCTTTTGGCTATGGATATCAAGTTCTCTCAGCACCATTTGCTGAATGGACTATTCTGTCCGAGCTGGGTGGGTTTGACAGGCTTGTCAAATATTACTTGACCATACATATGAGGGTCTGTTTCTGAACCATCAATTTAGTTCCATTGGTCTATATGTCTGTCTTTATGCCAGGACCATGCTGTTTTTACCACTGTAGTGGGGTAATATGATTTACAGTCTGGAAGTGAGAGTCCTGCAACTTCATTTTTCCTTTGTAAGATGTTTCTGGCTATTCAGGACCCCTTACCCTTCTAAATAAATTTGATAATCATGTTTTTCATTTATTTTAAAAATCCTGTGAAATTTTTATTGGGATACCATTGAATCTGTATATCAATTTGGGTAGAATTGACAACTTAATGATATTTAGTGTTCCAATCCATAAGCGTGGAATATTCTTCCAATTATTTGGGGCTTTTAAATTTTCTTTTAACAATGAGTCGTAGTTTTCTCAATACAAGTGCTTTACATCATTGGTTAAGTTTATTCCTAAATATTTGATTCTTTTCATCTCTATTGTAAATGGAACATTTTTTCCTGACTTCCTCCTCAGATTGCATATTACTAGTGTCTTTTAAAGTCTATTTCATCTAATATAAGTATAGGCACTCCAGCTTTTTTTGTTGTTGTTACTGAATGTGTGGAGTATCTTTTTACATTTCACTTTCAAGCTGTTGGTTTCCTTGGGTCTAAGGTGAATCTCTTGAAGACAGCAGATAAATGGCTCATATTTTCTTATTCATTCTGACAGTTGGTGTTTTTTGACTGTGGAGTTTCATCCATTAACATTCAATGTTACTACTATAAAGGCAGATCTTATTTCACTCATTTTGACCTTTGAGTTTTATCTGTCTTATTTTATTTTCACCACTCTTTTGAGACTTTTGGTTACTTTTACTGGTACAATCTTCATCTCTAGACTCTCTTCCAAGCCTCTCTCTCCTGACTTTTATTTTCAGACAGTAGCACACCCTTTAGTATTTCCTGCAAAGCCATCTCTTGGTTACAATCTCTATCAGTTTCTGTTTATCTGTGAATATTCTAAACTCACCCTCATTTTTGAAAGACAATCTTCCTGGATATAAGATTCTTGGCTGGAAATATATCATACCACTGTTTCCTTGCCTCCATGGTTTCTGATGAGTATTCTGCAATTAATCTTATTTGGTATCCCTTATATGTTTTGCATTGCTTTTCTCTTGCTGCTCTCAGAATTCTCTTTATCTTTGATATTTGACATGCTGATAGTATGTATCTCAGAGTTGGTCTATTCTGATTTATTCTGATGAGAATACATTGTCCTTCTTGGACATGGATATCCATGTCCTTCAATAGGGTTGGGAAATTTTCTATCACTATTTCTTCAAATATTCCTTCTGCCCCTTTTCCCTTCTCTTCTTCTGGGACACCCATGACACATATGTTTGCACATCTCTTGCTTTCATTTAGCTCCATGAGACCTTGTTCAATTCTTTCCAGTCGTCTTCATCAATTCTTTTGTATATTCACTATTGGAGGCCATTTCTTCAAGCTTACCTATCTTTTCTTTTACCTCCTCAAATCTGCTTTTATATGATTCCAGTGTATTTTTTATTTCATTTATTGTGCCTTTCATTCCCATAAGAGCTGTTATTTTTATATGTATGCTTTCAAATTCTTCTTTGTGCTCCTCCAATGTCTTCTTAATATCCTTAATCTCTTTAGCCATCTCATTGAATTTATTAAGGAGATTTGTTTGAACATCTACGATTGTTGTCTCCACTCCTTTATGTCATCTGGAGGCTTATCTGGTTCCTTTAACTGGGCCATATCTTCCTGCTTCTTTGTGTGGATTGTAATTTTTTGTTGGCATCTTGGTAACTGGATTACTAGATGTATTTTTTTCTGGGTGCTATTTCTCTCTTTAGTTTAAGACTTTCTTGCCCTTTCTCCCTTGCTGGCTTTGTAGTAGGTGCGAAGGATGTAATTGGTGCCATAAACTATAGAGGCCTAAGCTGCCTGCATTGTCCAAGGGACAGTTGCAGCTTCTCCCAACTCTCTCCTTTGCCAGAGGTAGGTACAGAACCACAGACATGTGTAGTAATCCAAGTCATGTGGGCCTAAACTCTAGTTGCCCAGAGAGATTGATTGAAGCTCCATACCCCTTCTTCCCCTGCCTAGGAAAGGAATGGAACTGGATTTGTGAGCAGCAATCTATGCTTTGTGGGTCCAAAATGATCTCAGGTGTCCTGGTAGACTCCTTATTCTTCAATCTGTGCCAGCTAAATGTACCTGCAGTTACCTGGATAAGCTGATGCAGAGCCCACCAGCTTCCTCCCTGCTAGAGGTAAGGCTGAAGCCTAAGTTATGGCTGCAGGCCAATTTGGGTGAAAGAAACTGGTCTCTACCATCACTGTGATTTTCAGTCAGCTTGGCTTTTGCTCATGCTGGGGATGGAGTCAAAATGGCAGCTACCAGCCTCCTTCTGACTTGGAAAGGTTCAAACTTTAGTTGTACTTAGGGTTATATTTTAGCCAGCTGAATTTACTAATCAGTAGCTCAAATTGGTGGCCAACCATCTTTTCTTCCTCTGTTTTTGGGAAATGGAGCTTCTAATTCCTGCCATAGAATAGCTCCTGGGGTGGCTTGCACTGCCAAAGTAGGATGATCACCAGCCTCCACATTGTGGCCTGTAGTTTCCAAGAGAGGTTAGCACAGCTCCCCCCAGCTTTCTCCCTGCCTAAGATGGGCTTGGGGTTTAGGCTAGAACTGTAATCTGATTTGGATGGAAAGAAGCCAGTCCCTACCAGCATTGTGATTTCTTTCCACCCCACTTCCCCTCATGCCAGGGGCAGAATTAAAATGGTGGCTACCAGCCTCTTTCTGACTTGCACAGGCTCAAACTTTAACTGTTCTTAAGATTATACCTAAGCCAGCTAAGTTTACTAATCAGTAGCTGAATTTGTTGCACAACGGTCTCTTCCCCATTTTTGGGAAGTAGAGCTTCCAATTCCAGCAGCAGAATAGCTCCTGAGGCCTCTTGTGCCACAAGTGAAGGATGGGCACTGGCCTCTGTGGCATGGAATGCTCTACTTATGAATCTTCTCTACAGATGGGCAGTCTCCTTTCATTCTTTCAAGAATGTTGTAGGATTCTCCTCTGGTCTCCTGGAGCTCCCAAAAGTTGCTTCAGGTAGCTCTGAGTGATTACTAATTGTCCCATAGTATGTGCTGACTCTAGGAGCTCCTTACTCTGCCACCTTCTTGCTGGTTGTCTCACCTCTAAATATATATTTAATCTCATTTACTGTGTCTCTTATTCCCATGAGTTCTGTTACTTTTCTTTGAAGGCTTTCAAATTGTTCTTTATGCTAATGCAGTGTCATCTTAGTATCCTTTATCTTTTTAGTCATTTTTCCTTCAACTCCTTGAATTGATTACAGAGATTCATGTGAACATCAGTGATTAGATGTCTTTATTCGTGTGTCTGATCTGTATTCTTGGTTTGTTCCTTTGGCTGGACCATATCTTCCTGTTTTTTAGTATGGCTTATCTTTTATTGCAATCTAGACATCTGGTTGTATGGTGATTTTACTCTATTGATCAATTTCTCTCTCTTGCCTAGTGGTTTTATTTCACAGCTATTCTTTTATTTCTGGTTCAGTTTTTTTCTAAAACTTTAAGATCACCTATTTAAGTTATCAAAACAGGGCCAGGAAGTCATTAATGGGGTGTAGACCAGCTCTAAAGTGACTGGAAAAGAAACAGGAGAGACAAACCTTGTCTTCCTTTATTTTCCTGGCTGACCAGTAGGTGGCTCTCTTTGGCAAATTTTTCCATTGTGATGATTAAGGATATTTGTTTGGACATCCATGATTAGATTTTCCACATTATACATCTCTTCCTGATTTTTAGTTTGTTCATTAGACTGGACCAGGACTTCCTGCTTCTTAGTATGGCTTGTAGATTTTTGCTGCTGTCTAGGCATCTGTTTATCTTAATGGACTTATTCAGTTGGTTAGCTTCTCTTTCTAGTCTAAGGTTATTTTGTTTGATTTTATTTTTGTTTGGTTTTGTTATTTTCTTTATCATTTTGTTCCACTTATTCTATATCCTTGTAGTTACCCATTTTCAAAGGAAAAATATGAGATCCACAGAAAAGGAGAGAAAAAGAAAAGGAAAAGAAAAATTAACAAAGATGAAGGAAAAAGAATAAAAAAGAGAGAAAATAAATATGAGGGAAAAGTAGTGAACAGAATTTTAAAAAGTTAAAATAGAAAATAAAATAAATAAAAGGCCAGATAAATGAAAAATAAGAGAGACAGACAAAACAGGGAAATGCCAAAAAGAAAGGAGAGGGAAAAATGAAAGAAGAAAAAATGAAAAAAAAAATAAACCTGCCAATCAATCACCCAATAGTCAGCTCTCTAGTAGTAACTGGATGAATTATAGAGAGAGAAAAAAAAAATGGAAATAGGAAAAATTAGAGGGAAAATACCCTTTGGTTAAGGTTCTCTCAGCTCTCCATGTGGCTCACCAAGCTCTTCCCTACACTAGTCAGTTAGGGTACTGGCATGCCTATGGGACTGCTCCTCAGCAGCTCCAGTCTCCCCCAGGGCCAGCTGAATGTACCCCTTCCCCCAGGGCCAGGTGGGTGGTTTCCTTCTCTTCCTGGGCTGGCTCCCTTATTCTCCTGGGCTGGTGGTGTGGTTCTGCTTTTCTCCAATACCCATCTGGGCCCTGTCCCTCTCCATCCACCCTCTCATAACCCGCACAAAGAGCCTAGCCTTCCCTTATGCCTGGCAAACCTCCCTACCTTACCACAGTTTCTAGAAGAAAAGTGCAGCCTGCAGTTCCCTACCCCACCATCTTGGATCCCCCCATTGTCTTCTGAGCCAGTGTTTCAAAATGAGCTTATACTGGTTTAACTCGGTGAAGAGAAACCACACTTAGCCCTCCACCACACCCTCCATCCACCCCAGGAGGAATATGTCTTTTCCCCTCTCCATTAGCTTGTTAGCTGCAGGTTTTACTGAGGCTGTTTGTTTTGAGGGTGGGGGTGATGGGTGCTATTCCCAGCCATGGGACCAGCAACTCAGTTATCCTTTTGGCCTCTTAGTCTCTCCATGCCCAGTCCCTCCTGAATGATGTGTGCAGTACTTTCCTGATCTGCAGGTCCCCAAAACAGCTCCCTGAGATGATTTATATGCTTTCCCCCTATTCTGTAAGAGTGCTGCACCCTGTCTGAGCAATTCCAATGCCATCTTCCTGGAACTCTTGCCATTGACTCTTGTTGCTTGGGTTTCACTTTTGCCCACAACTTAATTTTTCTTAATACCAGACCTTTGGGAAGACCTATATCACATACTAAATTTTACAAACCTTTCCATTGCCCTTTCTTATATTTAAAGGGACCATGTCTCATCTTCATGTTAATGAGTATTCTACATACATGAGACCCTTCAATAACATCTTTCCTCATGAATATGAATTCTCTATCTTGCCCCCAGCCCATTCAGGACTAGAGTCCAGATTGAGGCAGATACTTTCCTGGGGCCCTTTATTGACAGATTATCATATAGTCCCAGCATCTGTTTTGGGACCATTTGTTATGGGATACATTTAAACCTAAATTATCACCACCTAGGAATATTCCACTTTTTTCAGGATATAAGGGGTAGATGATTAATTTTCTCCCTGAATCTCCTTCAGTAAATTTAAGTTAAGGCTCCAGGGTCATTTACATAAATTTGTGTACCAACAATAAGGGAGGTAAATAATTCCACTTGGTAAATGATAGTCACATTAGAAAATAATGATGTAGCAAAACCTTATCTTACCATGATGAAACAAAAAAAATATTATCAATATTATTATTTGTAATATTATTATTGGTAATAATTCATGCCAAGATGGAGGGGAGCAGCATAAAACAAGAAAAAGCCTGTTGGATGCAGGTCCACATCATTCTTTTGGCTTTTTGGGGGGGAATCAGAGTGGTTTCATTGGTTTGCAATCCAGAGGTTCAAACCCTCCAAATAAGCCATTCTTTCAACCAAAAATATCAAATGCAGAGGTGTACATGGCATCAAATATAGCTAATACAAGCCCTATAGCCCAAAGAACTTTCTAGCTTGTCTATCTCCAACTGAACCAACAACTGAAGCAAATGACCTATAGTAATTGGTTAAACTGGAGGAGGTGACTACAGACTAATGCTGGAGCTCCAATCTCAGCCACAAGTATTTTAATTACCAAACAACCTGACTCTTTATTAGCTTCATGCACCCAAATCTGTCCATATATTTAAAACATATTTGCAACAGAGTCCTTTTCATCCATCACCTATCTGAGCAAAATCTTGGACTGTTGGGAGCTTTTATATGCAGAGACCATTAATTGTGGCTTTAATTGTGGTAACTGGGTGCTGGCTTTTTGGACAAACTACACCTGCATCAACTTTGCTAGCTGTGTATTCACAGAGCCCCTTGATTTAGTAGATATTTATAAATCAGACTCTTGGTCTAATGTTACTTTCAAATTCTACAAGCAGCTAGAGGTTAGGAGTTGCTGGTCACTGGCCCTGAATGAGCAGCCTCTGGGGCAGGGTGGTGGACTCTTCCAGGGAGGGGCCCTGTCACATGTGTAGGGCTGACTCTGCCTCAGCTACTCCCCTCTTGGGGGGCTCTCAGCCTTGACCCACTTCATCTGGGCCTGCCACAGACAGTGCCTGAGGAGTTGGGAGGCTTCAGAATGGCCAATGTCTAGTGGCAGTTCCCAGGTGAAGAGGCAGTGGCACCAGGCTCTTCTTCAAGCCTTCCAGACCCATGTTCAAATTCTATCCCCTGCCATAACACCAGACTGATAGTAAATTTAATTCAGAACCAAGGTTTAAAAAACTGGAGCCACTCCATTTGCCAGGATAAATTGTAAATGAAGTCAATTTTGTACAAAAATGCACTACAACAGATACAAGTCAGTATAATTTATGGGGAAACCTGATATGCAGTAACTCCAAATTTCCCTTTATTACAGATGATCCAATACAATTACAGAAATTCTATTATAAAATCCTTCTTTTTGGTGATTGTGATGTCCCTTTAACAGGCATTGAGCAAATTGTCACAGTAAATGACCACAAAAGGAAACAGAAAGTCTTAGGGCCCAAGCAGAAACTGAAATTCAATCTAACAGAGTTGATTATTTTTTGCAAAGATTTCAGGATTGTCAGACCCCAAAAGGGCCCAAGCAGAAACTGAAATTTAATCCAACAGAGTTGATTATTTATTGCAAAGATTTCAGGATTGTCAGACCCCAAAAGTATGAAAAAGGTATGCTTTGCAATTGCTCATTTTTCCCAGCCAACAGATCTGCAGCTACTATGCATTTGAATATGTTGGAAAAAATAACCCAATTCAACCAACAAACTAAATGGGCTCCCTTCAGGAAGTGGAGGAGGAGGTGGTGGAGCTGGAGATGGCAACAGCCCAAAAGTCCCCTGTTCGATGTTTACTAAGATTGAGGCAGAGAAACCAAAGTTTGGGTGTTTCTGGGTGGAGAGTTTGTTCCACGAACAAGGGTTACATGATATCCACTTGCCTTCCAGAATACTTTGTAGTTCCAACTTCTTTAGCAGACCAAGACCTAAAGATCTTTTCCCATTCTTTTGTTGGAACAAGGGTGCCACTTCTGTACTGGAGCCCCCCTAACAGCAGTGCCTTGGTGAAAATGGACCTCATAAAAAATGTGTTGTAGCAAAACAAACAAACAAACAAAAAAAAAAAAAAAAAAAAAAAACGTCTGTAATGCAATAATAAAAAGTCATCAACCAAGAAGTGATTTTACAAATTGGATTGAATAAGACCTTGCCTAATATCCAAGAAATATAGATGGTATTCATAAAACTTAAGCAACTATGTGTTTTCTTTAGCATCTTATGTGTTAATGAGCCTTTTGAAGAAACTGAATAGAAATGGCTATCTTCATTGGATAGTATTCAGTGGTTAGAACATGTAAGAGCTTTCCTTAAACATTCAGTAGAAATTGTGTACATTTTAGAGAACAAACATCTCTCTGTAATACTACAAGAGGAGGAAGGAAGAGATTTGAGTAGTTTCATAGCTTCTCTTATTCAAGTGTTGCTGGAGCCCTATTTTAGGACAATTACTGTATTTCAGAATCTGATACAGATGGAGTGGTTCATGGCTGGCTACCAGTTCCTCTACAGACACAACCATTTAAAGAGATTGGAAAAAGTGTTTCCCTTATTTTTCCTATTCTTGGATGCCACATGGTAACTGTTAGAAATCTATCCAGTGGTGTTCAAGTTCTCTGAAACTTCCTTAGCAGTCCTGTACTGACAGTACCTGCATATTACTGTTCAGTGGGTTCCTATTCAACTGTCTTCACCAGTGGGTAAAACAAAGCATAGAATTTGCTATAAATGAAAATATCCAAATGGGTGATGAAAAGGGCTTAAAATTCCCTTAGTTTGGGACAGGTCTCTTCAGTTTACAGGAAAGGATTGCACCCTTTTCCATAACCCTTATATGTTGGGAAGAGCATGCCTTATGTACAGAACAGCTCTGTGAAATCTTTTAAGTGGACAAAGAGAAGCTCCAGCTCCATGCTAAGAGGTCTACTGTCATCTTTCAAGAATGGGCTCATCAGGAACCAAGAACTGCTTGCAAGGAGAAACTCCTTAAATATTAAAACTGAAGCCAGAACCTCTTCAGCACATGGGCAGCCAGGATGGCAGCTTGGAGAAGTATTTCAAGGAGTGGTTTTCCAAGGTGGTCTACCTGAATGTTGCTTTCCTGCCACAGGCCTCTGGAGCACATGTAAAGCTGTGAAATCTGTGCTACTTCCTTTGAGTTTCTGAGGTACAGATCAGTACAGATCAAAGGTGGTGGCTTCATCACTGCCTGAGGCTCTCTTTCCTGGTGTTGAAGTCAAGCTGTTGGGTAGGATGCTCCAGCAGCACAGGAGCAGCCCTTTCCAAGTCTTCAGCATTGGAGTTGGAGCAGAGCAGGATGTGCTTCTGAGCCAGCAGCCCACACAAGGTCTTGGAGACACCAGAGTATCTCTTAGCTTCATTTCCATTTCCTCCTGCAGGGACTGTATGCGAACAATGCATTCTAGGAACACAGTAAGAAAAATTTAAGTGGGGTCAAAATATGGCTATCTACTGAGGCACTAGAAAGTGAAAATGAACCGTAGTATTTTTGAACATTTTGAGGAAAGCTGTAATTTTTTGCCTCTAAATTGAAATTGCTAACCTAGGCATTTGAAGCTCTAATAATTGTTCAGTGATGCTTCTTTCACATTTTTAAAAATAGGCATAACAGTACTCAGGACAACCTCCAACTCCCAAAGAAGCCCCTGTATTTCAACTGCTCATCCCCTCCCTACCCCAAAAGTGTCAAGTGGCCACTGGCTCCACCTCATTGTTATAATTTCTTGCATTGCTAGAATCACCATATGTGAACAAGAGAATACAACCGATGTAGGCCATTTTAAATCAGCACACACCACTCAGAACTGAGTGGGAGAGAGTGTGGTCTACAGTGTGAACTGTGGTCTATGGTTGGTGGCAAGGCTCCAGGATGTGTAAGTTCATTGAGGGTGGTGGGCCACACTTGTGGGAGATGTTTGTGTGGGATGTGGTGGGAGGTGTGTGAGGTGGGCAATATGGGAATCCCAGTGGGTTCCATGTAATATTTTGGGTAATCTAAGCACCTCTTAATATATATATATATAACATTTTTGTAAGCAAATACACATATATGCATATATATTTATATATCATTTTGCAAATGTTTGTATGAATTGTGAGAATTTTTATTTTTACCCATAATAAAAAAAAATAAAAAAATAGGCATACATTTTGGTTTTTAACTTTTTATCATTATAGGTCTCATTTATTTTTAGATGGTTTTCAGGCAGGCAGCCTCTTATTTTAACCGTTGTGGATCTAATCAGAATTTGTTGCTGCATGTATTTTATCTGTATCCATTTTTCCTACCACTTAAAAGTTACCTGATCCTTGGTTAGATCAACAACCCAGAGAAGCAGGCAGCAGGAAAATGAACGAGTTAGTGTTTAGTCTTTTTCCAGAAATAACTGCTAACCTTCCCCAAAGGCTAATAGGTTTTCTTGTTTTCTGGTTACTTTATGTTCTTTCTAATGGAATTCAACTGATGCAGTTTCAGTGTTCCAAGGCTGTACTTCATTGTTTTAGATCATATTTTTGGGACTTTAGAACATAGTTTAAGATCATGAATTTGCTTTTACTATATAGGACTAACTTTAAAATGATATGCACTGTTAACTTTAAGGCCTTTGCTTTAAATATATTATTAAACATAGGCATGCCTTTGGTGTTGATATTAAGAGTGAAATATATTTTCAAATTTAAAAAAATAGGATGTTAAAGCCCTACTACATGTCATTAGATGTGGCTCAGGCAACTGGGCTCCTGCCCACCACATGAGAGGTTGCTGGTTTGTATCCTGGTCCAAAAAGTCTTCTTTGTCTCCTAAAGAAGACAGTGAGGTGGTGCAATGGGCAGATGCAGCAATCTGAGACAACAAGAGACACAAGAAGAAAAAAGACATAATGAGAGACACAGCAAAAGCAGGGAGCAGAAGTGGCTGAAGTGATTAGGCACCTCTCTCCCACATCGGAGGTCCTGGGTTTGGTTCCTGGTGCCTCCTAAGGAAATTGGGAAGATGAACAGACACAGCAAGTGAAAAGCAATGAGGGGGTGGGGAGAGAGAAGTAAATAAAATAAATCTTGAAAAAATAAAACACTGCATATTGGAAACAGGCTGGGCACATGAGGTTTCATGACAACAGCTGGGGATCCCCAGACCCCACATTCCTCTTCTGAATGTCACTGAAGACACAGAAGGAATATGGATGTGATTCTTAGAGACTCCCAGGAGCTGCTGCTCTGGTTGAGAGTGCTGGATACACTAGAAACACCCTCTCTGCAAATACAAGACTTCCTGGGAGGCATTTGGGCTGACCTGAGAATATGTCAATATTTGCACTCTGGAAAACTACCACTGGCACTTTGCCTTGGAAATAATGGAGACCACAAGACAGGTCACCTGCATAAAATTCCGTCTTCTCTCAAACAAGATTAACACTAAGGAATCTGAAGAGAGAACAGGAGAAATAAAAAGGCACTTCTCAGAATACTGCTATTTTTTAATAAAGAGTGAGAGAAACCTCCACCCCCACCCACTCCTGACTTATGGCAGCAATATTAAGAGGAGATTGAGAGGCAGGCAGAGGTGTCATCTTAGTCTGAAACACCCTTGTTTTCAAATTGTGTTGGGATCCTAGCCAAAGCTGTGAGGGGTGAAGGCTAAGCTTATGACAACAATGACATTTAGCTCCATTCTCTCCACACCCCACTCCCTGTTTCAAAGATAGATGTTTTCAAGTTTGGTTTTATTATTTAGAGTTTTTGAAATTGCCATCTTTATTAAGATTTTAAACATTTTTATAATGAAGTGTCCAGTAGATTATTTCATTTCTTAAAATAAGTTTTTTTTTCAAAATACCATGTTTTAACATTATATGTAATAAAAGCTATTTCTGTTTGAATAATTCGGCTTTCAAAAATTGTATTATAATTTCCCTGGATTTAAAAAGACAGTTACTGTAAAAGTCAATGTTACTGCCAACTTGTTGCCAAGGAACTAGGGACAATTTTCAATTCATACAAATAACATCATTGTCACTAAACATTTTATAGATGTTCACTGGAAACTAGCTCCAACCCCCTTAAAGTATAATAGCATACCCTGCCATTAAAAGTGAAATATTTCTCCCTTTTTCATTAAGTTGCTTTTTTATGACAAATTGTTCTAACTTCATTGTTCTTTGGCTTGAGCAATTATCTGTATATAATTTTCTTCCCTCTTGCATTCATTTCAATGCCATTAGAAATTATATTATTAATTTACAATTTTTTAAAGAAATTAGGTACTATGGAGAAAGCAAGATGGTGTTGCTTAAACTGAACACTCACCATCTCTCTCACAAAAGACAGCTGATTGGTGAAAGGATCCTGCCCAAATGAACTGTTCTGGGACCCACAGAGTGAGAGACTTTGGGATATGGATCTGGAGGGAGCTGGACAGGGAGATAGATTGCTCGAGATAAAACCAGAACAGAAAGCAGCAAGGAGATAGAACAAGAAAAATAAAGTGTCAAAGAGAAAACAACACACAAACAAAACTAACAACTAAAAAAATTCTAGAGCAGAGAGAGATGCTAACCAACTGAATAAACCCATCAAGATAAATGATGACCAGAGGGCAACAAAAAATTACAAACCATATAAAGAAACAGGAAGACATGGACCAGTCTGATGAACAAACTAAAAACCAGGAAGAGATGCAGAAAACAGAAAAACTAATCAAAGCTGTCCAAAAAATACCATGGGCAAACTTAATAAAGTGAAGGAAGAGATTAAGGATATTAAGAAGACACAGGGAGAATATACTGAAGAAATTGTAAACATACTTAAAAAGATAATGGATATGATGGTGATGAGCAGCACAATCCAAGAAATAAAAAAGATGCTGGAATCACATAACAGCAGATTTGAACAGGCAGAAGAAAAAATTAGTGATGTGGAAGACTGTACATCTGAAATAAAAAACTATAGTAGAACAGATAGATAAAAAGATAGGAAAATCCATCAGGGACTTAAGGATTTACTGACAACACAAAATGCACAAACATATGAATTATAGGCTTTCCAAAGTGAGAAAAAAAGGGAAAGGGAACAGAGGGAATGTTGAAGGAAATAATGGCTGAAAGCTTTTCAACCTTATTGAGGGATATGGACATATATGTCCAGGAAGCACAGCACACTCCAAACAATATATATCCCAACAGGCCTTCTCCAAGACATATACTTGTCAAAATGTCCAATACTCGAGACTAAGAGAAAATACTCATGGCAGCAAGAGAAAAGAGAACCATTCACACAAGGGAAGCTCGATAAGATTAAATATTGATTTCTCATCTGAAACTATGGGGGCAAGAATACAGTAGTATGACATAGTGAAGGTACTAAAATAAAAATTAAAAAATCCCACCCACGACTTCTCTTTCCAGCAAATCTAACATTAAAAAATGATGGAGAGTTCAAAATGTTCACAGATAAACAGAAATTAAGAGAGTATGCCAATAAGAAACCTGCTTTTCAAGAAATACTAAAGGAAGTTCTACAGTTTGAAAGGAAAAAACAGAAGCGAGAGAGTTGGAGCAGAGTGTAAGAACAACTAAAAAGAAAAACAAAGAAATAAAAACAACATATGACATACATAAACCCAAAGAAAATATGGCTGATTTAAGAAATTCCTTGAGAGTAATAACAAAGAATATTAATGGATTAAACTCACCAGTCAAGAGACACAGACTGGCAGCATGGATAAGGAAATATTACCCATCTATATGTTGTCTACAAGAAACACACATTAGATCCAGGGATTCAAGGGGCTGAAAGTGAATGGATGCAAAATAATTTTACATGCAAACAGTAACCAAAAAAAGTGCAGGAGTAGCTATACTAATAGCGGACAAAATAGACTTTAAATGCAAAACTGTTGTAAGAGAAAAAGATGGACACTATATATTAGCAAAAGGCATAATTTTTCAAGAAGAAAGAACAATCATGAACATTTATGCACCTAATCAGTATGCCTCAAAATACATGAGGCAAACACTGGAAAGAAAAAGTGGAGACATAAATGCCTCTACAGTTATAGTGAGAGAATTTAATTCAACATTATCACCACTAGACAGAACACCTAGACAGAAAATCAATAAGGAAACAAAGACTCTGAATAATACATTAGAGGAGCTGGACCTAATAGACATATACAGAATGCTACACACAAATACAGCAGGATATGCATTCTTCTTGGGTGCACATGGATCATACTCCAAAGTAGGCCACATGCTAGGCAAAAGAACAAACTCAATGAATTCAGAAAGATTGAGATTATACAAAATAATTTCTCTGACCACAATGGAATGAAATTGGAAATCACTAAGGGCCAGAGAACCAAATTAGGCACAATTATATGTAAGCTAAACAACACACTCATAGACAAAGAGTGGCTCAAGGAGGAAATTACAAAAGAAATCAGTGACTACCTTGAAATGAGTGAAAATGACCACACAACATATCAAAACTTATAGGATGCATTCAAAGCTGTATTGATAGGGAAATTAATAGCTATAAATGCATATATTAAACAAGGAGAAAGAGCTTAAATTGAAGACTTAAATGCACAGCTGGAGGAAATGGAAAAACAATAACAAACTAACCCCCAAGGAAGTTGAAAGAAGGAAAAACATAGATAAGAGTAGAACTAAATGAAATAGAAATAAGAAAGCACTAGAAAAAATAAACAAAACAAAAAGCTGGTTCTTCAACAAGATCAATAAAATTGACAAACCCTTAGCTAGACTAACAAAGAAAAAGAGAGAACAGATGCAAATATACAAAATAAGGAATGAGGATGGGGATATCACTACTGACCCACAGAAATAAAGAATACCACAAGATAATACTTTAAAAAATTATATTCCAACAAGAATGATAATTTAGAGGAAATGGACAAATTCCTAGAAACACTCAAGCAGCCTACATTGATGAAAGAAGAGATTGATGAACCCAACAGTCCAATTACCAGTAAAGAGATAGACTTGGTCATCAAAAACCTCCCAACTAAGAAAAGCCCAGGACAAGAGAGCTTCACAGGTGAATTCTACCAAACATTCCAGAAAAAGCTAACACAAATCCTGCTTAAGCTCTTCCAAAAAATAAAAGTAGAAAGAACATTGTCTAACTCATTCTATGATGAAAACGTTACCCTAATACCATAGTCAAACAAAGATACCCCAAAAAAGGAAAATTATAGACCAATCTCTCTAATGAACCTAGATGCTAAAATCCTCAACATATTACTTGCTAATTGCATTCAACAACATATTAAAAGAATTATACACCATGACAAAAGGGGTTTCATCCGGGGTATGCAAGTATGATTCAACATAAGAAAATCAAACAATGTAATACACAACAGATTGAAGAAAAAAATCACATGATCATCTCTATAGATGCAGAAAAAACATTTGAAAAAATACAGCACAATTTCCTGATAAAAACATTGCAAAAGATAGGAATAGAAGGAAACTGTCTAAAGGTGATAAAGGGTATATATGAAAAACCCAAAGCTAATATCATCTTCAATGGTGAAATCCTAAAAGCCTTCCCTCTGAGATCAGGAACAAGACAGGGATACCCACTATCACCACTCTTTTTTTTTTTTTTAATTTTTATTGTGGGTAAAAATCAAAATTCTCACAATACATACAAACATTTGCAAAATGATATATAAATATACATGCATATATGTGTATTTGCTTACAAAAATGATATATATATATATATATATATATATATATATATATATATTTTTTTTTTAAGAGGTGCTTAGATTACCCAAAATATTACACGGAACCCACTGGGATTCCCATGTTGCCCACCTCCCACATCTCCCATCACCTCCCACACAAGCATCTCCCACAAGTGTGGCCCACCACCCTCAATGAACTTACACATCCTGGAGCCTTGCCACCAACCATACTTACCTGGCAGGGGAGGGAGATACCATGATCACCACTCTTTTTTAACATTGTCTTAGAAGTACTTGCTCAAGCTCTGAGGCAAGAAAAAGATATAAAAGCATCCAAATTGGAAAAGAAGAAGTAAAAATATCACTGTTTGCAGACGATATACATAGAAAGCCCTGAGAAACCTGCAGCAAAGCTTCTAGAACTTATAAAGGTGTTCAGTAAAGTCACAGGCTATAAAAGCAATGCTCAAAAATCAGTAGCATTTCTGTACACCAGTAATGAGCAATCTGAGTATGAAATTTAAAAAAATATCATTTACAATAGTAACTAAAAGAATCAAACACCTAGGAATAAATTTAACTAAAGATGTAAAGGACTTATATACAGAAAGCTATACAACACGGTTAAAGGAAATCAAAGAATTAAATTATTGGAACAATCTTCCCTGTTCATGGATAGGAAGACTAAACATCCTCAAGATGTCTATCTATCCTACCTAAACTAATCTACAAATTTATGCAATCCCAATAAAAATCAACACTGTATTTTTTAATGAATTGGAAAAACTAAATACAAAATATATTTGGAAGGGTAAGAGGCTCTGAGTTGCCAAAGACATATTGAAAAAGAAAATTGAATTTGGAGGTATCACACTACCTGAATTTAAAACATACTACAAAGGTACAGTGGTCAAAACTTCCTGTTATTGGCACTAGGATAGACATACTGACCAATGGAACTGAATTGAGAGTCTGATATAGATCCTTGCATATACAGTCATCTGATATTCAATAAGGCCACCAACACAACTTAGTTGGGAGAGAATGGCCTCTTCAACAAGTGGTGCTTGTAGAACAGGATATCCATATCCAAAAGAATGAGAGAGGAACATTATCTCACACCTTATACAAAAATCAACTCAAATAGATCAATGATCTAAATATAAGAGCCAAAACCATAAAGATCTTGTAAGATAATATAAGGAAGTATCTACAGGACCTTGTAATAGGAAATGGTTTCATGAACTTCACACCCAAAGCATGAGCAGCAAAAGAAAAATAGATAAATGGGATCTCCTAAAAATTAAAAACTTTTCCACCTCAAAGTACCTTATCCAGAAAATAAAAAGACAGCCTACCCAATGTGAGAAAATATTTGGCAATCATATATCTGATAGGAGCCTAATATACTGCATAAATAAAACATCCTACAATTCAAAAATAAAAAGGCAAACAACCCATATAAAAAAAGGGCAAGTGACCCTAAAAGACACTTCTCCAAGGAAGAAATAGAAATGGCTAAAAAGCACATGAAAAGATAATCGACATTGCTAGCTATTAGGGAAATACAAATCAAAACTACATTGAGATACCATCTTACACCCATTAGAATGGCAGCTATTAAAAAAACCGCAGGCTATAAGTGTTGGAAAACATGTGGAGGAATGGGAGCCCTCATCCACTGCTGGTGGGATTGTGAAATGATCCAGCCACTGTGGAGGACAGTCTGGGAGTCCCTCAAAAAAACTATTTATAGATCTTCTGTATGATCCAGCGATTCCACTGCTGAGTATATACCCAGAAGAATTGAAAGCAAAGAACCAAACAGATGTATGCACACCAATGTTCAGAGCAGCATTGTTCACTTTTGCCAAAAGTTGGAATCAACCCAGGTGCCCATCAACAGATGAATGGATAAACAAAATGTGGTACATATATACAATGGAATATTACTCAACTGTAAGAAAGAATAAAGTGCTAACACATAGGATAACATGGATGAATCTTGAAGACCTTATGTTTAGTGAAGCAAACCAGGCATTGAAAGATTAACAGTACATGACTTCATTGATATGAATTACAGAAATTGAGCAATCTCAGAGAGCTCTTGTCTGAAAGATAGGTTTACAGGAAAGAGAAAGAGAAGAGAAGGTTGTGAGCCATCACCCATATGGATGTAATCTATAGTAAAGTGATAGAGTGTAGTTGTGTATTGAAGGGATAGGACAGGAGGGTAGTGATATTATTGGGTTGAGTTGTGCAGGGTTAACAGGTGGGTAGATTGGGAAGGGTAGGTTAGAAAACTCAGGATACTGGGGGAGAGTTGGGAGAGGGACCAGGTGAACACTTGGGATTTGTGGGTATGAGGTTGGAAGTACAGAGGTGGGAATGTTCTTATGGCAATATGACAAGGAAGGGTCATTTGTTTAGGGTGTTGTTTGGGGGGGCATTCAGGACAGGGTACACTTGGAGCAGGCTTCTAGGGAGTGTGTGAGTGTTCTTTCTGTCATAATGTGTTGTATCAGTGGGTGGAGTCCTACATAATGAGTGGGAAGGATTTGAACTCCCATCTTTTGGAGAACTGATTCATTCAGAAATAGACAGGAGGGGGTCTCTCAAGAGCAAGCATTGTTCCTAATAGAGAAGGACAAACCAGTGTGTCAAGACCTCTTGTTGCATGGAACTATGAATCTTTTCATCCGACGAATCAAGCCAGGGGCTTATCATGGGCCCTGGGGGGATGGGGAGGGAGGAACAGAATAGATCAAACAGGGGATATTTAGTGGTCAGTGGAAAAGTTCTTCATTACCTTACAGTGATGTACACAGGAGATGGTAAATATCATCAAAATTTATAAAAGTGTACGGTCTAAAATGTGAAGCATACTGTAAACCATTGACAATGTTTAGTAGCTATGTTTCACTATTTGTATATCAGTTATAACAATGCTACCATCCACATATAAAAAGGTATTAATGTGTGGGGGGGAGGAAAGTGGGAGGAGGTTGGGTATATGAGAGTCTCTTGTATTCTGTGTTTGACTTTGCTGTGGTCTAAAACTTCTTTGAAAACAAAATGAAAAATAGTGAGACACTGGGGTATGAGAGGTGGAAGGTGCCACGGTACAGACGACAACAGATATTGCAGTGATAATAGGCCACATGTCAAAAAAAATTTTTTTAATTTTTAAAATATTTTTCATTTTTAAATATCCCAATGTCTTAATTTTATGTTATTTTTAGTTTTTTAAATTTTTTTCATGCTTTTTATCTTATACATTTAAACATTATTATTTCATTTTCTCATTAACTGTATTTGGCTATTGAATTCACTTCATTATTAAAGAAGCTTTGGATCTCAGAAGGGTTTCAACTGAGGTGAGAGAGGATCATTGGTGGGGGGTGTCAGGGATTGGGGGTGCATGAGAGGAAGTTCACATGAACATGCATATAAGGTATATAATATTGTTCAAATGTTCACGGGGCATTGTCACAGTTGGTGGAGAACCACCCAATAAATGAGAGAATCCTGAATTACCATCCTGGAGAGCTCTGGCACATTCTGTAAGGGAGCAGCAACAGTCCCCCAAGTACAGGGGCAGTGTCAGACAAAGAAGGATGATCCACTGATGGACCCTTCTTATTGATAACTAGCTTTATGACTCTTTGATCTTGAAATTGAAACTTAGCCTATTGTTATGGGGTGCCTAAGCATTGCCTCCTGAGAGCCTCCTTGTTGCTCATATGTGTCCTATCTCTAAGCCAAACCCAGCATATGAATGCATTACCTTCCTCCCAGCATGGGACATGACTCCCGGGGAAGAGACTCCCTGGCACTGAAAGATTGCTACCAAGTGCCAACTGGCAATGCAGTAAGAAAAAGACCTCTAATAAAAGGGGGGAAAGGTAAAGACAAATGAGTTTATATGACTAAGAGACTCCAAAGTGAGTCGGGACATCATCCCAGAGGTAATGCTTATATATATATCTGTAGCACCTCATAGTCTTCTAAAGTGGATGTCACCCCAAATAGATGGGCTCCTGAGGGCTCTGGAGACACCCAGGTCATATATTAGGGTGGATAGCTCTGGAGTTTGGTGCCTTGCCAGTGGGCCCTACTTTGGTGTTTGTGTTCCTGAGAGTGACAGAGTTGGACTCAAACATGTCTCCCCTGCACATGGTTCATCTGTCCTTTCTATTCAAACCTATACTTGGTACTGCAGTTTGTAGGTGTACACCCAGATACTGAGGTCTTTGGACTGTCCATGTGCTAGCTGGGCCTGGAATCTTGGTGGAGCTGCAACTCCTAGTCTACAGCTCAATGGACTCACCAATGACACCTGGCGGGGACATGATGATGGACAACAGCTGTCCCATGGAATGGAGAGAGTCTGCACCTGCAGGCATTGGAATCCCATCCATCTTATCCATGGTATATAAGATCCTTCTCAATTGGAGGTGGAATAGACATCACCATCCCAGACTCCTCAGGATTAGGGAAAGAGCTATGGACCAGAGTGGACTTACTGACATTCTATTATAGACATATTGTGATTCAAGCCAAGGAAAAAATTACAACATTAATGTGGAGCCAGTGGCCACTGGACACTCTGGGAGCAGGGAGAGGGAAAAGCAGTTTTAATACAGGGGCTTTTTCAGGACTTGGGAATTATCCTGAGTGACATTGCCACTACAGAAATAAGCCATTTTATATCATCACATAACATGCAGTACTGAGTGGGTGAGAGTGTGGTCTACAATGTGAACTATGGACCATACTTAATGGCAAAGCCCCAGCAAGTGTTTATCCATTGTAGGTGATTTGCCACACTAATGAAGGATGTTTATGTGGGAGGTTGTGGGAGGTGTGGGAGGAGGGGCATATGGGAATCCCTATATTTTTTGTACAATATTTATGTAATCTAAGTATCTTTTTTAAAAAAAGAGAATTAGAAAATAAATAAATAAATCATAACAGTCAATATATAGGTGTTCCAGTATAATTCATTCATCTTTACTATATGTTTAAATATTCAATGAAATTAGATTTACAATTCACAAATATAATATTTTGAAGAAATATGTCATGTCCACTTCATATTTATAAAATAATTCTTGTGATTTTCATATTGATGAAGAGCAAATTTCTTGTGTGGCCATTTTAAATATCAAAAGTAAGAAAATTTATGTAACCAAACATGTAGAAGAAAGCCAAATTTCTCCTTAGAAAAATGAAATATTTTAAAATATTTTCCTGAGTTGCCTAAAACCAAGGGAATAATAAATTTTGAAAGTAAAATGTTTTTTAATGGAAAAGAAATGTATCAATTTAAAATGAATTCATTTTATACTGCCACCATTACTGAAAGACATAAAATTGCTTTTTTTGGAAAAGTACATAAACATTTGCCAAATTAATCACTTCAGAAATGCTAGATTTGAAAATGCTAAATAATGCAATTATACCATCAATACATGACATAAGTACATTAGAAAATTGAGAAAATAATATTAGTTTTTGAAGTTTGACATGAAAATAGAATATTCTTAAATAATAGCTTGACAGGAAAGCAATGATCATCATTTCATAGTAATCTTCTTATCCACAACCTTTTATGCACTAATTGCTTAGTAATATTCATGGCAATATTTATGAGGTAGAGAATAATATGATTTGAGTATATAAATACCAAACAACAGAATCTAAGTATCATATTTTATTCTCAATATATACTTAATGATAATACATTAGTCACAAAATTAATTGTACCTATTACATATCTTTCCACTTTTATATAATTTGAAATTAGTCTGTAACAATTACCTATGGGTTTCACATTTCTGCACTTTCATCACTTATTCTACTTTGTTATTTGCTATAATGCTTATTCAAAAATAATAATTGCCTTCATTTAGAATAATAAAATTTAATTTCATGCTCAGATCAAGGCAGAATATTATAAGTGTGTAAAGCTACCTATAAATACATTACCCTTAGAATATCTACCTACAATGTCTATCCATTATCATCTATCTATCTTTCTATCTATCTATCTATCTATCATCTATCTATCTATCTATCTATCTATCTATCTATCTATCTATCTATCATCTATCATCTATCTACTTCTAACTATTGTATCTAATATTATTACTATGTTTCTGTATATGTGTTTGTGTGATTATAGTAATTTATTAATAGGTGCATTTTTTCTAGCTTATTGTAATACTATACTAATAATCAAATGTACTAATGAACAAAACAGCTAAAACTATCCTTAAGGGGAGGAACAAAAAAAAAAAAAAACATATATAGGTGAGATTGTAGTCCTAGGCAGAAGTTATAGACTGAAATGACTCAAAACCTGAATATAGAATGGTGGAAAAATCTATTAAAGGACAACTCCTCCTATCTGCAATGTTGGAATCAAGCTTGGGTTCAGAATTTTAGAGCAACAGATCTAACCATAAAGAAAATGAAAATAAATAATAGAGTATGGGTAAAAAATTAAGTACTACGTAAAAAAGTACCATGAAATTATTACTGTGTTAAAAATAGATGTACCTATTTTTGTATGATAGTCAAATATTGTAAAATATATTTATTTGTTTTATTTTTGCAGGTCAGTTGTTATATCATGATTATTGTGCCACCGTTTATCATGTATAATATGAAAAACAACTATAGCAATCTTAAGTCTTGCCCATTGTAAAGTTGCTTGGCAAATCTGTAAGCAAAAAAAGGACATTGTGGTGACAGAAGTTATGTATGTGGTTGTGTACACTGTGCTAAAGGGAGCTCAACACCTCACATCCTATGGCCTTTGAGTGAAGCTTATGCCTGCAGAATGCCACCAGATATCTGATGGCTTTGGACTTCATTTTTTGCACTTAAAGATGTACAATGTCTTACTGTTATTCTCTGATGAAAATCAATTACAACACCAAAAATGTCTAAATTTTTCAAAGAAAGGATATTAATTTGTACTAATAGAGAATTATTCAACACATCCTTCAACAAAAATCTGCTTACTGTAGCAGTAATATCAAATAGTTAAAACTTGATTTTGAGAGAAAGCCAAAATCTTTGTGCCTAAAAATATGACTTGAGTTAAAGTAGGATGAGCAGGAAGGTGAATGATGAATGTGAAGGAGAATCTGACTGCTAAGCAAATTGTTCACAGGGAAAACATTCTACAAGTAGCTCAGCCTCATTTTAATGCCAGAGAGCTAAAAATCAGGTGTTCATCAATCCAAATGGGTCTCCATTTGGGAAGGATATCCCTGCCCTATATCCCAGATGACATCACGCAGTCCAGCAGCTCACTGTTACAGGTGACATCACCTTAGACAATAGTTCTCCAACCTAAGAGTTCACTGTTGGAGAGCACTCATCCCTGCTTCCTAACCAAATGTCAGGAGTCATAACTACAATACAGCAGGAAAATCTCACCACCCACCAAAAAGCCCCAGACACCCACAATTTTTCAGTGATTAATTACACTGTCAAATCCTCTTTTAAAAATTGAGACCCATAGACTGAGTGATTTTCCAGACAGCACAGTGTGTTTCTCAGGTGACCCAAACTTGCTTGGTGATACCTGAAAAATTTTAATTTAATTTATGCCCTTCATGATTGTAATACTAATTTTATCATGTTAAGTATCTGTGGGGTCCATGCCAATAAATCCACACTGCCTCTGAAATTGAGGTTTCTGCTAATATCACCTCTTTTGCCTACTGGGTAGTCTTATTTACATATCATGCTATGTGTTCTCCTAGATAAAACAGGATAATTCTGCTGACCTCCTAATGTGTTATCTATTCATTCCCCTCCACTCTCCTTCCCTCCCCATCTGTCATTATCCATCATCCATATTCTCTTCTCAGTCTCTCCTATCCTAACAATGCCTGGCCCACTTGCCCTCCAAAAGTCTACATGGCAAATTAAATCCAAACCCATTACCCAAGCCCCTTGAATATTTGCACAGATGTCCAATCTATACATACATTAGCTGAACTGGTCTCTTTTGTATTGGCAAACCACAATTGCTGGATTTGCCATCATCCTGCTTCCAAACATTTATCCAGTTATATCTGGCTTAGAGATGGAAAATATAGGGAAATTAAAACCTCTTCTAAACTGCCACCTCCTCTGAAGCTAGGGTACCTCTCCCATCATGGTAACTGGTGATTGCTCTCATGTTTCCTCAATACATAGCACATATAAATGACCTACTGGACAATTCCACACCCTTTTAGTTGGCTTTGTGCCACATTCCTGGGCAAGGCTGTTGTGAGGAAATATGTTTATTTTTTTTTAATTAATTTAATTTTTATTGTGGATAAAAATCAGATTTTTCACAATACATACCAATATTTGTAAAATGATACATAAATATATATGCATATAAGTGCATTTGCTTACAAAAATGTTATATATATATATATATTTTTTTTTAAGAGGTGCTTAGATTACTTAAATATTACATGGAACCTACAGGGATTCCCATGTTCCCCACCTCCCACACCTCCCACCTTATCCCACACAAACATCTCCCACAAGTGTGGCCCATCACTCTCAATGGATAGGTTAACAAAGGAGAGTAAGAGAAGAGCAGGCTTTGAGCCATGACCCATATGGACATAATCTACTGTAAAGGGATAGAGTGTGGTTGCATGTTGGGGGATGGGGCAGATGAGTGGTGGTGTTCTGGGTTTGGAGGTGCAGCACTGGGGGGTGGAGGGATTAGGAAAGGCTGGTTCAAATCCCCAGGGCATGTAACTGTGAATCTTGACATTCCATGGGTTGGGAGAGGGGGGTATCATGGGCCCTGGGGGGCTGGGGAGAAGGGAACAGTCAAGATCTAATGGGTTGTTTGGTGGTCATGGGGAAGGTTTTTTCATTACCTTAAAGTAATGGACACAGGACATGGTAAATATCATCAAAATTATTAAACTGTATCATCTAAATTGTAAACTATACTGTAAATCACTGACAAAGTTTAGTTGCTATATTTTGCTATCTGCATAACAGTTATAACAATGCTAACAACCAATAAAAAAAGGGGGGGAGAGTTAATATGGGGTGGGGAAGGGGGGGTGGTTTGGTATCTAGGAGTCTCCGGCACTCCGTGTGTAACTTTGCTGTGACCTAAACTTCTTTGAAAATTAAATGAAAAATTGGGAGACAATGGGGATTGAGAGGAGGAATGTGTCATGGCACACCAGACATCCGATAACACAGTGATAAAGGGAGGGAAAAAAGGGAAAAAGGAAAAGAGAAAGGAAAAAAAAAAGAATATATATATATATATATTTTTTTTAAAGGCATTTCCTTTGCTTTTTTTCCCATTTTTTGAATGTTGCAATCCACTAATTATATTTTATTTTGTTTTGTTCTTTGTTTGATTATTTGTTTTTTTTCCTTCTCTCTCTTTTTTTTTTCCCCCTGAGTTTCCTTATGTTTGTTTCTTGCAAGTACGCTTATCACACTTGTTTCTTTTTCCTAGTAAGTGTATTTGATTATTTTATGGACTAAATTTTCATGGAGGATTTGGATCACAGAAGGGTTACAATGGGTACTGCGGGGGATTATTGGGGGGTGCATGGGCGGGGTTTCGTGGGGATTGGTTCATCCGAATATACATGAAAGATATACAAAATCATTCAAAGGATCGTGGGATGGGGCATGGTCACGATGGGTGGATAAACACACAACAAATGAGGGAATCTGAATTCCTAGCCTGGAGAGCTCTGCCACAGTTTCCAAGGGAGCAAAAATAGTCCTCTGAGTATAGGGACAGTGCCTGTCAAAATAGGATGACCCACTGATTTTTTTTTTTTTAATTGATGACTACCCTTGTGAGTCTTTGCTCTTGTAAATGAGACTTAGCCTGCAGTTGTGGGGTGCCTGAGGGTTGCCACCTGAGAGCCTCCTTGTTGCTCAAATGTGGCCTCTCTCTAAGCCAAACTCAGCATATGATTGCATTACCTTCCCCCCAACGTGGGACATGACTCCCGGGGATGAGCCTCCCTGGCAACGAGGGATTAATACCAAGTGCCAACTGGTAGCTTTGCGCAGTGGCAGTATCGTAGCCAATGAGGTTTATCTGAGGCACGATTATTGCTAATTGAAAACTTTTCCCAAGTGCCAACTGGCAAAACAACTGGAAAAAGACCTTGAAGAAAAGGGGGAAATGGTAAAGACAAATGAGTTCAAGTGGCTAAGAGACTTCAAAGAGAGTCGGGAGGTCATCCCAGAGGTAACTCTTACGCACACCTCAGTAGGAGCTCATAGAACATCTAAGTGTCTATCACCCCACTCAATGGGGTTCCTGAGAGCTCCGGAGACACCCTGATCCTATATAAGGGTGGATAGCCCCAGAGACTGATGCCTTATCAGTGGGTTCTATTTTGGAATCTGTGCTCCTGAGAGTGACAGAATTAGACTCAAATAAGTCCTCCCTGCACATGGTTCACCAGTCCCTTCTATTCAAACCTATATGTGATGCTGGAGTTTTTAGGTATACTTCCAGAGACTGGAGGCTCCCGCCTACCTATGTGCCAGGTGTGCATGAAATCTAGGTGGAGCTGCAACTCCTACCCTACAGCTCAATGGACTCATCCAAGTCACCTGGTGAGGAGACAACGATGGGAAATGGCCATCCCAGGGAATGGAGAGGGCCTGCATCTGCAGGCAGGATCATCCCACCCACCATATTCATGGGATATAAGCCCTCTCTCACCTGGAGTTGTAGTGGACATCACCATCCCAGTCCCCTCAGGATTGGGGGAAGAACTATGGACTAGAATGGACTTGATGGTATTCTCTTGTTCACATATGGTGATTCTAGCAATGCAAGAAATTATAACAATGAGGTGGAGCCAGTGGCCACATGACACTTTTGGAGTAGGGAGGGGATGAGCAGTTGGAATACAGTGGCTTCTTTGGGAGTTGGAGGTTGTCCTGAGTACTGTTGTGGCAACGGATGTAGGCCATTTTAAATCAGCACACACCACTCAGAACTGAGTAGGAGAGAGTGTGGTCTACAGTGTGAACTGTGGCCTATGGTTGGTGGCAAGGCTCCAGGATGTGTAAGTTTATTGAGGTTGGTGGGCCACACTTGTGGGAGATGTTTGTGTGGGTTGTGGTGGGAGGTGTGGGAGGTGGGCAACATGGGAATCCCAGTGGGTTCCGTGTAATATTTTGGGTCATCTAAGCACCTCTTAAAATATATGTATATATATATATAAAAATAACATTTTTGTAACCAAATACACATATATGCATATATATTTATATATCATTTTGCAAATGTTTGTATGTATTGTGAGAATTTTGATTTTTACCCATAATAAAAAAAAGAGAAATCAACATCATTACATCATTACAATACTATGTACTAAAGTACAGAATGATTCAGTTTTCACCAATATTTTTCAATAATGTCCTTTTTGTGTTTCAAGCATTCAACTCAGAGCATTATGTTGCATTTAATCATCATGTCTCTTTAGTTTCCACTCAGTGACAATTTCTCTGTCTTTCTTTGTCTTTCATAACCTGGACAGTATTTATGAATACTAATAATCAGTAATTTTGTCCTCAGTTTGGGTTTGTCTCATTGCTTCTCATTACTAGACTGAGTTTATGGATTTTGGGCAAGAGTACAACAAAGGTGAGGTGTCCTTATCATAATAGCGGGTACCTGCTGTCAATATGACATCACTGGTGATGTTAACTTGCTTGCTTGGCTAAGTTCAGGTCAACTAGATATCTGCATTGAAAAGTTATCATGTTTTCTTTCTATACTCCTTTTACTGCAAGTGATCACTAAATCCAGGCACAGACTAGAGGAAGGGAATTTGGTCCATCTTTTGAAACAAGTAACATTTGATTATATTAATTTTGCCTTCATTTTTGTAAAATAATTTTGTTGTATAGAAAATTCTTGGTTTTGCTTTTGTTATAGTTCTTTGAACATGTCAAGTGACACTCTTCTGGTCTCCATTATTGATGATTATGTCAACTATTAATCACATTAATGCTCCTTTGAATGTGGTGAGCTGTTTTTCTCTTTCTGCTCTCCTGATTTTCTCAATTCTTTGGATTTCAATATTTTGGCTATGATTTACTTAGGAGTGAGTCCCTATTTTTAACCTACTTTGGCTTTGCCCTGTTTCTCTGATCTGTATATTAATATTTTTCATCAGATTTAGGAAGTTTTTTCTTTTTTTCTAAATAAGGTTTAGATTATATAAATGTTACAATGAAAGTATAGGAGATTTCCATATACCCCATCCCCTCCCACACTTTTCCCCATTAACATCTTTCATTAATGTAGTACATTTGTTATAATTGATGAACATATATTTAAGCATTGTTACTAAGCATGGTCTATAGTTTATATTTTAATGTAAACTATAGAAAAAAAGTGTATATACTTTGTACCACACAATATTATAGGTTTTGACAAAATGTATAATGGCTTGTATCCATCATTGCTATTTCATATAGAACAATTCAGGTGTCTAAACATTGCCCCAATGTTACACCTATTTGTCCTTCTCCCTCCCTTCAGAACCTCTGGTGACCACTGTCTTTTATATCAATGTTAAAAGTGCTTCCGCTACTAGACTAATAATAAATCTACTTTAGTCCATAGTTACATTTCTCCTTATGATTTTTCATTCATCAGTATTGAAGATTTGGGGACGATAATGCCCACTCTGCTTCAGATTGAGATGGGGCTTTGATCCCATGGGGCAGATAAATGGGACTGTCTTGCTTGCAGTTGTAGATATTCTGTTTTTTGGGGGAAAGGTGTTTTCTATCATCATAATTTTGTTGGCTTTTCTGGGTAAGTCTGATAAACTAGACAGTAGGTGTTTGCTGAGACTGTATGGAGGTTCAGGGATAAACTAGCATATGAACAGCCAAAATATTTAAGCCTCTGTGACAAATATTTAACAGGTATAGTGTTAATTATGGGTTCAAATAAAAGGGGCAGAACAATGATGTGTAGGAAAATTATAAGTGAATTTAACTCTGATTCATTGGAGAGATAGGTTATCATATATTCCAGAGTAAGACTGGCTGAAGGGGTGCCGATTTCCTGGGATTCTTTACCTTGCCTATAGTGTCTAGGTGTCTCTAGATTCCTCTGGATCACACCTGCTTCAGATATTGTTTACTGTGGCAATCAGTGAGATCCTCCTGAGACATGCATAAGTGGAACCTCTGGAATGGCCTCCTGACTCACATTAAAATCTCCTAGCCATTACTGAATTGGAAAAACTAACTGAAATTTATCTGGAATGGCAAGCGGCCCTGAATAGCCAAAGACATATTGAAAAAGAAAGTAAAATAAAAGGAATCACACTACCTGACTTTCAAACATATTACAAAGCTACAGTGGTAAAAACTGCATGGTCACAAGGATAGACATACTGACCAATGGATCCAAATTGAGAGTTCTGATATAGATGCATGCATATACAGTCAGGTGATATTTGACAAGGCCACCAAGTCCATTCAACTGGGAGAGAATGGCCTTTTCAACAAATGGTGCTTGGAGAACTGGATATCCATATCCAAAAGAATGAGAGAGGAACACCATCTCACACCTTATACAAAAATCAACTCGAGATGGATCAAAGATCTAAATATTAGAGCCATGGCTATAAAGATCATGGAAGAAAATGTAGGGAAACATCTACAGGATCTTGTATTAGGAAATGGTTTCATAAACTTCACACCCAAAGCATGAGCAGAAAAAGATAAAAATAGAAAAATCGAACCTCCCCAAAATTAAAAAATTTTGCACCTCAAAGGATATTGCCAAGAAAATGAAAATGCAATGTACTCAATGGGAGAAAGTATTTGGTAATCATATATCTGATAGGAGCCTAATATCTTGCATATACAAAGAAATCTTACTACTCAAAAATAAAAAGACAACCCATTTTTAAAAAATGGGTAAGTGATTTGAAAAGATACTTCTCCAAAGAAGAAATACAAATGGCTAAAAAGCACATGAAAAAATGCTCAACATCACTTGCTATCAGGGAAATGCAAATCAAAACTACAATGAGATACCATCTTACACCCATCAGAATGGCAGCTATTAAAAAAACAGGAGACACTAAATGTTGGAGAGGATGTGGAGGAATAGGAACCCTCATCCACTGCTGGTGGGACTGCGGTATGGTCCAGCCACTGTGGAGGACGGTTTGGCGGTTCCTCAGAAAACTAGCAATAGATCTTCCATATGATCCAGCAGTTCCACTGCTGGGTATATACCCAGAGGAACTGAAAACAAAAATACAAACAGATATATGCACACCAATGTTCATAGCAGCATTGTTCACCATTGCCAAAAGTTGGAATCAGCCCCGGTGCCCATC
>JAKSZT010054273.1:2804538-2841082 GCA_026826555.1 Tolypeutes matacus | reverse complement strand
CATCTCTTTATATATCCTGGATATTAAACCCTTATCAGATATGTGATTTCCAAATATTTTTTCCCATTGAGTCGGCTGCCTTTTCACCCTTCTGACAAAGTCCTGTGAGGTGCAAAAGAGTTTAATTTTGAGGAGGTCCCATTTATCTACTTTTTATTTTGTTGCACGTGCTTTGGGTGTGAAGTCCAAGAAACCACCACCTACTACAAGGTCTTGAAGATGTTTCCCTACATTTTCTTCTAGTAGTTTTATGGTCCTGGCTTTTATATTTAGATCTTTGATCCATTTTGAGTTGATTCTTGTATAGGGGGTGAGATAGGGGTCCTCTTTCATTCTTTTGGTTATAGATATCCAGTTCTCCCAACACCATTTGTTGAAGAGACTGTTTTTTTCCCATCAGCATGGGCTTGGTAGGTTTGTCAAAAACCAGTTGACTGTATAAGTGAGGGTTTATTTCTGGATTTTCAATTCTATTCCACTGATCGATATGTCTATCTTTATGCCAGTACCATGCTGTTTTGACCACTGTAGCTTTGTAATAAGTTTCAAGGTCAGGCAGTGAAATTCCTCCTACATTGCTCTTCTTTCTTAGAATACTTTTGGCTATTCGGGTGCACTTACCCTTCCAGATGAATTTGGTAATTGCCTTCTCTAATTCTGTAAAGTAAGCTGTTGGGATTTTGATTGGTATTGCATTGAATCAATAAATCAGTTTGGGCAAGATTGACATCTTCACGATATTTATTCTCCCAATCCATGAACATGGAATGTCTTTCCATTTGTTTAGGTCTTTTTAAAAATTTTTTAGCATTGTTTTGTAGTTTTATGCATATAGGTCCTGTACTTCCTTGGTTAAATTAACTCCTAGGTATTTGAGTCTTTTTGTTGCTATTGAAAATGGAATTTTCTTCCTGATTTCCTCCTCAGATTGTTCAGTTCTAGTGTACAAAAACATTACTGATTTTTGCGTGTTGATCTTATATCCTGCCACTTTGCTGAACTCATTTATTAGTTCAAGTAGCTTTCTTGTGGATACTTCAGGATTTTCTAAATACAGGATCATGTCATCTGCAAACAGTGAGAGTTTTACTTCCTCTTTTCCTATTTGGACGTCTTTAATTTTTTTGTCTTGTCTAATTGCCCTAACTAGAACTTCTAGTACAATGTTGAATAACAATGGTGACAGTGGGCATCCTTGCCTTGTTCCTGATCTTAGGGGGAAAACTTTCAACCTTTCCCCATTGAGTATGATGTTGGCTGTGGGTTTTTCATATATGCCTTTTATCATATTGAGGAATTTTCCTTTTATTCCTATCTTTTGAAGTATTTTTATCAAAAAAGGATGTTGGATTTTGTCGAATGCCTTTTCTGCATCTATTGAGATGATCATGTGTTTTTTTTCCTTATTACATTGATTGATTTTCTTATGTTGAACCAGCCTTGTATACCAGGAATAAATCCCACTTGGTCGTGATGTATAAGTCTTTTGATATGCTGTTGGATTCGATTTGCAAGTATTTTGTTGAGAATTTTTGCATCTATGTTCATGAGAGAGATTGGTCTGTAATTTTCTTTTCTTGTGGAATCTTTATCTGGCTTTGGTATTAGGGTGATGTTGACTTCATAAAATTTGTTGAGTAATTTTCCCTCCTCTTCGATTTTTTGGAAGAGTTTAAACAGGATTGGTGTTAATTCTTTTAGAAATGCTTGGTAGAACTCACCTGTGAAGCCATCTATTCCTGGACTTTTCTTTGCTAGGAGATTTTTGATGACGGATTCAATCTCCTTAATTGTGATTGGTTTGTTAAGTTCTTGTATTTCTTGTTGTGTCAGTGTAGGTTGGTTATGAGTTTCTAGAAATTTGTCCATTTCATCCAGGTTGTCTAGTTTGTTGGCATATAGTTTCTCATAATATCCTCTTATGATTCTTTTTATTTCTGTGAGGTCATTTGTAATTTCCCCCCTTTCATTTCTGATTGTATTTATTTGCATCTTCTCTCTTTTTTTCTTTGTTAGTCTAGCGAGGGGTTTGTCAATTTTATTGATCTTCTCAAAGAACCAGCTTTTGGTTTTGTTGATTTTCTCTATTGCTTTTTTGTTCTCATTTTCATTTATTTCCGCTCTAATCTTTATTATTTCTTTCCTTCTTTTTGCTTTGGGATTGGTTTGCTGTTCTTTCTGTAGTTTCTCAAGTTTTTCAGTTAAATCTTTGAGTTTAGCTCTTTCTTGTTTCTTAATATAGGCATTTAGGGCTATAAATTTCCCTCTCAAGGCTGCCTTTGCTGTATCCCATAAGTTTTGATATGTTGTGTTCTGATTTTCATTTGTCTCAACATATTTACTGATTTCACTTGCAATTTCTTCTTTGACCCACTGAATATTTAGGAGTGTGTTGTTCAGTCTCCACACATTTGCAAATTTACTTTTTTCCAGGTTGTTATTGATTTCTAGTTTCATTCCATTATGATCTGAGAAGGTGCTTTGTATAATTTCAATCTTTTTATATTTATTGAGAGCTGTATTGTGTCCTAACATGTGGTCTATCCTGGAGAAAGATCCATGGGCACTTGAGAAGAATGTATAATCCGCTGAGTTTGGATGCATTGTTCTATGTATGTCTGTTAGGTCTAACCTGTTTATTATATTGTTCAAGTTCTCTGTTTCCTTGTTGATCTTCTGTCTAGTTGTTCTGTCTAATGATGTGAGAGGGGTGTTGAAGTCCCCGACGATTATTGTAGAAATGTCTATTTCTCCCTTCAGTTTTGCCAGAGTTTGTCTCATATATTTTGGGGCACCCTGGTTAGGTGCGTAGATATTTATGACTGTTATATCTTCCTGAAGGATCGTCCCTTTTATTAATATATAATGGCCTTCCGCATCTCTTATCACTTTTTTTGCATTTGAAGTCTGTTTTGTCTGATATTAGTATAGCTACCCCTGCTCTTTTCTGTTTACTATTCGCATGGAGTATCTTTTTCCAACCTTTTACTTTCAGCCGGCTTGTATCCTTGTGTCTGAGATGAGTTTCTTGTAAGCAGCATATGGATGGCTCATGTTTTTTTATCCATTCTGTCAGCCTGTATCTTTTGATTGGGGAATTTAATCCATTCACATTCAATGATATTACTGAAAATGCACTATTTATTTCCTCCATTTTATTCTTTAGTTTTCATATATCATCTTATTTTTGTCTTTCTTTTTACTCTTTTGGTTATCCTTTCTGCTTTTCTTTCTTCTATACTCTCCTCCAAGGCTCTCTCTCCTGTCTTTTTCTTTCAGGTTCTAAGGCTTCCTTTAATGTTTCCTGCAAAGGTGGATTCTTTTTTGCAAACTCTCTTAGTTTCTGTTTGTTTGTGAATACTTTATATTCACCTTCATATTTGAAGGACAATTTTGCTCGGTAAAGAATTCTCGGCTGGCAGTTTTTCTCTTTCAGTTTCCTAATTGTATCATACCACTGTCTTCTCGCCTCCATGGTTTCTGAAGAGAAATCTGCACAAAGTCTTACTGGACATCCTTTGTACGTGATCATTTGCTTCTCTCTTGCTGCTCTGAGCATTTTCTCTTTATCTTTTACATTTGACATTCTGAATAATATGTGTCTTGGCATAGGTCTATTTGGATTTATTCTTATTGGGGTACGGTGTGCTTCTTAGACATGAAAGTTCATTTCTTTTGTGAGAGTTGGGAAATTTTCAGCTATTATTTCCTCAAATACTCTTTCTGCCCCTTTTCCTTCCTCTTCTCCTTCTGGAACTCCAATGCCATGTATGTTCTTACGTTTTGTGTTGTCATTCAACTCTCTGGGCCCCTGCTCAATTTTTTCCATTCTTTTCTCTCTCTGTTCTTTTCTCTCTTCAATTTTAGCTGCTCTGTCTTCAGTATCACTTATTCTTTCTTCTATCATTTTGAGTCTGCTGTTGTATGCTTCACATGTATTTTTTATTTCACCTATTGTGTCTTTCATTCCCATGAACTCCGTTACTTTTCTGTTCATGATTTCAAATTCTTCTTTACGTTCATGCAATGACTTCTTGATGTCATTGATCTCTTTAACTATATTCTCTTTCATCTCATTAATTTGATTTTGGAAATGTGTGCTCATCTCATTGATTAGTTCTCTCAAATTCTGCATCTCTTCTGGGACTTTGCTGTATTCCTTTTCTTGGGCCATGCCTTCTATTTTCTTAGTATGGCTCGTAATCTTTTGCTGGTACTTAGGCATCTGGTTAGTTTGTATTTTTCTTAGATGCTGTATCTCTTTCTCTTTTATGGGGTTTTAGTGGCAGGAGGCTGTGAGTTACCACCACTCTTTGATTTTTGGCTCAACCTTGATTGTTAGGATTGTTCTGCTGGTTGCTCAAAACTGGGCACTGGACCCAGTAATTGGTTGTAGAGTCGTTTCCTAGGGTCTTGGGCAGGGAGGCTATAGAGGCCAGGAAAAACCTCTCTTACTTATTAATTTTCTTATGTGTACTTCCTTGGTCTGCCAGGAGATGGCGCTTGTTGGCAGCTCTCTATTCAATGCCTGGTCGGAGCGTATTTGTTGTGACACAGACCAGATCAATGTGATAGAGCTTCCTGTCTGGGGGCTAGGAGCCCTATGATTCAAACTTTCTGAGACAGTTCTCCAGACTTCTCTCATAGCACCTGCCTTTTCCCAGCTAGGAAATATTTCCACTCCCTTCTGAATCCTCAACAATCAGTCCCTGATAGTAGAGGATGAGATTGGGAGGTTTGTATATCTTTAGCCCCTTGCAGGCTCCAAGGCAAACAATGGCGCAGCCCCACCCAGCCTGGAAGGGCTGTCGGGACAGGGCAGACCAAACCCAGGAGTCCAAAGCAGCATCAGCCCCAGGCTCTCTCTCCCCTCTCCCGTGGTGTCCTCAACAATTAGTCCAGGCTAAAAGAGAAGGAGGTTGTGAGGATCGGATTTCTCCAATCCTTTCTGGGCTCCCAGGGCAAACCGCCGTGTGGAAGGGTCCTTTGCAGGCTCCCAGGACAAACCGCCGTGTGGAAGGGTCCGTGTGGATCTGCAGCCCAAATTTCAGGTCCGAACCTGAGTCAGCCTAAGGCTGCGTCCCTCTCTCCCCCCTTTCCAGGAGTGGCAGATCCCTGAAGCCCCCTTTGTCTGTGGTCACAGGCCCAGGGGCCGGAGAATTCTGAAGAGTGTGGGGGAGGGTGCTGGCAGCAGCAGAAGCTGCTACATGCAACTCACAGTTCTGTAGTCATGATTTCCCTCTTCTGTCCCTCTCTCCTCTGGGTGGTGTGCAGCCTTCACCTGCTGACCTAAGCCCTAGAAGATCTTTTTCGGGGCTGTTTCAGCTTGTCCTCTAGCTATTTTTCTGGAGAAGAGATTCCCGCGTCTTACTAGTCCGCCATCTTCCCGGAAGTCTGGTTGGTTTTTATAAAGGGTATTTATTTGGGAAAGAAGTCCACAGATACCAGGACATAAAGTGTTGTTTTTTCTCACCAAAGTTCATTGCCACATGTTGGAGTAAGACAGCTGCTGGCATTTGCCAGGGTTCAGACTTCTGGGGATCCTCTCTTCCTGGGGCTGTGTTTCTCTCAGGGCTTAGCTCCTGTTTCCTCCACAAGGTCAGCTGCAGATGATCAGGTGAACGGCTTGCTTCTCTTCTCCTAGGGCCTTCTTTCCAACATCAAAACTGCTTCTCAAAAGACTGCTTCAACTGTTCTTTGCCTTGTCTTTTATATTCAATTCCCCACCCACCAAGGGGTGGGGCTCAATGCCCTAATCCTAACCTAATAATGCCCAGATTAACAGATCAGTTTACAAGCATGATCCAATTATATTTTTGGAATTCATAATTACATCAAATTCCCCAACGGCCACATTCCACCCTCTGAATTCTAAAAATATATTATAATATTTTAAAAAAAACTTAAATCAGTAGCAATCCAAGTACAAAATCATATCAAAATCATTTTAAAGAAATACAGTTTGTCTCCAGGCAAACTTCCGTTTGCTATAGACCTCTGAAACTTACAAAACCAATTAACTGCTTCCAATACACAAAAAGAAAGACAAAGGATAAACATTTTCAATATCATAAGGAGAAACTGGGTTGTTAAACATGAGTCATGGATCCTCTACAGTTTAGTAAACACACAGGGCATCCCCCATTCAATTTCAAAGTCTGAGAGTCATTCTTAAGAAGATGGTTTCTTCTCTTTGGGGCCACATGGGGTCCCACCCTTTCTACAGGATTGTCCAACGGCCACTTTCTTGGTTTCACCCTCATCAAGCATCTGGGTGTCGACCAAGCTCCAGACCTCAACCTCCAAGAGTGTTGGGGTGATTGCCATACCTTACCCAATCTTTGGGTTAGAGTCTTAGCACCCCTAGCACAGTGAAGTGAAGACAACATTCCCCCTAAACCTCTCAGAGCAACGAGGTGACCACCTGGCCTTCCCTAACCTTTGGCATACAGGCTAAACCCTCTCAGAGCAATGGGTTGACCACCTGGCATTCTCTAATCTATGGGCGACTGGTACACCTCTTTCAGACCAATGGGATGTTGACCTTAACAGCCCTAACCATTGAGGAATGTGCTCCAAACTCCCTGCACTCTGGGGTGGCAAAACTCTTCCTGAACATCGGGTGGGGACACCCTCTTCAACTGCTGGGGAAAACTCACCCTCTCTGTATATATGGGGGGGGGCTCCTCTCTTGGCCCAAGGAGATGTCTTAATCCTAGATCTCTGCTTCCATGGTTTTCTTCTTAAAGCTTTTTCTCTCTCAGTCTCTCCTTTCCATGTCCTCTTTTGTCCAAGCTGGCAGTGGTTTTGTTCATACAGCATTCTCAAAAACTTTGTTGGTTTAGCATGCAGGAAGCAAGGGTTCAAGCCATCAGACAGTAAGACTTTCCACAAGTCTTTCCGAGATAACTGCATCTTTAATTCTGAGTTATGAGTTCCAAGTTTAGTAAAGTCTTCAAATAGGGCATTTTCATCTTGGAATATGATTTCCAGAAGCTTGGAAGTTCCAGAAATAGTTTCTGTTTTCTTTTTGCCCAAAAGTTCAGTCCTTAGTGTATTTCTCTCATCTAGTATTTTGCTATAAGTTGCAAGGAGAAGCCAAGCCACATTCTCCAAGTTTACCTTGGAAAGTTCTTTAGTTAAATGCTCTGGTTCGCCATTTTTAGATTCTGTCTTCCATATAACACCAGGAGTTAATCTTGTTAAGTTCTCTGCAACTTTAAAACATGGATTGCCTTTCCCCAAGTTTCCAATAAAAGTTTCATCATTTACTTCTAAGACATCATAGAAACTCCCTTTAACATCCATATTACTATCAACAGTCTCTTCCAAATGATCTAGGCCTTTTCCATTAAGCATTTCACAATTCCTCCAAAAAATACCCCTTACCCATTTATAAAACCGTTCCAACATTTTGGTATATGCAAAAGCACTTCCCCAGTCCTTTGCCTTGTCTTTTATATTCAATTCCGCACCCACCAAGAGGTGGGGCTCAATGCCCTAATCCTAACCTAATCATGCCCAGATTAACAGATCAGTTTACAAGTATGATCCAATTATATTTTTGGAATTCATAATTACATCAAATTCCCCAATGGCCACATGGATATTCAGTTCTCCAACCATCATTTGTTGTAGAAGCCATTCTGTCCCATTTGAGTGGACTTGGCTGCCTTGTCAAATATGTCAGAATTGATATTGGAACTCTGTTTGGTTCCATTGGTCAGCATGTCTATCCTTGTGCCAATATCATTCAATTTTGACCATTATACCTTTGTAGTATGCTTTAAAGTCAGAGAACATGATTCATCCAATTTTGTTTTTATTTTTCAAAATGCTTTTGGTTATTTGGGGCTCTTGCCCTTCCAAATAAATTTCATAATTAACTTTTCCAATTCAGTAAAAAATGTTTTAATTTTTATTTTGGTGGCATTGAATCTGTAAATCAATGTGAGAAGGACATACATCTTAATGATGTTTAGTCTTCCAGTCCATGAACGGGGATTATTCTTCCATTAATTTAGGTCCTCTTTGATTTCCTTTAACAATGTTGTGTAGTTTTCTGTGAATAAGTCCTTTACATATTTAGTTAAGTTTATTCCTAATATTTATTTTTTTAATTGCTATTGTAAATGGTATTTTTTTTAATTTCCTCCTCAAATTGCTCATTATTGGTGTGCAGGAATGCTACTGATTTTGTGTGTTGATCTTATATCCTGCCACTTTACTCATTTCTCAGCTTTAGAAGGTTTGCTATAGATTTTTCAGGGCTTTCTATGTATATGATCATGTCATCTTCAAATAGTGAAATTTTTATTTCTTCCTTTCCAGTTTGGATGACTTATATATTTTTTCTTGCCTAAGTGCTCAAGCAAGAAGTTCTATCACAATGTTAAATAAGAGCAGTGACTGTGAGCATCCTTGTCTTGCTCCAGAGCTTAGGAGAAAGCCTTTAGCATTTCACCATTGAATATGATTTTAGTTGTGGGTTTTTCATATATACCCTTTATCATGTAGAGTAAATCTCCTTCTATTTCTATGTTTTGAAGTGTTTTTTTTTTTCAAGAAAGGATATTGTGTGTTGTCACATGATTTTCCTGCAGAAATAGAGATGATTATGAGATTTTTTTTGCTTTCAATCTGTTAATGTCATGTATTATGTTGATTGATTTTCTTATGTTGAACTGTCCTTGCATAACAGGGATGAAACCCATTTGGTAATGGTGTATATTTCATTTGATGTTTTGGCAGTTAGCAAGTATTTTGTTGAGGATGTTAACATCCTGGTTCATTAGAGAGATTGGTCTATAGTTTTCTTTTCTTACAGTGTCTTTATGTGGCTTTGTTATTAGGGTGATGTTGGCATCATAGAGTGAGTTAAGCAATGTTCCCTCCACTTCTATTTTTTGGAAGAGTTTATGTAAGATTATTGTTAAATTTTTCCAGAATGATTGGGGGAATTCTCCTGTGAAACCATCTGGTCCTGAGCTCTTCTTAGTTGGGAGGTTTTTGATGACTAATTCAATCTTGTAATTTGTGCTTGCTCTATTGAATTCATTAGTTTCTTTTTTCATCAATGTAAACCGCTAGAAATTTGTCCATTTAGAGTTCAGAAAGATTGAAATTATACAAATTGCTCTGAACACAATGAAATGAAGCTGGAAATTAGTAAGAGAATGAGAATGAGAATAGTCATAAAATATGGAAGGTATATAACACACTCTTAGACAATCAGTGAGTCAGGGATGAAACTGCAAAAGAGATCAGTAACTACCTTGAAACAAATGAAAATGAGGGCACAACATATCAAAACCTATGGCCATATGGGAGATGGCTCAAAGCCTGCTCTTCTCTTACTCTCTTTTGTTAACCTATCTTTGAGGTTGGTGGGCCACACTGTGGGAGATGTTTGTGTGGGATGTGGTGGGAGGTGTGGGAGGTGGGCAACATGGGAATCCCAGTGGGTTCTGTGTAATATTTTAGGTAATCTAAGCACCTCTTAAAATATATGTATATATATATATATATATAAAAATAACATTTTTGTAAGCAAATACACATATATGCATATATATTTATATATCATTTTGCAAATGTTTGTATGTATTGTGAGAATTTTGATTTTTACCCATAATAAAAAAAAAAAAAAAAAAAACCTATGGGATGCAGGAAAAACAGTGCTGAGATGGAAATTTATAGCCATAAATACCTATATTAGAAAAGAAGAAAGAGCTAAAATCAAAGACCTAACTGCACACCTAGAGGAACTAGAAAACAAATGAAAAAATAATCCCAAAGCAAGCAGAAAAAAGGAAATATCAAATATTGGAGCAATGCTAAATGAAGCTGAGAATAAAAACACTTGAAAAATTAATAAAACAAAATCTATTTTTTGAGATTAATAAAATTGACAAACCCTTAGCTAGACTAACAAAAAGAAGAGTGAAGATGCAAATACATAAAATAAAAAATGAGGAAAGTGATATTACAACTGATCCCACAGAAATAAAGGGTATAATAAGAGGATACTTTGAACAATTGTATGCCAAAATGATGGATAACTTAGATTCAACATATTTTGAAGCTCACCAGATGATTTCAATGTGAATTAAACTGAGAATCAGTCCACATGCACTACATATTCAACTTCACTTTGCATCAATATTAATTGGGGTATTGCTGTTAATAATATGCATATTTTGATGCAACAGCGCTGGGTTTTAACAGAGAGTCCATATACCTAACAAGATATGGGACCATGGACACAACTGTATTACCAAGCTCCTCTTTTCTCTCAGGAAAATGAAACGTGAAAATTTTAAAAAATGATCCCCACTTTTTAGAACCCAAAATACCTGTAGCATTTCATTTGGAAAAATGAACATTGTTTATTAACATTGAACAAAATTTAAAAACATATTTACAATGACATTTAATATTCAAAGGCAAGAGAACTGTCTCCATAATAATTACCTTTAGTGAGTTCTAGGGAGCAAAATCTCTTTTCTCAGGATAGGGATGCTTAAACAAGATGTAGGTCCTATGGGTGACCCTTGACAAAAAGCCTTGCAAAGTTCAGTCAACTGCTCACCAAATGCAGATTAATTTCTTATTTTCCAATTCACATTATATGTTCCTATGTAATAAATTATTAAACTGAGTTTGATGAGTACCACTTTATGTTGAACATCAATTTACATAATTATAATATTCAGTGCCTATATGTTCTTCCTCAGTTTTATCAGGGGTTCCACCATGTGCACACCCACAGCACCTGGGGAAACGCTGAGTCTCCAGACTCAGCACACTTCTCCTCAGGCCTTCAGTCATGTCCAAGTCATGTGCACGTTTCTTGCACAGAGTGTTTCTTTTTTATAAGGAGGAACCATAGATTGAGCCTGGGACCACATGCATGGAAGGTAGGCTCTCAACCACTGAGCTGCATCACTCCCCTATTCAATTTTAAGATATGGTCTTCTATAAGACATTTCACAAGGACTTAATTGAAGTCTTCTTTGGGCAAGAACTTAACCCTCAGTTGGGTAATCAGTAGGGCTTTATCCCACTCGAGTTGAGTTTCTAAACAATCTTGGCAATGGTTTCTTTTAAGGTGGGATTCATTTGCTCAGTCTTCCCAGTGCATTGAGGTCTTCAGGGAGAATGCAAATGCCCATCTATAACAGTCCAGAGACCTCTTTAGTCACTTTAGAAACAAAGGACACTCTATTGTCACATTGTATAGAAATAGGAAGTCCAAACCTTGGAATGATTTCTTTAAGTAAGACTTTGACTACTTCTCAAGCTTTTCCATTTGACATGGGAAGGCCCAATAAGTGAAAGTGTCTACAAACAGTAGCAAACACGTGAGGTTCTAAGCAGCTCTTGGCATTACAGTAAAGCCAGTTTGCCAGTTCTCTCCTTGTCCTACTCTCCTGTATTGTACTCCTTTGTTGAAGGTTGGAGGCTGAGTTTTAGGGTTAATTTGAGCACAAGTTACACATTGATCATTTACTGAATGAATCATCCTGCATAGATTGGGTCCTATGAGGAACTGACTTATCCACTGGAACAGTTTCATGTTAATAATAAGTCAATGGAAATAAGTGGTATTGGATTTCTGTAGGCTTTCAAATATGAATGATTTGTGGTAGTCTTCCCAGGGTTCTGCCAGGGACTCTATTTTCAACCAGCCATTGTCTGTGGCTTGAGTATATTCTCACTTTATTTATTTATTTATTTATTTATTTATTTATTTATTTATTTATTTATTCACCACCTTGCCACTTTTTCTTGATGTCTACTCTCTGTATCCATTTATTGTGCATTTCCATTGTGTCTGCTTGTCTTCCTTTGTTGCATCATCTTTCTGTGCCAGCTATCTGTGGACATAGATGTGGGCCTTCAGCTCTCCATGGTCATGGGCCATCAGATCTCCATGGACATGCACAGTCAGCTCTCCACCTGTGCAGGCCAGCTTGCCCTCACCAGGAGGCCATGGAAATGGAATTCAGGGCCTCCTATATGGCAGACAAGAGCTTAATCACTTGAGCCACATCCACTTCCCTAACCCCACTCTTTTGCACTCTTTTGCTCTGGATAAATGTTTTTTCCAGTATTGGGGTTTCCCAAATGGTTTTAGGTTAGGGTCTCACCAACTCTGGAGTATTAATTGGTGGTCTAGTTTTTCAGTGTGGAGGGATGTAATAATAATTGGTTCTATTCTCCTTGCAGCTAAATTAGTGGCTTTATCATCTAAAGAGTTCTTTTTGTGTCCTTGCTATTGGCAGTTTTGTGTCCTTTGCAATGAATGATGGCTAAATCCTTGGGGGATCAGAACTTCAAAAAAACTTTAGAATGAGACCAACATGTTATATGTCCTTATTAGTAGCACTGTGTAATCCCCTCTTTTTCCAAATGGCTCCATGGGCATGTAACACTTCAAAGACCTACTACAGTTTGTATAAATATTCATTCTTTGGCCTGCACTTAACTGGAGGACTTTTCCAAGAGCTACTAATTAATTCCTCTGAGCTGAAGTCCCAGAGGGCAGAGATCCTGCTTCTAAAGTTTCTACTGTGGTGACTTCAAAATATCTTGCTCATTGCATCCTATGGTCCATAAAACTATTTCCATGAGTAAATAATTCAAGATTTGAGATTTTTAGAGTTCCATCAGTCAGTTCCAGTCTACTGGAATATATTTTCTTAAGGAGCTGTAGACAGTCATGTTTGAGGAATAGCCAATCTGGTTTATCCCAAACTCTCAGAGCAAGGTGGCAGGGTTAAGTTTTTCTATAGTTTTTAGGGTCACAATAGGATTGTCTAGCGGAGAGGTTTGATTTATCTCCTTTTTGTTTAATTATTGTACTTAAATCATGAAGAATATAGATGTAAGCTGGAGAGCTTAATGTAAATTTTTCCATCTCTAGAAGGTCACAAGTAGCTGTGCCCGTGTGCAGTAAGGCAGGCTAGCCTTGAGATGCAGGGTCTAGCTGCTGTATAGCTATGCTATCAGTTGGGTGTTTCTCCAAAGTTTTGAGCAAAAACTCCCAGGGTGCTGCTTTGCCATTCATATAATAACAAGTGGGACATATTTTTGTGGTGTCTGGCAGTCCTAGAGCTGAGGCAGTAAGTAATTTTTGTTTAATGTTCTAAAAGTAAGTGTACATTTTGGTGCCAAGACCAGGGCCTCTTTTTCACTTCCTTCAAGGGCTTCATATAGTGGCTTAGCTATAAGTCCAAAATTCAGTATTCAAAATTTTAATAACAAGCCATGTCTAGAAACTCTATGAGTTCCTTTTTATTCTTAGGCTTGATACACCATATAAGGCTTCCATTTGACTGGGCAAGAGGGCCTGTTGTCCCTCAAAGAATTTAAAACCAAGATATTTAACATGAGTTTATGTAACTTGGGCCATCTTTTCTGACACTTATATCTTTTTTCAGCTAGTTTCTGTAACATTATTACTATGTTCTGACCTGAGGCCTCTTGTGTTTTGCTATGTCACTACATATTGATGGAAGAGTCCTTCCCAGAGTTGCACCACCTGCAGATTTCTGGATAGGGCTTGCCCCCCAAATGTCAGAGAATTCTTAAACCCTTGTGGCAGCACACAATCCTGTTGCTTCATTCCATTTTGGGGATCTTCCCATTCCAAAGCAAAAAGTCTCTGTGTTTCCTTCTCTAGCAGGATGCAAAAGAAAGCATCATTTAAGTCCAGGCCTGTGAAACAGGTGTATGTGTTAGTAATATTAAAAGAGTGTATAGGGATTGGGCACCACTGGGTAGACACTCCACTATCTGATGAATAGCTCTCAAATCTTGTACAAATCTACATCCCTGAGTACCTGGTTTAAGCACTGGTAAGATAGGGGTATTAAAGTCTGGTTCACAGGATCTGATTAGTCCACACTTGAGAAATTTCTTGATTAGGGTGAGATGCTGGCTTTAACCTCCTCTTTGAGTGGATTCTGTTTTAGATGTGGTGGGCTGGTTTGGGGCCAAAGTCTTACCTTGACTTCCTGTTCCCCTTCTGAGGGTCCACCATTAGGCCATACCTCACCTAGAATCTGTTGCTTTATCTCTTTGGGTCCTCCAAACTTCTCAGGGTCCTCAGCTAAGGCTGTTGGGAAGGCACAGATGTGTATGGCTAGGACATGTAAATTCACTTCACTAGGTGAAAATCAAAGTGACGCTTGCAATTTAGAGAGTGTTGGCTGAGAAGAATTGGGCATTCAGGCATGCAGTGAAATTTAATGAGTCAGATTAGTCTGTCCAATCTGACATTGCAATGGTTCTGAAAATTCTTTGAACTTTTTAGTCCCCCAAATATCAATGATAGAGATTGATTCAATAGTTTCTTTAATTAGCCTTTGGTTTAAAACTGAATAAGTCAACTAACTTCTTCCCCACATGAAATGAGATCCAAGGTTTATTGTGTTATCAGGATGGTTTCCTGACCAGTGGAAGGTGCTCCCAGGCCCCATAACTCCAGGTTGCTGCCTTCATCCTCTGTTCTCTGTGGGAGTTGGGCTGCTAGGTGGGATATCCTGGCCCCTCCCTTCCCAAGGAGACTCAAGCATTCCTCCTTCAAGTGTCCCTCCTCTTTATGGTAAGTGCAATGCTGGGAACATAATTGTGTTCCTGGGGGCCCTGGGGTTCTTACTCTTCACTGAGCTTCCCATGGAAGCTTTCCCTCATCTCAGGGTCTGTGGGTCTCTGATGTTCTTGCTGATAGCTGCTCCTATGAGGCAGGCTTTGTAGGCAGCATGTTTCTTTGGCTGCTTCTTATAGGTGAACTCTGAGTTGTGAAAAACCTTAAAGACATTCTCTACAAATTGTGGTATAGGCATGTCCAGTTACCCTTCTAACTTCTGGAGTTTTCTCCTTATATCAGGAGCACATTAAGTATAATTAACAGTGCAGAGGTTAGTAGGTTCCTCTGGGTCTAAATCATTTAACTGCCTATAGGGCTTGAGCAATTGCTCTAAATAGACTGGTTTTCTTTTATGAAGGTTCTTTTAGGCACTCCTTTTCTAAGACCTGCAATAAAATAATCTTAATGATTCAATTTGGTCCTGTCTGATCACTCATTTGGATTCCAATTTGGCTCACCTTGTGCTTGGTATACTGTAACATTGCACCAAATTTTTTGGATTATTGTTGCTCAGAGATTCAGCAAGGTTATGGGTTTTATATATATATATATGAAGTATATCACTCATACATGAATATATACATAAATAATAAGTGTATAGAAAAGTGCATGCGTAATATCATACAGAGCTCTCATACCTTACCCCACCACCAATATCTTGTATTGTTGTGAAACATTTGTAATAAATTATGAAAGAGCATCATGAAAGTTTTTATACTAACTATAGTCAATATCTTACATTTGGTGTGGAATTATATTTTTTGTTCATAAACCATACAATTTACCTAAAGTATACAATCAATGGCATATGTTATAATCACAGAATTGTGCATTCATCACTTCCATCAATATTAGAGCATTTTTAAAAAAGATACTTAGGTTACATAAATGTTACATAAAAACTACAGAGGATTCCAACATGCCCCACTCCCTACCCCTCCCACACTCTCCTACATTAACATCCTTCATTAGTGTAGTACTGTTGGAAGCAGCCAGAAAGAGGTGAAGCTAAAATGGCCGACCAACAACAAAGAACAAGCCTGATCCTATATTTAGCCTTCTTTGAGGAAGTAGCTCAACCTGCTACCACGCGCGCGAAACCTTCCCGCCTTCCACAGATAGCAAACCCTCCCTAGCAACCAACTGTGCCCAATACCAGCCTGCCATATATGCCTTATGCGTACTTCCTCTTTTTTCATGCCCTACCCCCTACACCACCCCTCACCCTACTTATAAAAGACTGTGCACTTCCTCAATAAATTAAACCTGCGTACTTACCTCGTCTCCGCGGTGGTCTTTCCTCTGTGCGCCCTCCACGCCGTCTGGGCCCCCGAACGCTGGTTGCCGCTCAGCGTTCCCCTTCCGCCAACAAGTGGTTCAGAACAACCACATAGTACATTTTTTACAATTGATGAACACATTTTGGAGAACTGCCACTAAGTGTGGATAATAATTTACATTATATTTTAAACTTTCTTCCACACATTTTTGTGAGTTATGACAAGACATATAGTGGCCTGTATCTGTATCATTCAGGACAATTCCAATGTCCCAAAAATGCCACCATATTACACCTACTTTTTTTAAAAAAAGATACTTAGGTTGTATAAATGTTACATAAAAAAATATAGAGGATTTCCATATGCCCCACTCCCCCTCCTCCCACATTTTACCACATTAACAGCATCCTTCAATAGTGTAGTACATTCATTGCAATTGATGACCACATTTCAGAGCATTACCACTAAGCATGGATTAAAGTTTACATTGTAGTTTACATGCTCTCCCATCCAATTCTGTAGGTCATGGCAAGATATATAATGACCTGTACCTGTCATTGCAATATTGTTCAGGACAATTCCCAAGTCTCAAAAATGCCCCCACATTACACCTGCTTTTCCCTCTCCCTAGAGCATTTTAATTACTCCAAAAAAGAAAAAAAAAAACAATAAAAAAACAAACCACTATCATACCCATATATTAGTGTTACTAATTACAAATCCTACAATGTGCTTTCACCATTTCTATTCATGTTTCATTTCCAAACATTCACAAACAATTTTTTTTTTTTTTTTTTTTTTACCAATTTTGCACAAACTAAACCTCAGCTTTCCATTCTCTAACCACATTCTATTCTCTGGTGACTTACTTTCTAGCTATTAACCCCATGAGTTTGCTCATTGTATTTATTACATAATAGCAAAATCATACAATATTTATCCTTTGGTACCCAGCTTGCTTCACTCAACATAATGTCCGCTGGGTTCATCCACATTGTCATATGCTTCACGACATCATTTCTTCTTACAGCTGAATATTATTCCATCATATGTATATACCACAGTCTGTATATCCATTTGTCAGGTGATGGACATCTGGGTTGTTTCCATCTTTGGACAATTGTTAATAACATCGTTATGAACATTGGTGTGCAGCTGTAACTTTGTGTCACTGCTTTCAGTTCTTCTTGGTATATACCTAACAGTGGTATTGCTGCATCACATGGCAGATCTATATCCAACTTCCTTAGAAACCACCAGACTTCCACAATGGCTGTACCATTCTATATTCCCAACAATAGTGCATAAGCATTACTATTTCTCCACATCTTCTCCAACAAATGTAAGTTTCTGTTTGGTTAATAGTGGCTGTTCTAGCAGGTGTGAAGTGATATCTCATTGTAGTTTTGATTTGCATTTCCCTAATCACCAATTATGTTGAATATTTTTTTCATGTGTTTTATCAGCATTTGTATTTCTTTTACCTATTTTTAAAATCAGAGCATATTTCTTTTTATTACTGAATTGTAGGATCTCTTTATATATCAGTGATACTAGACTCTTGTTGAATGTGTAATTTCCAAGTATTTTCTCCCATTGAGTAGGCTGCCTTTTTACCCTCTTTACAAAGTCCTTTGAGATGCAGATAAATTTAATTTTGAGGAGGTCCCCTTTATCAATTTTTGATTTTGTTACACGGGCTTTGGTTATAAGTTGTAAGAGACCCTCACTTATTAAAAGGTCTTGTAGATGTTTCCTTACATTATCTTCTAGGTGTTTTATGATCTTGGCTTTTATTTAGGTTTTTGATCCATTTTGAGTTGATTCTTGTATAGGAAGGGAGATAGAGGCCCTTTTTCATTCTTTTGGTTATGGATATCCAGTTCTCCCAGCATCATTTGTTGAAGAAACTGTTCTGTCCCCCAAAATTAGACTTGGAAGTCTTATCAAAAATCAGTTGACCATAGAGGTGAGGGTTTATTTATGAACTCTTATTTCAAATTTATTGATCAGTGTGTCTATCTTTATGCCAATTCCATGCTCTTTTGACCACTGTAGCTTTATAATAAACTTTAAGTTCAGGAAGTGAAAGTCCTCCCACATCATTCTTTTCTAGGATGTTTTTTGCTACTTGTGATAACCAAATAAATTTATTTCCTTTTCTATTTCTGTAAAGTAAGCTGTTGGAATTTTGATTCCAATAAATAAATTTGTTAATTTCCTTTTCTATTTCTGTAAACTAAGCTGTTGGAATTTTGATTGGTATTGCATTGAATCTAGAAATCAGTTTGGGTAGAATTGACATCTTCATTATGCTTAATCTTCCAATCATGAACATGGAATGTACCTCCATTTTTTAGGTCTTCTCTGATTTCTTTTAGCAGTGTTTCATAGTTTTCTAAATTCAGATCCTCTACATTCCTGGTTAAATTAATTCCTAGATATTTGATTTTGTTGTTGTTGTTGTTGCTATTGTACATGGAATTTTTAAAAATTTCTTCCTCATCTGGCTCATTGCTAGTGCATAGAAAGGCTAATGATTTTTTCATGTTGTCCTTGTGTCCTGTCATTTTGCTGAATTCATTTATTAGCTCTAATAGCTTTGCTGTACCTATTTTGGAATTTTAAAAATACAAGATCATGTCATTTTCAAATAGTGAGAATTTTGCTCCCACTTTTCCATTTTGGATTTCTTCTACAATCAAAGTAGGCTGTTTGTGCTTTTCTAGAAATTTGTCTATTTAACCTAGATTTTCTAATTTGTAGGCATACAGTTTCTCATAATATCCTCTTATGATCCTTTTTATTTCTATGGGTTTGGTCATGATTTCCCTTCTCTCATTTCTAATTTTATTTGTATATTTTCTCCTTTTAAAAAAAAAGTCTATCTAAATGTTTCTCAAATTTATTGATCTTCTCAAAGAACCAGTTTTTGGTTTTGTTGATTTTCTCTATTGCTTTTTTGTTCTCAGTTTCATTTATTTCTGCTCTAATCATTGCTATTTTTTTCTTTCTGCAAATGTTTTGGATTGATTTACTCTTCTTTTTCTAGTTTCTTGAGTTGTTCAGCTAGGTCTTTGATTTTAGCTTTCTTCTTTTTTAATATAGGCATTTAAGACTTTAAATTTCGATATCTTCTCATAACTTACAAAAATATGTGGAAGAGAGTTTAAAATATGATGTAAACTACAATCCACATTTAGTGGTAATCCTCCAATATGTGTTCAATTGTTAACAAATATATCACACTAATGAAGGATGTTGTTAATGTGGGAAAGTGTGGGAGGGGTAGGGAGTGGGGCATATGGGAATCCTCTACACTTTTAATGTAACATTTTTATAATCTAAGTATTTTTTAATAAAAATATTAAGAATTTAAAAAGAATATAAATTTCTTTCTCAGCACTTCTTTTGCTGTATCCATTAAGTTTTGTTCATGTTGTCATTCATCTCTAGATATCTACTAATTTCACTTGCAAATTATTCTTTGATCCACTGATTAGGAGTATGTTGTTTAGCCTCCATATATTTGTGACATTCCCACTTTCCTGCCTATTATTGATTTCCAGCTCCATTCCATTATAATCAGAGAATGTGCTTTGTATAATTTCAATCTTCTTAAAATTCTTAAGAGCTGTTTTCTGGCCCAATATGTGTTCTATCTGGAGAAAGATCCATGATCCATAGCCCTTGAGAAGAATGTATAACCTGCAGATTTTGGGTGAAATGTTCTGTGTATGTCTGTGAGGTCCAGCTCATTTATCATATTTTCTAACTTCTCTATTTCCTTGTTGATCTTCTGTTTACTTTTATTAGTTATTGATTTGAGTGGCATGTTGAAATCTCCAACTATTATTGTAAAGACATCTATTTCTCTACAGAGTTTTCCTCATGTATTTTGGGGCACCCTGGTTAGGTGCATAGGTATTTATGATTGTTATTCCTTCCTGGTGGATTGTGCCTTTTATTAGTATATAATGGTCTTCTGCATCTTTTATCAGTTTTTTTTTTTTTTTTTTGCATTTAATGTCTGTTTTGTCTTACACCATTATATGTACTCCTGCTCTCTATTGGTTACTGTTTCCATGCAATATCTTTTTCCAACATTTTACTTGCAGACTATTTTCATCCTTGTGTCTATGAGTCTCCTGCAGACAAAATATGGATGCCTTATATTTTCTTATCCATTCTGTCAGTCTGTCTTTTGACTGAGGAGTTTAATTCATATGTCATATCTTATTTTTGTCTGTATTTTTACCATTTTAGTTTGCCTTTTTGATACTATTCATTTCTACACTCTCCTCCAAGCCTGTCTCTCTGGTTTTTCAGTTTCTTTTATTTTTAAATTTTTCTTATTTTTTACTTTTTTCCTGGCTGCAGAATTCCCTTTAATGTTTCCTGAAGAGCTGGATTCTTATTTACATACTATCTTAGTTTCTGTTTATCTGTGTCTATATTACACTTCACCATAATATTTGCAGGACAGTTTTGCTAGACAAAGAATTCTGGGCTGGCAGTTTTTCTCTTACAATATTGAAATCATATTATACAACTGCCTTCTTGCCTCCATGGTTTCTGAAGAGAAATGTGCACTAAGTCTTACTGGACATCCTTTGTATGTGATGTTTCACTTTTCCCTTGTTGCTTTCAGAATTTTCTCCTTTTCTTTGGCATTTGGCATTCTGAATATTATGTGCCTTGTGGTAGGTCTACTTGGATTTATTCTAATAGGAGTATGCTATGCTTCCTGGACATATATATTCATGTCTTTGATGAGAGTAGGGAAAATTTTAGCCATTATTTCCTCAAATACTCTTTCTGCCTCTTTTCCCTTTCCTTCACTTTCTGGAACTCCCATAAGAGTACATTGGTTCACTTGTGCTATCATTCAATTCCCTGAGCACTTGCTCAAATTTTTCCATTCTCTTCTCTCTCTATTTTTCTCTCTTTAGAATTTTAGCTGTTTTGACCTGATTCTTTCTTCTATGATTTCCAATCTGTCATAGTATGCCTCTATTATTGTATTTTTAATCTCACTTGCTGTGTCTTTTATTCCCATAAGTTATATTATTTTTCTACCCAAGATTTTTACTTTTTCTTTATGTTTACCCAACATCTTTTTTTTTTTTTTTTTACTTTTGAGGTATTTTTTATTTTGATAAGAGGTATTTTTGTACTGAATAATATTTTAACCTTTTTTGTGGCTGTTAATCCAATTCTTGGAACGAAAAGTAAGAATTCAGCCTTGTATGAAGTACTTGTATCAGAAATATTTCAGAAACACTAAAGCTACCTGTATAAGAAATTTTATGCCACTTGATTGGCTGGTTGGTGAAGACATATGGGCAAAAAAAATAAAAAAATCTTCATTACTAGAAAAAGAAGTAAGAAAATATTTTGTAAATGCTTCTCCTAAAATAGGTAATATCCTATACTTTAACTCATTTTAGCAATACAAAGTACATTCTTTAATAGAAGTGATAAAGGTGATAAACATAAACTATGAAGTGAAATAACCTATTGGATTTAAAGTATTAAAATGTTTATATACCTCAAGAGTAAATATAATGGATATTTGCAAAAATTCTTGTTAAAACTCAAATGTTTTACCAAATACCATAGCTAGTTAAACAAAGCATATTTAATAGATTAATAAGTCATTGACAATATTACATCAGATTCAGGATTGAAAGGATGTAGTCCTCCATGAAGAGTTCACAGCCAGACTTTTCACCTCAACCTTAATTTAAAAATTCTTTATTACTGAAAATTCTAATCATTAATTGAATCTTTTTGCTGCTGGAAGGTTTTGCCTTGATGTTGATGGCTGCTGATTGATCAGTGTGATAGCTGCTGTAGGCTGGGGTGGCCAGACATGGATTGCGATCTGGGGTCCCACAGCCAAGAGCAGCCCTCACTGAACAATGAATCCCACAGTGAACCATGTGCCATGTGGGAGGAGCAACCAATTGGAGCTCACCCAGTATCTTATTAATATCTTTTATTTATTTAGCCATGTTGTCCTTCAACTCCATGAATAGTTTTAGGAGAACTATGTGAACCCCATTCATTAGTTGCTTCAAGTCTTGTGTGTCATCTGGGGCTTTTATTTGTTCCTTGCCTGAGTCATATATTTTTTCTTAGTAGGGTTATTAATATTTTGCTAATATCTTGGCCTCTGATCATGATGCTGAGTTTACTTTGATGTTCAGTTTTTCTCTCTTGCCAAGGGATTTATTGTTAAGTAGCCTTGTGCTACCATTGTTCTTTGTTTCTTGGTTTGGCTCATTCTGTGTATTAAGGATTGCCCCTGCTCAACTGATCAAAACAGAACTAAAGACCCAGTAATGAGGTGCAGGTTAGTTTCCAAGGGCCTTGGAGAAGGTATTAAAGGCATTTTATTTTATTTATTTATTTGTTTGTTTATTTATTATTTTCCCTTCTTTTCATGCAGTTTTCTGGTCTGCGAGCAGATGGTAGTCTTTGGCAGACCTCTCAGCTCAGACTCCAGGTGCTAGAAGGGAATGCATTCACTTTAACTCCAAGGGTAAGACAGAAGTGATGTCCTCAGTGTGGGCCAAGCTTCACAAACTTTTTCAGAATGTGCTATCTTCCCTTGAATGGCCAAACCCTCCCTTACTCTGTTTTCTCAAGAACAAGCCCAGAGCAACAAGGAGTGTGTTTAAGAAGGCAAATTATCTTTCATTCCCTGTGGGATCTCAGGGAAAATTATATCATGGCCCCACCCATCCCAGAAGGGTGAGATCCCTCCAATGCAGTACACAACGTTCACTGGCCAATATCTGAATTTGCTATAGGCTGCTTCCCCTCCCTCTTCCCTGTCTTGGGAAAGGACCTCTGCAACTCCCCCAGTCTGCAGTCACCTGCCAGGGGCCAGTGGACCCCCTGCTGTAGGGTGGGGGAATAGGCACCAGTAGCTACTGCAGCAGCATTACTCATAGGATTTTTCCAGCCAGCCAAGTCTCCTTTCCTTCACCTTTCTCTCTTCTGGGTGGTATCTAGCCTTCCCCTGGTGTTCTTAGCCCCAGAACAGCCTTCCAGATAGTATCCACTTGGCCAGTAGCTATTTATCTGAGAGAGAAATGATCTCAAGTCTCTGCAACCCTTCATCTTCCAGGCCATTATATTGGTCATGGTCTTTTTCTAGCACTATTCTCCTTTCTTCTGAAATTAACAGCATATTCAATAAGGAGTTGGAAATGGAGCAGTTATTTTTCTTTTCTTTGTTGATAGATTGTATTAGGCCTGTGACTTGCTAACATCACACTGTGCCCAAAACTTTGAACATACAGTATTTCAACCCATTTACTAAGTCTTTTATAATAAATTTCTAGTTGCAATATAGTAATTGTATTCAAGAGATCCCCTTGGTGGGCATTCCTGGCCATGCTCTAATTTATATGTGGCCTTGCATTTTTATGCAGAAATACCATTCTCTTTTTAGTCATGGGATTCAGAATGAAATTGTTCCCAGTGTTTTAAGATGCAATCTACAAGATCACACTTCTCTTTCATTCTAGAGCTCTGTTTATTGCCCACTGTGACTCCCTGTTAACATTTGGGTGAGTTACACTTTAAGTTAATTGATCAGAACTTTAGTAATCAATCAGGATACCAATGGGGGGTCTCCTATACCTAAGGGATGGAGTCTGGTGTAGAATTATAACCTATAATCCCAGGCCAACCAGCTCTGAACCTAAGCCAAAACCAAAGACCAGGGGCAGTCTAGGCAACTACAGCTTCAACAGGAGATTTTTAACCTTCACTCTAGAGAACAGCTAATAATTTTGATAAGAAAATCAGTATTCACTGAGGCTGCAGGGATCTCATAGGCAGCCTGTTTCCTTCCTGACTGGCTGCTTTCAGGATCCTTAATGCCAGAGGCAGAGGAATCATGATACCAGCTTTTGGAGACAAGTAGCTTCTTCAAACACAGAGCAGAGCTCAGGGGTGCCCCTCCTCAGGGGCCAATGAGTCCACCAGGCAGCAATCCTCTCAGGGGTCACAGGTCTCAACTGGGTTGCCAAATTTTAAGTTCCCCTCACAGACCCACTGGGTCCATGCCAGGCCCAGAGAATTGACTACCACACTGAGTTTGGTCACTCAAGGAAAGAAGTTTATTAAATTGGTGGAGGACAGGAGATTGGATGTCTCAGATCTGCCTCCACAACAGAAGGTAGAGTGGCATTATATTGGCCAGGAGACTGACAGTTGGGAGGGACTGAATCTTGTGCTTGCTCTAGAGAATTATAAGTTTAACAGGGAAAGCTAAATTCTTGGTCATACATCATGCATGTACAGAAAATGGCATCTAAATCCCACCCAGAGGCATATAAAGTACTATTATAATAAACTAAAATTCAGTGAAGTTCATTCTATTACTAAACTGAGTCTGAACTAGGAATGGGAAAATCCCATTACTTGGTTAACTAATGTTTGTGGTCAGCTACTGACCACATCTACTTTACCTTGATTGGCTAGTTTCTAAATTGGGCAATATTAAGCTTGGGGGAACAACAAGTGCAGCATTGCTATGGAAACAGGGCAGAGGGATGGGCAATTAGGAATGTAAAGGAAATTCATGGGCAGCTTCATTATGGGACAATCACCTGAATGAACAGGACAATAAGAAATGACTTTGCCCCTCAGAGGCTCTGAATCATCATGTCTTCCTGGTGCATCATAAACCAGGACAGTCTTGGATGGGCAGAGAATCATGGGTTACAGACAGAGAACTTTCCATGTTCAAACACATACTCTGTGTTACATGCAGCCACTGTGGTTCCTGAGAGGTCCAAGCCTCCATTTACACTGTCACCCTTCTCCTCTGTTTGGTACACCCCCTGCCCCACTGGTCACATCTGTCATGTCTTCATGGTCTAGGCTTATGGAGTCTTTGGAACTGAAGTTAAGTGTAATACCCAACAGATTTGCCATCTGCCTAATCTCCATGGGGCTTCATGTCCAATGTCCTCAGGTATTAATTGTTGGATTTCCCAAAGCAAAAGAAAAGAAAAAATATTTCATGTAGATACAGAAAAAGTCCCCCATGCAACTTCTTTCCAAATGGGATGAAAAGTTAATCCTACCCCCATTCTGTTCTCATGAAATGATGGCACTTTCTGAGTCATTGACCCTCCTCTGCCATGATAACCTTCCCTTTGAATAGGATCCCAGGTTAATCAAGACATGCAATTTATAGGGAAATTAGATTAGCACCCTTGAGCACCTGCTTTTGCAGACTGTGTGAAAGTCTATCTCAACAGAGTGTATTAAGAAAAAGAAAGACAACATTTATCCAGAGGGACAATGAATAGGAGACTCTGAGAAGCTACTTATAATGTGTATCAACTGTAGTTGAAAATCTAGATTAAAGTATGATTTTTTCTTCAAAATTCAAATGGTACATTTGGCATGAGAGAAGGCATTTACCAATAACCAATTAACATTGGAAAATTAATTTCTCTGCCATTAGATTGGGAACTTCACAGTAGGAGGTACAGAATCTTAAAATTACTGCTTTACCCTCAACACCCTATTTTTTCCCATTGGTTTCTAATAAATGTGATATGAATATATTTAAACTGAGAATGAAAAAATCAGTTATTTATTCTTTATATGCCTTTGGCACAAACCAGTTTTCCATCACTGCTCATTTATATCCCACCCAAATTTCCTTGGGAATTTGAATCTTCATGTATTTCTTAGCATTTAGAATCATTTAATTTTTGCATCCTGGTCAATCACATGAACATGATTATAAATTAAAGATTCCTTATTCATTGCTTTAGGGTATTTTCAAATATCACCCAAGTGACCAACATGACCTCCAAGTGTTTAGACAAAGAGCACCCCCACTGACACTGGAGCAGAGTTTCCATTTTTACATATTGTGAACCTACTGGGTAGAGTTTGATTTAAGAAATTTTATATATGTGAAATTTTATTGGTTATTTGCATTTTATTTATTGTTTATGATGCAGTTTATAAAATTATTTATCATATGATTTAACTAATCTGTGTATTGTCTGGTCATTTTCCTTTTGTCTATATTTTTTAGTCATTTTATTTTTGGATTTACACTGGTAGATATTTTATTTTATAACTCTTCTGGATACTGTTACCTTTTAGGTGATACCATTGTCAATGTATTTTCCCATTCTGTAGCTGTCAGATAGACTTTACTGATTTTTATTTTGTTGGGGGTTTGACATTAAATTTACAAAATCTAAGCTGGTGTGAGTCTGGTAGAATTGCTCTGTGATCATCTCATTTACTCATGTAACAACTATGCCCTGAGCACTCACCAAGTGCCAGGTGTTTGGTTAGGCCCTGGGTCCAGTGGTGAAAATGATCAATTATTGTCCAGGAACTCAGAGTATGCATGTAGAGATGGAAGAATGTAGTAAACATATACATGTGAAATAGAAGAGCAAGTACAATAGTGAAAATCAAACAGGGTGCTGCAAGAGTGGGTTGCTGGGAGACACTAGGTGGGTGAGCCTGAAAAGAGTCACTGAGTTGGCATTTAGGCTGCAACCAGAATGAGTAACAGGAGCCAACCCTACACATGTCTGTGAACAACATGTCAGGAGAAGGCACAAGTTTGCAGGCTGAGATGGAATTGAGTTTCACCTGAAAGGAGGTTAGAAAGGAAGCCAGTGCAGGTGGAGGGAACTTGGGAGGAGAGGTGGGGAGGGAGGGAGGAAGGGAGGAACAGATCTTGGGGCCTGGTAAATTATATTAGTTATCTATTAGTATGTGGCAACACTACTGTGGGGAAGAATCCTTGAGATATGGAATTCTGGCTTGAGAACACAGACAGAGTGTCTGGGATGCCAGACACTAGCTCAAAAGGAAAACCTTCAGAGCACTGTTTGAACTCTTGCTGGCTCCAAGACTCAAGGCTAAGAGATAACCGGTGTGAATATTGCCTTTAATAAACTCCCAGATGATATTAATCACTAGCCATGTTTTTCTGCATGTAGCTCTGCTAATAAAATCACCGGGCTGTCTGTGCTTTGGGGCTAGCATGGTGGATATGTTCTGCTAGCCCCCTGATGCCAGCATTTTTCTTAACTTCTTTGTCTTGTCTTTCTTATATCATGGTATCCTTCACCGAGTCACCCACACTTACAGCAACACACTACCGCTAAATTATTGGCTTATAACAACAAATGTTTGTTATTGCACAGTTTCTGTGAACCAATAATTCAGGCATGGCTAAGCTGTGTGATTTTGTTCCAAAATCTCTCACAGATGAGGAGTAGTCCCAACTGAGGCTTGAGTTGTGAAGGATCTGTTTCCAAAGTCACTCATGTGTTATTGGGAGTTTGGGCTGAGGGCTTGAAGACAGAAAGGAATTCAAGCCCTCAGTCCAAACTGCCAATCTTTCTGTCTTTTATCTGGACCCTCCCTCAGTTTCTTTCAATATGGGCCTCTAAACATCATAGCCTGTCTCCCCAGAGTGATATATATGAGAAAGCTAGTGAATATAGATAGAGAGATAGAGATAAACATAGAGAGAGATAACACAAACAGATTTAGCAAGACAGAAATCACAGGTGTTTAGTTTATCAATCTTGGAAATGATATATCATCACTATGACCATATTCTATAGATAAGAAGAGAGTCACAAAGTCCAGGAGAAAGAGATTAGACAAGGACATGTATACCAGGAGGCAGAGATCCTTGGAAGCAATTTGGGGGCTTTCCACAACATAAACTAAAAGAAGGCACTAAATCTGACTCTAAATATAACTGGGTAGCTATTAAAGGGTTTTGATTCAAATGGAAATATCTGATTTTCATTGAATTTCAAAGCCGTTATGTTGGAGACTGGAAAATAAAGCCAAGAAGATAAATGGCTTTTCCATGATAACATCATCAGGAGCTATCTGTTTTGAGTTGAAATTCCTTCTGTTTCCCATTGCTTCATGTAATTCTTTCATCATTAAAGATCATGTATTAGTGATCTGTCACATTAGCTTATGAGTTTTGTAGATATTATTCCATATACATCTGCTAAAGTCCCTGGGGTGTGGAAGCTAGAATGATTCTTATCATTCTGGTGAGGAGACTTGGGAGGCCCAAGATGCACAATGACTTGTCCAGGTTCACAGATATGGCAGGAAAAGGAGACTGGTCTGAAGCTAGCTCTTTTTCCCAATACTGGTATCCTGAATTTTCCAGGTCTTTCTCAGACACTGCAGGGAGGACTGTTTTAGCATAACTGTAGAGTTAAATTGATGACATGAGAGAGGAGGCTGTAGAGGCACCAGGCTTAGGAAAGGTTTTATCCAAGGAAGTAGGACAGATAATGGGATCCCAAGAAGTAATCTTACTCCTTGGAGATATAACCCAGCAGAACTTAGAGCCCTGGTAACCAGGCACCCACATTCTAGAGACAGCCCCCAACCCAGCTCACTTGAGCATAGATGCTTGGGAGATCAACGTGTTTCCTTATTGTTTCACAACATCTCAGGCTCTCACCTCAGGAAAGCTGAAAGGAAGAGCTTGTTACAACGCTGCAGGAATGGAATTGGTTCAACCCCCACCACAGAAGACTCTGGCCATTTACCAAGAGACACCCAAACATAAAACAGGTATCCCAAGACAGTGAAATGAAGGCTGAGCAAATATTCTGATCCTTCCTTGGCAGCCTCACAGAACTTCCCACTCCCATTGTGCTTGAATTAGGGAAGGATGATCTGCTGGAAAGGGCATAAGAGTGAACAGACCCTTGGCAAGAGCTGGTTTTCTAGGAGGTTGGAAGCCTGATTGGCTCATGTTCACAGCCTGCTCATAGCTGGCAGAGTGGGAAAGAGAGTGCTAAGTTGGTGATCATCTGCCCAGACATTAATCTACAGCCTTGGAGCCATCATCAAATCTCTTTTTCTCATGGGCTGGAGGTCAGTACAGTGTTCTGTTTCTAATCTGGGGAGAAGAACTCTATATAGAGTCATCTTTGTGGTGACAGCCATGCAAGGCCCTGATAACCAACTGATAAGTAGAGTGGAGTTTGGGTCAGGTAGGAGGGCTCCTGACTTTACTGAGCAGCAGGGAATGTGAGTGGAGGGCTCTGACTGAGGAAGAGCAAGGCTGAACCTTTTGTCCCACACATCTTATCAAAAAGCTGATCCTAGAGCCTTCCCCCTGTAAGGGCAAAATTGTCAAAGAGAGCTTTGGATTGTGCTCAGGGCACTTTGGGGAGAAAAGGTAGGCTAGGATCTCAGAGACAGCCATTGGAAGAATCCTTCCCCACAACCACCACTTGCCCCATCCCTACTTGCCCCCACCCAAAATCGATGGTCAAGACAATGAGGTTTGGTGACAAATTGGTTCAAAAGATTTCCTGGAAACTTAGTCATGGGTGCTCAGTTGCCTTTGGGTGTGCACTAGGCTGTACCCCTGACCATCAGGAGAATAGTGTTCGTTGGAAAAAGAGACCCACCTGTCACGTGCAGAGAATAAGGCAACATGTTGCAATCAAGCTAGAGGTTGAGCTGCAATGAGGGCCCAGGGAGGTCTGGGGCAGGAAAATGCATTCTACTTTTCTCCCTTATCCTCTGGATATTCATGGAGCATCTATCACATGCCAATGCCATCCATAGCTGAGACAGACCATCAGATCTGCCATGTAAGTTTGAAGGGACTTTCACAGGGCATAGCATCATCCTTTAAAATGTGGGCATGTTTATATTCTATATTGTTTATATTTTCAATTATTAAATGTACAAAATAAAGTAAAATAATAATGAAAAACAAAATATCTGGATTTCTGTAAAAATCATATTAACAAGGACCTTTTCTTGACCTAGAAAAGTGGCTTCCTCTTTAAAGCTTTTATGGAAGAGGGAATGTGTTCTTCTTCTGGTGCAGAGGTTTCTATGACCACCAGTTAGGAAATTGTAGCTTTTAGGAGGAACTCTGGAATTGCATCAGCAGTAAGTGGGGGAGGGTGAATAGAGGAGTGTAAAAATATCAAAACTTATAAGATGCAAAAAAAAAGACCAGAGGAAGATTATTAGCAAATGGCCTAAAGGCAGGAAGTACTGTGCATCATCAATCTTCTTCTAGGGATCTCATGATCCATCTTTTTTCTTAGATTTGAATCCTTCTGGGATCTTGGTCTCTGGTCTCAGAATTCCTTTTTCTTCTACATTCATTCTGGGTGAACATTTGCAATGCATCTTGCAAAGCTACAGCTGACCTCCTTTTATAAGCTTTTCTCCTCTCTGTGAACTGGGATTTCTAGCATCACTACAATACCTTGCACAATTTGTTTTAACCCAGAAATCCCCCAGAAGGCTGCCAGCCTCTCTGCAAGGTCCTTGGAGGCCTCTCCCCTCTGACTGGGCCCTGATGATTCATGGTAAGCTCAGGTGTCTGGATCAGTGTACTTATACCTTCCCATGGAAGGATATCTTGTTATTTTCCTCACTGGCCAAGGTGATATGTTTCCCAGGTCCACTGTCTGTGGAGTTCACCAGTTTACAAACTCAGTCATGTTGTTACTGACATATTCTAAAAAAGACACCAGGCCCCAAACCCTTAGAGCTCCCAGCCCCTGGGTTGGTGGTGATCTTTATCCTGTCTTGCACTGTGGTTATGCCCAGATGATAGGAACCTAAATGTTGGAGAGTTGAAATATGTGACATGTCAGTGGTGAGGAAAGGAGGTGGTCACTAAGACTGATGATCCACTGGCACACAGTATTAGACACACTGTAGTCCTTCCAATGCAGGTGATTGAGTTCCCTCTCTGAGTTCACCAGAGGGTCCTCTCTGGGCTTTCTCATGATCTGAATCTAAAGGATTAACCCCTGACCCTATCCTGAGCCTCCAGGGCCCTGACCCAGATTCCAGCCTCTATCTTTTTAAGGATTTTGAATATCAACCCTTGGCTTCATCTAAAATGGGGAGGTACATATCAGTTATGGGGTGATTCTGAGATTTCATTTGTGGATATTTCTCAGTTATCCCCCATTTCTCCAGGGTTCCAGGTGTCACCCAGACACCCATGGTGATCTCTTTAGGACAGCTGAGAAGCAGAGCACAAACCATGGCTCCCAACAGCCCAGGGCCTTCATGACATGGCACTGTCATCCACAGACATGATTTGCTAAATGGATCACAGGTACAGCTGTGTTTTCCCCCCAAAGACAGCAGTGTCAGGTCCCAAAGGTAGTCTAGGACATGGAGGAGCCATTGGTATCTAAGGAGTTTCACCTATACAGCTGGGAAGCTCCTGAGAGCAGAGATGTCAATGTAGATACATGTACTAAAGCGAGTGCAATCTTATATGGCAGAGGATGGATTTTTGCTGCATCTTTGGGCTTCCACTAGCTGAGCGTGAAGTGAGAGTCACCCAGCAGATGTCCACATTTAGGGGGAGAGTCTATCTCACTCAATCTGTGACAGGGAATCCTCCCTTTACCCTCAGACTCCTGGACCAACCAGAAATCCCAGCTGGGCAATGTAGTACCACACCGGCCTAGGGATCCCCCTGTTCAGGTTCTGATCGGTGGGACAGCAGGGCCCCACTGGCCTTGATTCCCCATGGGAAGGGGTTATTACCATTACTGGCAGAAAGTTGGTGTATTAGCAGTGACTGTTGGGCCAGCGGAAGGGAATGAATGAGGTGACCTGAGGTCCCCTGGGTCTGCTCTTCCTCAAGAAAAGTTGCCCTCCAACAGCTCTATGTCTCAGGTCTCTTGCTGTGGGCAGTGTGCCTCGCTTCTGTGGGAGGGTCAGGGGTTCAGTGGGGTTTTTTTTAGTGTTCCATTCTGACAGAAACCTCCCCCAATGGTTCAGGAGGAAGAAGTCAGCAAAGGCATGGGTGAATCTACAAGGCTTTGCAAACATCCACTCTCCTCTACTTATGAGGAGACCTGAGAATAGGAGGCCACTTCTGCCTCTCCACTTTTGACTAATTGCCACTGGGTCACCCTGTCACATGGGCTTCACAATCAAAATTTGCATCAAATCAACCTGAACATTGACTGGAGTCTCTCTGTGGGAGGTTGAGCTCCTTGTTAGCTTCTGTGCTCACTTGATAGGTTCTGTGTCAACTAAGAGCCTGACCAGCAAGACCACTCCTCCAGTACTGTTGAGAAGTCCTAGATGCTTTGGAATATCACAATCATGCTGAGTGAATCTAAAGATTCCCTGCCTAATCATGTGTGCTTTTCCATGGAGACTAATCTTTATAGCTATCCAGAAATTACCATTTATACATTTTAATGAGAGATGCTTTGGAAATCAATTTAAATAAAAAACATATCTAGCATACTTGTAGTTTTGGTTTAACTCTGTGCATGCACAAGACAAAGTAAGTATTTCACTTTCCCAAACTGGATATTAATTTACTTAATTTCAAATAAATGATTTCTCTAACTTGAGGGTAAATATTGTCTTAAAGAATCCATGCTCTTATTAGATGTATCTTCACTGTCATCTGAATCAACCAGGGTATGCCTTCTAGATTACAGGACTAATGACATCATCAGCTGCATAAAAAGAGAGCCCTCCATGAAAACAGTCCTTTTTCTAGAGTAAGAAAGGTGCTTTGAACACTGGAATGTGGTGAAAGGATGATCAATAAGTCTTCTTTTCTTTGCATTTTTGGCCTGTTTGTGTTGTCAATATGGAAGAAAAATTTAAACATTAGGAAGCAGTCTTTATTTATTTTGTAGATGATTTTGTTAATTAGAATGTAATTGTTGGATATAACTGCAGGCATTTGTGCCCAAGCTGTCTAAGGTTAGATTAGGTTACTGTGGACATACATTTTCTCTGGATTCACAATTCATTGGTACTTATCAAAGGGAAACTTGCCTAAAATCATTAAGGGTGCAGTTTTTTGAATTATACCAGTAGGAAGGACAAACAAAGAAACAAATAAATATATAATGATAAATTACATGTGTGACCTAAAAAAAGAAACTCTGTATTTAGATCTGGATCAACATCTTAGGTTCTGTGTCCATGTAGTCAAGGATAAGGCAGGTAATTGGAGTCACTCTTATTGGAGACAGATGTTGTAAATACTCAGAAAGACATGAGAAATGTTCTCAGTATGATTCTGTTGAGGTGATTTTATGTGGATTATACTGGACAATAAACATCAAGTGAGTTAGGAGCTGATATTTGGATAGTGAATTCAATTCTCTGAAGCTTTCTGTATGGTAGGAGAACTTGCAAAGGGGTCATAATTGTGTAAATAAAGCATATGAAGAGGAGATTTTGACAATGAGGTGGAGACACTCTGATTATTAAAATGATAGGTGGTATTGCAGGTAAAACCTAGGTTTAAGCCTTAAGAAATCTGAACTGGGGAGATAGGCAGAAAAACTCTGGCTGTGTTGTTCTAGTCATGTAATTCTTAACATTACTAAAGATTTCTGGACCTCTGTTTATTTAATCTGTTAAATAGGTAAATAGCCTTAATCAGCAGGTTACTTTGATAATTAAATAACCAAATATGCAAATATCCAAAAACATTTAAGATGACCATTGTTTTTCTGAGCTCAGGTACAAATGGGTAAGTTTATGTGACTTCTTTTTCTGAAAAATGCAATAATTTGTCCATGCAATGCATATATTTATTAACAGTGTGGTAGGGGAGAATTTGCAGTATAGATGACCCTTCACATTTATAAATTATAAAATGCAGGGATGTTAACAGCTGAGAATGATTAATATAGGATATGATTTCAGCTGCCAATTTACTAAAATATCATATTGTGAAAATTGATTTTCTCCCACATTCTTCGTTCTACATTATTTGGCCATCCTAATCTCTGGGGATTGTGAGACATTATAACCCATGTACTTCTAATATTTTCTGACACAGAGTATTTTCAGGATTAGATTTGTGTGATGGGAGCCATTGATGTCTTAAAATGAAAAAAGCCCTGGAATTGATCAATCCCATAATGAACTACTTTTTTTTTTTTTTTACTATTTGTGGTGATAGCCAAGTCCAGTGGGACAATATCTAGAGTACAAAGTTGAGAAAATGGTAGATTGACATCCCATGTGGAAGATCCAGGATGATTTAGGGCAAGTGTAAACCAAAGGACAAGTTTAGAATAAATCATGGAGGGAGTGAGGGTCCAGTGGGCTAGAATGGATGTGTCATAAACCAGGAATACTCATATCTGAGAACTTTGAGTGGTTTCTCTGGAGGTGGAAACTCAATATTTCAGAATCAAGGAGGGAATTGAAAATCTCTGAACACCATGGGCCCATGAATGTATAAAACTCAATGACTTTAATATTCTTATCCTTACAATGAAGTTATTCATATCTCCTTATTCAGAGTAGCTAAATCCTTCATATTCTTGACCCTGGGAGAGGAGGATCCTCATCCTATTCTTCATGCAGCACACTTCATGTTCCCATTGATAGGCCTGGAGATACTTGCAGGTGAAGAATTGGGGTTCATGACAGATGGGTCTAGAAATTGTGGACAAGACCAGAGTCTCATAGCTTCTTTCTCCATTTTCAACTCTGTTCACCTACTGCTTATATGATTGTGAGTGAAAACCCAGAGTGTGACAGCTGTCAGTTGCACTATTGACAATGCAAACACTGATGAGTCGGTAATTCTTCTTTCTACTGGAATTGCCCGTGTGTTGACAGCAGATGGGCAGGTTTGTCCTATTGGCATGGATATTTTAAGCTCATTTAGGAGATATTCAAGGATCTGAGCTGCAGTTCAGTTTATCCAGACCTCTTGGATGGTGATAGATATGTTAGGAGTTGATCAATAATTAATCTCCTTTCCAACATTACACAGATTTGTTTCAGACTGTATTACGTCTCTGTATTTACTGGAGAGATAAAAGTTTTTTTTCTCATCTAACCCATTTCCTTGATGGAGAAATAAAGCAGTCATTAATCATGTTAATGCCTGCAATTGGCTTTGGTATGCAGTGAACATTGGTGATAGATATGAGTAACAGCAGAAGTTTTTAGTCAGTAGGGAGGTTGGCATTTCAGCAGATAAATTCAATCAATGCAAAGATACAAATGCTAGCATGCAGGGCTGTGCATTGTTGAGAGGAGCAAAAGTGAGTGTTAGCTAAAAGAAGGAATAGGGGAATAATTTATTTCAGCCAATTTCTAATTTCTCAATGTATTGATATATATTTGCCCATTTTGAAAACTTTTCAAAAAAGATAACTAAAATTCCCCTTACTCACTTGGCCCAATCGCCCAATTGCCAATTTTGTGATAAGCTTTATTCAAACATTATAAATGGAAGTAATAATAAGAAGTATTGTTTCCTTAATTTTGGAGTGCATTCAGGAAAAGGATTATAGGGTATAGAGTAAAATTCATTGCCCTGTGAACTAAAATTGGAGAGACCAGAATGGATCAAGATGTGGTAAAGATCCAAGAGATACAATGAACATGGGTATCTGGAGGCCCCAAGTTGAGATTGGTAGGTTTCATACCCCTGGAATAGTCAGGCTAGGACTATCCTAGAGTATAGCTGTCTCATGGGTCTGTGGTTTGTCCTGCTGAACTGTCTGTACCTTTTGATGTACATCTGAGTTATATAGGGTTGAGTGAGGCAGCAAGTACTGATCTTAAGTTCTGCATAAATCCTGTTTGGTTCTGCAGAATGCTGGACTTTCTGCAAGGTTGTTTGCCATTTTAATGAGTAATAGACCTATGACAGGTTTAGATAGAAAGCACTTTACACATAAGTTCATTGGCTCCCTCAAAACTCATAACAGGTTGTGAAATGATTTCTTAGATGAGATAGAAGGCCATCTGGGGAATAATCTAGTCATAGTTATGATGCAAATGTGGCAAACCATAGATATTGCAGGTCTTGTTATTAGTCTGTAAATGTACTTGAAATTTGTGGAAAAGGGGATTTTCCTTATGAATGTTGAAGTTCAAATTTTATAGCACCATTTGGAAGTTAAAATGACCAATTTATTACAAAAGTTTAAGGTAATATCATACCCCATGTCTTGTGATATTTTATATAATAGATTTTTTTATAGTAAAATTTGTGAAATTGCAAAACAAAAACGGGTTACCTCATGTAGAGTTCCCATACATCACCTCACCACAAATACCTTACATTATTGTGAAACATTTATAATGAATTATGAAAGAGCATCATCAAAGTATTACCACTTATGATAGTCCATATCTCACATTCAATATTTTCCCCAAGATACACTATTTATTTTTTGTTTATAAACCATACAATTTATCTAAAGTGTACAATGACATTTTGCATAATCAGAGTTGTGCATTCATCATTTAAATCAATATCAGAGCATTTTAATTACTACAAAAAAGAAAAACAACAAAAAACAATTATCATATCCATATTTTTGCACTTCTAATTACAAATCCTATCATGTGCCTTCACCATTTCAACTAATTTCTGAACATTTACAACTTTCTACCAAGTCTGCAATAATCAAACCTCAGTTTTCCATTTTCTAAACACATACTCTTCTTTGATGACTTATATTCTAGCTATTAATTCCAGGTGTTTGTTCATTATGCTTGGTTCATAACAGCAAAATCATAAAATATTTGCCCTTTGTGC
>JAKSZT010054273.1:2738528-2779538 GCA_026826555.1 Tolypeutes matacus | reverse complement strand
CAAGGAACAGTGAGATATTATTTCACACCTACTAGAATGGTCACTATCAAAAACACAGAAAACCACAAGTGTTGGAGAGGATGTAGAGAGATAGGAACACTTATTCACTCTATATGGGAAAATAGATTGGTACAGGCAATGTAGAAAATGATACGTACAATGGAATATTACTCAGCGGTAAGAAGGAACAAAGTGCTAACACATGGAATAACGTGGATGAATCTTGAAGACCTTATGTTGAGTGAAGCAAGCCAGGCACTGAAGGATGAACAGTATATGACCTCAGTGATCTGAACTGAGGAAAGTGAGCAGTCTCTGAGAACCATTGTCTGAAAGATAGGTTAACAAAGGAGAGTAAGAGAAGAGTAGGCTTTGAGCCATCATCCATATGGACATAATCTATGGTAAAGGGATAAAGTGTGGTTGCATGTTGGGAGATGGGGCAGATGAGTGGTGGTGTTCCTGGGTTTGGTGGTACAGCACTGGGGGGTGGGTGGATTAGGAAGTGCTGGTTCAAATCCCCAGGGCATGTAACTGTGAATCTTGACATTCCATGGGTTAGGAGAGGGGGGTATCATGGGCCCTGGGGGGCTGGGGAGAAGGGAACAGTCAAGATCTAATGGGTTGTTTGGTGGTCATGGGGAAGGTTTTTCATTACCTTTCAGTAATGGACACAGGACATGGTAAATATCATCAAAATTATTAAAGTGTATCATCTAAATTGTAAACTATACTGTAAATCACTGACAATGTTTAGTTGCTATATTTTGCTATCTGCATAACAGTTATAACAATGCTAACAACCAAAAAAAAAAAGGAGGGGGAGTTAATATGGGTGGGGAAGGGGGGTGGTTTGGTATCTGGGAGTCCCCGGCACTCCCTGTGTGCCTTTGCTGTGACCTAAAACTTCTTTGAAAATTAAACGAAAAATTGGGAGACAATGGGGATTGAGAGGAGGAAGGTGTCATGGCACACCAGACATCCGATAACACAGTGATAAAGGGAAGGAAAAAAGGGAAAAAAGAAGAGAGAAAGGAAATAAAAATGAATATATATATATATATTAAAGGCATTTCCTTTGCTTTTTTGCCCATTTTTTGAATGTCCCAATCCACTAATTATATTTTATTTTGTTTTGTTCTTTGTTTGATTATTTGTTTTTTTTTTTCCTTCTCTCTTTTTTTTTTCCCCTGAGTTTCCTTATGTTTGTCTCTTGCATGTAAGCTTATCACACTTGTTTCTTTTTCCTAGTAAGTGTATTTGATTATTTTATGGACTAAATGTTCATGGAGGATTTGGATCACAGAAGGGTTACAATGGGTACTGCGGGGGATTAGTGGGGGGGGGTTGTGGGGATTGGTTCATCCGAATATACACGAAAGATATACAAAATCATTCAAAGGATCGGGGGATGGGGCATGGTCACGATGGGTGGATAATCACACAATAAATGAGGGAATCTGAATTCCTAGCCTGGAGAGCTCTGCCACAATCTCCAAGGGAGCAGCAATAGTCCTCTGAGTGTAGGGACAGTGCCTGTCAAAATAGGATGACCCACTGATGGTTTTTTTTTTTTTATTGATGACTACCCTTGTGAGTCTTTGCTCTTGTAAATGAGACTTAGCCTGCAGTTGTGGGGTGCCTAAGGGTTGCCACCTGAGAGCCTCCTTGTTGCTCAAATGTGGCCTCTCTCTAAGCCAAACTCAGCATATGATTGCATTACCTTCCCCCCAACGTGGGACATGACTCCCGGGGATGAGCTTCCCTGGCAACGAGGGATTAATACCAAGTGCCAACTGGCAGCTTTGTGCAGTGGCAAGGCTCCAGGATGTGTAAGTTCATTGAGGGTGGTGGGCCACACTGTGGGAGATGTTTGTGTGGGATGTGGTGGGAGGTGTGGGAGGTGGGCAATATGGGAATCCCAGTGGGTTCCATGTAATATTTTAGGTAATCTAAGCACCTCTTAAAATATATGTATATATATATATATATAAATAACATTTTTGTAAGCAAATACAAAAAATAAAAATAATAATAATAATAAAGCATAAATCCAATGAAAGAGTAAAAAAAAAAAAAGACATCAAGTCTGTAAATCAGATGGACATTCCAAGTTGGAACAAGGAGAAGAACTTTGGAGAGAAGGAGTTGGATTTTTAAAAAACCTGAATGTAGGTGTACTCTAGGATCCTGTGCTATATGAAAAGGAGGAGCCTGGTCAGGGATTGAGTAGGTTCTTGAATATATCAACTGGAGATTTCCTAAAGAGAGTTATTTTTGTAAAATGTAGGTGTCAATATTGGTGATATTTTCCTCAGGTGTGGTCATTGTTCTGTTCACATATTAATTTATATTCAAGTGTCTGCGGCTTTCAGAAAATGGATATTTATGTACTATTGAATTTAAACTTCGACTTAATGGCTCTTTTCCTGGTCTTCCTCTTAGGTAGTTTTCCCTCCCTTTACTTCCCCAAAATAAAATCTTTTAAATAATTTTTCTTATATTTCAACCTTGAAAATGCATTCTAATTGTCACTGTTTTATAGGGTTTTCTACTGCCTAGAGTATCCCTTAATTTGATATTATTTCCCAGATAAGTGATCTTTAGCAGTTTCATTTCCCTAATGCTAGTCTAGCAAATAACTTTTTCAGTTGTTTTAGGCAGGGAAACTGGTCTGTAAAAAAACAATAAATGCTATCCATGCAACATATTTTCAGAAACGACACATTTACCATGGTGTCATTGGTAAGTTCTGTGGGAGTGAAGCCTGGTCTTTGAAGTATATAGCTGGGAGTGGAATAAATTGGGAATTCAGTTCAATCATTTAACTGTAATTTGCTTTTCAGTGCTAATCCAGAAAAAGGTTGTGATAGTATGAATCTAAGGAAAAATTAACTTGAACACAAATGTGTAACCTGGGTTTTTATAAAATATAATTACATAAACTGGCTCTTATAGGTAATCTTTGAAACATTATAAAGTCTTCAAAACTGATGAGAGCTCTGCAGATGGGGTACTACAAAAGAGAATATCTCTTTACATGCAAGAGAATAACATGCTATGTAACTGCCATGGAAAAGATTTTAACAGGAGATTATCACTGAATGATTAGTGTAGAATTCATATGAATATGAATGGATTTTTATGGAAAAACCTTTTATGATTTCTCCTCTACTTCTCAGAAGCAGAGCTCTCATACTCAAAAGAATTGTATTACATGTAGTCAATTGCCAGAAGATTTTACTCAGAGATCCAAGGTGACTAAACATGTGTTAACTCACAAGGGAAAGAAACCCTACTTTAGTAATCTATTTGGAAAAGCCCTTAGTGGTCAGTTACCTTATAATCAACAAAAGTATATTTCCAATAGAAGTAAATGATATCAATGTCATCTAATTGGCAAATCATTTTTTCAGTGCTCTGGCCTACACAGTACAATGGAACTCACATCAGGAAGAAACCATATGAATGCCATCTATGTGGGAAAGCCTTCACTCAATATTCTCCCTTGAGACAACATGAGAGATCTCACAATGGACAGAAGCCTTATAAATGTAATTTATGTAAGAAAGACTCACACTGGAGAGAAACACTATGAAAGTCATCTATGTGAGAAAATCTTCACCTATAATTGCAGACTTAGACAACACTAGAGAACTCACACTGGTGAGAAACCCTATAAATTTCATCTATGTGGAAAAGCCTTCACTCAATGCTCTGTACTGAGACAGCAGGAGAGAAATCACACAGGAGAGAAACCCTATGAATGTCATCTATGTGAGAAAGTCTTCACTTATTGTTCAGTCCTGACATAACATGAAAAACTCACAATGGAAAGAAACCCTATGAATGCCATGTATAGGAAAGGTTTCAGTCAATGTTCTGCCTTTAAATTAGATGAGAGAACTCATAATATAAATGTTTTGAGTATGCAAGAGATTCCAACCCTTGCATTAACCTTTGACATTCTAAAAAAGTCAAACACTGAATAAACACATTGTAATTAATCTGTAGAACTCCTTGTCATCCTGACTACTTCATCAATTTAAGCCAACTCATATTGGAGAGAATTGATATGTTACCTATATATCAAAGCCTTTAGTAGATGGTCTGATGATTTAGAGAATGAGAGAACTCAATATACATGTAATGAAAATGGATGTGTCTTCATCCACTTTTCCAAATCATAGACAAGCCTTACCAGAGGATGAAGCCCCTGGAGGGAGTTCCAGATAATTCATGCTGGAGTTGTTATTCATGAAAAATCACACAGTCATTTATTCATACAGAACACTTGAAGGGAAAGTGAGAAGTCACATTGTATTAAATTCTTATCAGGTTCATGAATGAAGACATGTATTAGTGATCACTTATTCCTTAGCATCAATATACTTATGTTGAGGAAACAACAGTCCTAAAGTCAATTAAGGAAAATCATCAGCTGGATTTCACATCAGAAAATTGATAGTGCAAAATGAAATACTTTATATGGACCTGTTAGCACACAATGCAGCAAAGAGTCAAGAATTTTGAAGACTTACTACTGAAGTTATGTATACCAATTTAGAATTATGATGCAACCTGTATATACTGAATGATGAATTATTTTAGAAGTAATATGAAGTGCAGTTAATTCAATAGATTAGTAATTGCATATATGTAAGCAACAAATATTGTTGCTAACAATCTAATATGTTTGGCTAAATTCTACTTTTGTTTTTAGGTAGTTCTAAACACAGATATGAATCAATCAGAAAATAACTTTGAATCTTAACACAAATACTGAGAATAAAAAAAATATGATTCTTAACTATTATCTTAGTATAATAATATATGTTCATGGTAAGGATGAAAACAATCATGGAAAAATAAACACATATAGAAATAGCCTTAAGGTGCAAAAATACTCCTTTCAAAATACAATTTAATATTGCCATCAAAATTTAGAAAGGAATTAAAAAGAAAACTATTTAAATAAAATAAAACACATCAGTCATGGAGAATTGTGGTTCCATTGCCTAGAGAATTCCCCAGAATCCAGAATTTCATTCTGTCATTCCATACATTTAGTAATTTATTGCAAAGAAAATTTTGCCAACAAGAACATGGAAATCACAACAAACAAGGACATGAAATCCCACTGAAGGCATAGGGAGTGTTCAGTCTTCAGAATGCCAATATTCAGAGAATTCACTTTTCAGAATGTACAATTTTCAGAAGGATTTGCCTCACTTCCAATTTGGAAACAGGGGGACTTTCCCATAATACCACTGCAGTTTAGACCACAAACCACCTTTGGGGAGTGCATTCCAGTGGGAGAATAGAAAGAGCAGTTGAGTATATTGAGGATATTATTTTGCATTTGTAACCTACACAGGGAACTCCTTGATGCTCCACTTCCTCAAAGCTTAATATTTCCCAACATACACTCCACCACCTTTTTTCCTTTACAGTGAAGTATTCAGTGCAAAATACCTTTAGATGAAATCACCACCAAATAAGTTCTTCCTGATGTCATTTATGTAGTTGCTATTTGTTTTCTGTTCCAGTGTCCTCTCACACCTTTGCTGGCAGGTGGGAGTATGCCTATTGTGTGGTCACTTCTGCTGTAAACCAGGAGCCTAGATCTGATTGGAGTCCAGTCAGAGATCTAAACACATTCCAGAGGTGGTTCTCCACATTTACAATAGTGATTCCTGCTGCTACATTATGCATAAGAATTGCTTTCCCATATCTAGAGTATATGTCTATAATTGCTTTTGTCTATGACAAAACCCATCTCCTTTGAGTTTTGCATTTTCCTCCATGAACAAAGCCATACCTTCTGTAGGAATGACTTTTGTCATCCACTTTATTGCTTTCTCTAAAGAGGCTTGGGATTTTCACCACTTATGCATCCTGTATCTCAGGGACCCATAATGGTTTGCATCCCCCTCTTTCCCCATCCACACTAATGGGGAAATAGGTCTTCTTATCCCTGGCTGGGGCCCACTATTTCCTTAGCTCCACCTCTAAGCATTCTTTTTTATCATGTAAGATGAGGGTACAGGTTTTGGGGAGCATCCTTCCTATATGATTCATCATGCTCACTACCAGAATTATTTTCCTTACCATCCTGGACCATGCCAAGGATGCTCTAGCAGCCCATGTGTTTCTCTTTCCTGGGCTGCATCTGGTGCTTGTTGGTCATCTCTGCAGAGTTGTAAACTTTTCCAGGTATATGAGTCCTCTTCCTCCTGCTCTATTATTGAGGGTAACAGGGCCTTAATTTCTTACTTAGAGGGACCACCTTCTGTCCCATAATGGCAATTTTTCTGTAGGGATCCAATCCAATTCTGTTTTGTCTATCCCCTGCTTTGTTAACCAAAACCACATTGCCCTGTGGGTGGGCCAGCCCTGTCCCCTCCTTTGTCTCTCCTTTTATGACCCTTCTGGCACAGGTTCCCATTGCTGGGCTTCTATCTTCTGGGCCACCTCAATGAAAATGACTGATGCTGTGTTGCTAATTCCACTCCAAAACAAGGCATTGTGGTGGATTTTTTCTGCCACTTGCCCACCAATGTCAATTAGCCTGGCTTCCCCTCATGCTAAGGGCAGAGTTAAATGGAGGCTATTGGCCTCTTTATGATTTGGACATTTTCAAACTTTACCTATTCTTAGGATTGGACTTTAACCAGCCAAATTTACTAATCATTAGATGAAATCAGTGTCCAACCATCTCTTCCTCTCCCATTTTTGAGAAATGGAGCTTCCAACTCCAGCGAATGAATATCTCCCAAGGTAGCTTGCACTACTGGTGAGGGATGGGTCCTGGCCTCCAGGGGGCTTGGAATTCTCTACTCCCAAATCTTCACCTCTGATGGGCAGTCTCCTCCTTCTGTTCTTCCAAGGATTTTGCAGGATGCTCTTCTGGTCTCCTGGGTCCCTAAAACTCATTATTTAGATACTTCTGGCTGATTACTAACTGCACTGTAGGATGAGCTGACTCTTAGAGCTCCTTACTCTGTCACCATCTTGCCCCCTATCTATCTCTGGGTTTTAATAAGTGATAGCCAATGATCACTATTAAAATTCAAATATTATATATATGTTTACAGAATAGTTTTTAAATTCTATGAGAAAAAAATGATTGAAAACTTTGGCAAGTGAACAAATGAACCTATCTTCTCTTTTAATTTTTAACCTTATGCAACCTCCTCCTTTCTCCTCCAAATCATGAGACCCTTTTAAAAATACATTCCCCTAAATATCTTGAAGAAAAGGGAAACTTTAAAATCAAAGCACAGTTGGAAAATCTATTGTTTATTAGAAACACTCTTCTGAATGATGTGTCATATATCTCTATATTTTGAAAATGATACTATTTCATTATCAAAAGGCAAGAATGCCCAACATAGGCATAGGGTGAAGGTATCTCAGGAATCTAAAGAAAAAATGAGAGTGAACTAAAACACACACACATATAAGGTTTTTACCAACTTTTTAAAGTATGCATCAAGGTAGGGTGTTTTTAGAAACAAAATATGAAGAGTAAATATTATCCACCATATTTTATTTCAGTCACCATGCTGACATGAATTCATGGTTAGGAGTATGTGAAAACATTGCCACAAGGAGAAAATCCATTGAGTGTCAGAGAACATTCTCCAGAGAGCATCCAACATAAAGGTTGCTGTGGAGGCTGGAGTCCAGGGCTTAGATTTGCCTCCAATTGTAGATTCACTGGTGTGATCAGTTTTACATATAGAATTTCAGTTGTTTAGAGAGCATTCTTCTTGATCTCTTTTCTTCAAATAGGACATTTAAAGACAGTGATTGAATCTTTTTCCTTTTTTTTCATGGAAAGAAACAAATGCACAGTTTCTGTATTATTCCCACATACAAGTGCTAAACAGGCAGAACAGAGCTAGAGCTTTGTCTTCTTGCACTGATCTACTTATCTTAGAATGTTATCTATGCATTTTTCTGTTTGTGGATGCAATTAACAGGGGGAAAATTGACTACAGGGGAAAAAGTTCACTTTAAACTCTGATTAAATGGAATTGAATACAATCATAAGCAAATTTCCTTATGCCAAAAAGTGTTAAGAAACTACACAGGACATTTAGCTCAGAGAAAACAGAGAAATTAAATTATATACATTGCTAAATTTATATCAGTTTGCTCCTGATTTTTGCAGACTGTGATTTGATAGTAAGAATAAATTAGGTATTCCTTATAATAACTTGGCTTTATAGAGAGTGTATTTTATCTGCACAGTCATCTGCTCTTGAGGCCACTTCCATAACTTTTGAACACAATATATTTTCTACAAGCAAATTGCTAAAAATATCATGTCAAGATTTAATTTCCCCCATAAAGAAATCATGGACTTACCAGTTACTTCTCTCATTCATAAAGTGAATTTTAAGGTAATTGATGAATGCATGAGATGGTTTTTAACACCAGTAATGATAGCTAGAATTATTAATTGACTAGTTTCCATTTTGCTTAATGGAACAAATAAGATTATGTGTTAACTTTCAGATTGGTTTAGTGTTCTAATGAACACAATATTTATCAAGAAAGTATACTTTGTCATTAGTATCCGAAACTGAATAATGTAGAAAATGAGATAAAAATTATAAAAGGAACTCCCATAAACAAAATCAAGCAAACATTGGTCTGACATTTGAAAGAACAGGGTCATGAAATGTACTCAGAAAGTACCTTGCCATACTAGAAAGGAAAGTCTCCACATTACAGAGATGAAAATATCCACTGATTAATGAAATGAAGAAACCCTGAGTGACCAGAAACACTGAGAAGGTGTTATAAGAAAAACCCAAGACAGCATAGGATTGCAATAAACACAATACTGTTAGAACAAATTTACAAAGGAAACTAACCTGAATGGACTTGGGCAGAGAATGGAATAGATTCCTCATGCTAGACAATATGTATGAAGGTGACCTGAATGTAAAAAATAGTGATAAACATGGAGAGGGCAGGAAAATGCAGATTATTCTGACATTTAAAACCAAAAAATTATAGATAGAAACTTTGCTCCTAAATACACCTCCAGATAAATCCCTCAAGCCCTCTAGTATTTATATATGCTGCTTTTAAAGTTAAACCATCCTATGCCAACATTCTACCTTAATGTATTCATTTCCCTCTGTTTAACTTGGGGAAAGCCCATACCTTCTTCAGGTCTCATAAAAGTGGGGCCCTCATTGATGATGATATTTGTAAAGTAACCAATAGAGAAGAAAAATAAAGTACGATATAGATAACTTGATGAAAGGGTAATATGTAGACTAAGAGAAATTTAACTTAGGCATAATCATCTTTACTTAGATTTACTAACAAGAATGGAGACAAAATGAAGTAATCAAAGATCAGGTAATAAAAATATTATCATTAGTAACAGTTGAATGACTCACTCAAACAATTATGATTAATCTGAGAATCTTAAGGGCAGCTTAGAGAAATACAAACTAGTATCAAGATACTCTTGGTGGACTTCCAGGAAGATTGTGCACTAGAAAGACACAGGATTCTATTGTCCTCCAGAAAAATAGCTAGAGGACAGGTAGAAACAGCCTGGAAAAAGATCTTCTAGGGTTTAGGACACTTAGTAAAGCCTGGACAATGCCCAGAGGAGACAGGGAAAAAAAGAGGGGAATCTTGACAACAGAACTGTGAGTTGAAAGCAGCAGCTGCTTCTGGCACCCTCTCTCACACTAAAGACACATTAGAATTCTCAGGACTGTGGGCCTGTGCCTACAAAGGGTCCCCAGAGATTTATCACTCCACTAAAAGGGAAAGAGAGAGATACAACTTAGGGCTGATCCAGCTTCTGGCCCACAAATATGTTTGGCTGTGTCCCACCAGCACCTCCTCAGGAAAGGGGAGGGAGAGGGATAGAGCCTAACTCAGCTTTTGACTCACAAATTTGGTTTGCTGCATCCTAGGTGCCCCTTCAACCTCAGGTGGGGCCTCCCTATTGTTTGCCTTGGGAGGGGACCAGGGGCTAAAGATATAAGACCCTCCCAATCCCCTTCTCTACAAATCAGGACTGATTGTTGAGGATGCAGAAAGGAGTGGAATTGCTTCATACCTGGGAAAAGGGAGGGGGCTGCCACAGAAGGCTAGAGAACTGTCTCTGAGAAAGTTTGATTTACAAGGCTCTTAGCCTCCAGGCAGAAATCTCTATCAAATTGATCAGGCCTCTGTTACAACAAATATGCTCCAATCAGGCTCTGAACTGAGAGCTGTCAAAGAGCCCCATCTGCTGGCAGAACAAGAGAGCACACATGAAAAAGTTAAAACTAAGTAAGAAAGGCTTTTTCCAGCCTTTATCACTTCCCTCCCCAAAGGCCTAGGAAGCAGGTCTGCAATAAATTACTGGGTCTAGACCCAGTTTTGTGCAACTAGCAAGGATAAACTTAATAATCCAGCTTGAGCCAAGAATCAAAGGGCAGTGGTAATGCTCAGCCTCCTGAAACTAAATCCCTATGAAAGAGAAATAAATTGAGCATCTGAGTAAAATACATCCTAATCAGATGCCTAGACATCAGGAAAAAATTACAAGCCATACTAAGAAAATGGAAGACATGGCCCAAGAAAAGGAACATACCAAAGCCCAAGAAAGATGCAGGATTTGAGAGAACTAATAGAGATGCACAAAAATTTCCAAAATCAAATTAATGAGTTGAAAGACAATATGGCTAAAAAGATAAATGACATTAAGAAGAAATGGAGCAAACACAAAGAAGAATTTGAAATCCCAAACAGAAAATTTACAGAGCTCATGGGAATGAAAGACATAATAGGTTAGATAAAAGAACACATTAGAAGCATACAAAAGAAGACTCAAAATGATAGAAGAAATAATAAGTGATACAGAAGACAGAATAGCTAAAATTGAAGAGAGAAAAGAACACAGAGATAAAAGAATGGAAAAAATTGAGCCGGGGCTCAGAGAGTTGAATGACAACATGAAATGCAACAACATACATGTAATGGGATTTCCAGAAGGAGAAAAGAAAGGAAAAGGGGCAGAAAGAATATTTGTGGAAATAATACCTAAAAGTTTCCCAACTCTAAGGAAGGAAATGAACTTACATGTGCAAGAAGCACACTGTACCCCACTCACAATATATCTGAAGAAACCTACTCCAAGACATATACTACTCAGAATGTCAAATGTCAAAGATAAAGAGAAAATTCTCAGAGCAGCAAGGGAATTAGAAAACTACCCTGTACAAGAGATGCCCTGTAAGGCTTAGCATGGCTTTACCTTCAGAACCTGTGACAACAAGAAGACAATGGTATGATACAATTAGGATACTGAAAGAGAAAAACTGCCAGCTGAGAATTCTTTATCCAACAAAATGTCCTTCAAATATGAAGGTGAGTATAAAATATTCACAAACAAACAGAAACTAAGAGAGTTTACAAAAAAGAATCTACCTTTGCAGAAAATATTAAAGGAAGCCTTAGAACTTTAATTAAAAAATCAGGAGAGAGAAGCCTGGAGGAGAGTTTAGAAGAAAGAATAGAGAAAGTATAACTGAATGGTAAAAAGATAAACAAAAATATGATATGGCTTATGGAAACCAAAGAATAAAATAATGGAAGTAAATAATGCATTTACAGTAATATCATTGAATGTGAATGGATTTATTCCCCAATCAAAATATGCAGGCTGACAGAATGGATTAAAACACATGAGGCATCTATATACTGCTTACAAGAAATTCACCTTAGACCTAGGGATATAAAGTGGCTGAAAGTGAAAGTTTGGAAAAAGATACTCCATGCAAATTGTAACCAAAAAAGAGTATCTATACTAATATTGGACAAAACAGACTTTAAATGCAAAAAAGTTATAAGAGATACAGAAGGCCATTCTATATTAATAGAGGCAATCTACCAGGAAGATATAAACAGTCATAAATATCTATACACCTAACAAATGTGTCCCAAAATACATGACAAAACTCTGGCAAATCTGAAGGGAGAAATAGATATATCTGCAATAATCACTGGAGACTTCAACACCCCACTCACATCATTAGATAGAACAACTAGACAGAAGATCAACAAGAAAACAGAGAACTTGAACAATATGATAAATGAGTTAGACCTAACAGATATATACAGAATGCTGCATCCAAACTCAGCAGGTTATACATTCTTCTCAAGTGCCCATGGATCTTTCTCCAGGATAGACCACATGTTAGGGCACAAGGCAGCTCTCAATAAATATAAAAAGATTGAAATTACACAAAGCACCTTCTCAGATCATAATAGAATGAAACTGTAAATCAATAACAGGAAAAAAGTAAGTTTGAAAATGTGTGGAGGCTGAATAACACACTCCTAAACAATCAGTGGGTCAAAGAAGAAAGTGTAATCAGAAGTATACTGAGAATAATGAAAACAATAGCACAACTTATCAAAATTTATGGGATACAGGATAGGTTGTCTTGAGAGGGAAATTTATAGTCTTAAATACCTATATTAAAAAAGAAGGAGCTAAACTGAAAGATTTAACTGAACAACTAGAGAAACTAGAAAAAAAAACACAACAACAGCAAACCAATCCCAAAACAAGCAGAAGGAAAGAAATAATAAAGATTAGAGTAGAAATAAATGAAATTGAAAACAACAACAACAACAACAAACCCATAGAGGAAATCAACTAAGCCAAAAGCTGATTCTTTGAGAAGATAAATAAAATTTTCAAACGCTTACCTAGACTAACAAAGAAAAAAAGAGAGAAGATGCAAACACAATCAGAAATGAAAGGGGGCAAGTTATGACAACCCATAGAAATAAAAAGGATCATAAGAGGATACTATGAGAAACTTCATGCCAACAAAATAGACCAACTGGATGAAATGGACAAATTCTTAGAAATGCATGAACAATCTACACTGATGCTACAAGAAATACAAGAACTTAACAAAACAATCACATTTAAAGAAAATCAATCCATCATTAACAATCTCCCAGCAAATAAATGTCTAGGACCAGATGGCTTCACAAGTGAATTCTACCAAGCATTTCCAAAAGAATTAACACCAATCATGTTTAAACTCTTCCAAAAAATTAAAGAGGAAAGAAAATTACCCAAGACATTTTATGAAGCCAACATCAGCTAATACCAAAGCCAGATACAGATACTACAAGAAAAGAAAATTAGAGGCCAATCTCTCTAATGAACATAAATGTAAAAAGTCTCAACAAAGTAGGTGCAAATCGAATCCAACAGCATATCAAATTACTTATATATCAGGACCAAGGGAGATTTATTCCTGGTATGCAAGGGTGGTTCAATATGAGAAAATAAATCAATATAATACACCATATTTAAAAATTGAAGGTAAAATCCACATGTTCATCTCAATTGATGCAGAAAAGGCATTCGTCAAAATTCAGCATTCTTTTTTGTTTTTATTAAAAAAACACTTCAAAAGATAGGAATAGATGCAAAATACTCATTAAGATAAAAGGCATATATGAAAAACCCACAGCCAACATTGTACTCAATGGGGAAAGGTTGAAAGCTCTCCCACTAAGATCTGGAACAAGACAAGGATGCCCACTGTTAGTCCATTGAGGGTGGTGGGCCACACTTGTGGGAGATGTTTGTGTGGGATGTGTTGGGAGGTGTGGGAGGTGGGCAATATGGGAATCCCATTGGGTTCCGTGTAATATTTTGGGTATTTAAGTACCTCTTAAAATATATTTATATATATACATAAATAACATTTTTGTAAGCAAATGCACATATATGCATATATATTTATATATCATTTTGCAAATGTTGGTATGTATTGTGAAAATTTTGATTTTTACCCACAATAAAAAAACACACAAAAACAAACAAACAAACAAAAAATATTGTACTAGAAGGTCTAGCTAGGACAATTAGACAAGAAAAATATTAAAGGCATCCAAATACGAAAAGAGGAAGTAAAACTCTCTCTGTTTGCATTTGACATGATCCTGTGTTTGGAAAATTCTGAAGTATCTTTGACAAAGCTACTTGAGATAATAAATGAGTTCAGCAAAGTGGCAGGATACAAGATCAACGTGCAAAAATCAGTGATGGTTTTGTGCACTAGTATTGAACAATTTGAGAAGGAAATCTGGTGGGAAATTCCATTTACAATAGTAACAAAAAGACTCAAATACCTAGGAATTAATTTATTCAAAAAAGTACTGGACTTATATGCAGAAAACTGCAAAATAATGCCAAAAGAAATTTAAGAAGACCTAAACAAATGGAAAGACATTCTGTGTTCATGGTTTGGAAGAATAAATATCATATAGATATGAATCTTACCCAAATTGATTTATTGATTCAATGAAATACCAATCAAAATCCCAACAGTCTACTTCACAGAATTAGAAAAGGTAAGTACCAAATTCTTTTGGAAGGGAAAGTTCTCCCAAATAGCCAAAAGCATTCTGAAAAAGAAGGGTGACCAGGGATGAATTTCTCTGCCTGATCTTGAAGCATATTACATAGCTACAGTGTTCAAAACAGCATGCTACTGGTATAAATGCAAGTACATTGATCAGTGGGATAACTACAATGACATATCATTTCACACCTATCAGAATGGCCACTATTAAAAAGACAAAACTACAAGAGTTGGAGAGGTTGCAAATGGATAGGAACATTTATTCACTGTGGATAGGAATGCAGAAATGTACAGTCACTGTGGAAGTCTGGTGGTTCCTAATGAAATTAAGTATAGACTTGCCATGTAAACCTGCAATACCACTACTGGGTATATACCCAGAAGAACTGAGAACAGTGACACAAACAGACATCTGCACACCAATGTTCACAGCAGCATTATTCATGATTGTGAAAAGTTGGAAACAACCCAGGTGTCCATCAACCAAAGAATGGATAATCAAACTGTGGTGTATACACATGATGAAATATTGTGCAGCTATAAGAAGAAATGAAGTCGTAAATCATTTGATGACATGGATGAACCTGGAGGACATTATGTTGAATGAAGTGAACCAGACACAAAAGAATAAATACTGTATGATTGCACTACTATGAACCAAATATATTGTGTAACATATTGTATGATTCAAAAATAAAAGCTTATATGTATCCAGTACATTCAATTGAGAAATATATGTTTTTATACCTCTATTTTCTTTGTATTTTTCCATCACTGTTTATATTTTCAATTTTTAATGTACAAAATACAAAATAAAAAAGACCAAGAAAAGATCCTCTTTGTGTTAAAGAGCTGTCCTCGAAAAATGGACTCCAGCCTTGGGGAAGTAGACATGCTACTTTCTCTCCTGTATGGGCCTCCTTCCACACTGACCTTCCTTGTTCATTCCACTTCCTCTCTCTGAGGAATGTCCTTCCCTTCCAAAGCCAGAAACAACTGTGTTTTTACTGAAGTAGATGATGAAAGAAATCCATAATAAGACAAAATTACCTATGTAAATGAATTATTAGTTAAAATGTGCATGACAATTTTAAGTGTACATATAGTTATTACAGTATTCTCTTCATTTGCCTACATTTAATCTTGAAATAAGCAAAAATTGATGTTAAAATATAAATATATAATATTATTTTAACTAAGTTAAATATTGATTCTTTCATCTAAATTAAACTCTGAAGGAGAAAATATTTCCCAATAATCAAAAATATTAGAAAAAAAAAAGACCAAGATAACATGATTTTATTACAGAAGAATAGAATCAGGGAACTACCTGTTCTCACAGATAAACAAATTTGCATTTTAGAAAACTCTGTATAATAATGTACCTAGTCGCAATTACCAGAATCCTCTGGGAGACCAACAATGAGGGAGGATTTAAATCACAAAATATGGCAATTGGAATCTTTGCTCACAAAGCAAACGACTCTCTCAAAGGTCTGGTACCAGCCTTACATCATTCTTGAGGACAATTGTGGGGAGAGTAGGGCTGTACAGATCAATTAATCCTATTTTCTCTCCTAAGAACCATGTTACACTCCACTGCTACTCTTCTCATTGTATGTTATGTAAACATCACCTTGGACTTTACCAGGAGTTTGGGGTCAGAGTTTGGCTGAAGAAGTAGTTTCCAAAAAGGAAGGTCAGAGTGGGGCTGCTCAGTATCTGATAAAGATCTTCTTTGTCAGGGTCTCACATCCCTCCAACTCAAAACTCATAAGCTTCTTCTTTACTTTCACATGTGACTGGCTACCTTTTAAAGAGAAAGACCACTCCTTGGTCCCTTAGGCTTGAAAAGCTTTCTCCTTCTTTCCCTGTATTCCTTGGTCTTCTCACCATTTGACATCTATTATTCTCTAAAGTGTGCCTGAATTTCCTTGAATGGCCTCAGAGATTCTGCAGTGTGCACTGTAATTTCCTAAGTGTAGATAGTTTGCTACCACTCAAATGGAAAATGACAGTACTTAGGAAAAATGACCATACTTAGGACAAGAGCCCTTGGTAATTGCTGGTGGAGGAGTCAAGAAGGCTCTGTGGAAAGTTTGGGAGGAAGGGAGAGATTAGGATTGGGTCAGATTCAGGTTTCATAGTTATTTGTAGAGATGAGTCTGTGTATTGATGAATGTGAAGGCTCATACCTCTGGATAGGACATGGCATGAGTGGATAAATCATGAAGTTTTCTTAGAGAATGTCCAAGGATATTGGTGTGAATTATCATGGAGTCAAGCTGGGAATAGTCATTTTACCAAGGGGATAGGGATTCTGGGGCCATGCTTCATGAAGCAACCCATATAAGCGCAGGGCAAGATGGACTTTCCAGGAGCTCCTTTGCTCTCTGGATTTTCCCTAAATCCTGCTTTTGGTGTTTTAGAGCACAGAGTAGTTGCAAATTAAAATGGAAAGAATGTATTATGAAAATTAAAGTCCCCATGACACATTATATCCCATTCCTAATTCTACATGATAATCATTGGCAAACATTTCCACAAGAAACCTATTATATATTCTAAGTAAATTATATATATAAACTATATATATGTAAGATATATATATACATATATAATGTGTGTGTGCATGTATACACTGATCTATTAGGAACTTGGTCCTCAGCTTTCCTTCATATCTGTTAATGAGATTTATATTTATTACTGAAGTTTTGATGGAGCAAACATTGACAAAATAAGCAGCCATTATCATTTATACATGTTTTTCTATAAATTTTGATTATGTATAATATCATGTATAATAACCAACCCATCTTACCAATAATAATCATTGGAATATAAAGGCTCATTGACCAGCACCAATATTGGCTTTGGGTGGGGTTTTTGGCAAAGGCAGTATTCTAAGCAAATACCACTTGGGTTTTATTCACAATTGTGGGAAGGAGCCAAAGTACAATATAGCCCCTTAGAGAAACAACTATGTGCTGCATAATATAGCCTGTTGCAAGTGAAGGGATTAACCCAATTGTGTCCAGTCACTCTGAAGACTGCCATCCCTATGCAGGGGTGGATCGAAGATACTAAAGACAAGTCATGGAAAAATGGACTGCCATGGCCTGCTCTCTGTGGGGGAGAGATCTATGGAACAACATCTGGCACAACTGCCAGCAGTGACAAGTAACTGTGTATCATGTCCCCAACCCATTCCTCTAACACCCCTCTTGGAAATGTTGAGGCAGATGCCCTTGGGAAGATCCAGAGCCATACCATTGAGATCTGAGAAGCAGCAAAGTGGCTCCACAAGAAAAGCAGATATCATGCCTGCCAGACGCTGTGGCAAATTTTCCAGCTGCCTGTTACCGACAGCTCATGGACTTCACCCACAAGTATCCATTGTGCTCACTCTGACACCTGTAACACCAGATGAGACGTATTGGCTGAGCACACACTTCAGTAGCACAATGGCAAGAGGATTGCCTCAGTCCCCTCCCACTCTCAGAAGGGGCAAGGTATGCTTTCACTGCTACAGGTTCTGCCATGGAATTATTGTAACCAGCCACCTAAAATTGGCTGCCTAGAAAATGTAAGTGTCCTATATGAAATGCCAGTCCAAATTGAGAATGGCCAAAGAACTCCACTTTCCAGTCACCTCATGCAGTCTTAGACTGTAGGATGAGTGACCTTTTAATGAAACAGATAAAAAGTGATAAAAAATCATTCCAATGATCAACTAAGTTTAAATTAAGCACTGTGGGCTGTGGCCCCAGCTCCAATTAAGATGCCAACATCAGGAATAATCAGGCATTGAAATTATGAGTTAAAGTGTCAGCTGCCCTACAGCCCAAAAGAAGAAGTAATAATAATTTATTGTTGCCTACACTTCAAACTATACAAACTGGGAAAATTAAGTCATTTAGCCATGGTACTGGCCTATGCATTTTCACTGGTTGGGAATCTTAAGCCCATGGGAAATAAGGTTCTAGCAGGAATAGGAGACCTTGGATTATTAATAAAGATTCCTATTGGCATTTGTTGTATTAACTGTGGTTTCATAACAATGATTTGGGTGACTCCTGTGTGTATCTGTGTGGACTTTTCTTGTGCCTTAACTAACTTTTAATGTCACTTAAGAAAACTCAGAGAACATAGAAGGGGAAAATCCATGGTGTTAGAAACCTCCTCATAAAAACCCCTTACCTGGTACTTTGTTATCTACTAATATAAATGTTGCTTATTAGCCAAGACTTTTCCTTTAAGACTGAAATCCAACTGCTGTCTTTCATCCTAAATCATGTTACCCCTGTCTCTATGAAACAACATGAAGAAATCTGTAAAATGAATTGGTTACACCCAAATTGTGTAATTTTACTGTCAAGCATTAATGTTCAATGTTGTGTAAATGTTACCCCTGTTATTCTTTTGTCTTTTACATTGATATTGTAAAATCTGAATGCAATGTCCAAATGCCCTAACTGCTCAGGTAGTATCTCAGAAGATTTACACATACAATGGAAGATGGGAGAGGCATTGGGGTGGAGTGTAGAGATATGAAATATCCATTTCCCCCTCTCACTAGATATTTGTGTTCATTGCTGGAAATGGTGGGGTAGAATTGGCCAACAATACATCATGGAATGTTCCATTACATCACACACAGAATCCTAGGTGTAGTAATTATTATCCTGTGTATGTGCTGCCCCTCACTGTTGTGGGAACCCACTTGATTCCCCCCACTTGCATGCCCTCACTGTTAAAGATCTACTAGTCTATGTGCACCCTCAAGCTGCTTTATGCATTAGCTAGACTTCCTCTTTGTGCTGTCTAGTCCTATATAATCTTTGTTTCACTGCTGTATGGCATGATAACTACCTGACCAGTGGTCATTGGAGCATGTAAGTAAATAAATGACAGGGCTGTTTTTTATAGAAAGATTTTCCTCTTCCACATGGCCTGAACCAGGGTCACTTGGTAGAATTCAGGTGACATCTGCTCAGGTTTCATAAGCCCTAATGGTTTCAATCATGTTTCTGTTGGCTTGGGAGGGATGACTAGAAGGCTGGGCTCAACTGGTCCTGTCAATCAGACATGTGATAATGGCCACTGCAGCATGATGGTCTCAGGGTGATCAGACTCCTTACATGTGGCTCAGGAATCCCAAAAATAGTGCTCCGAGAGACAGGAGGTGGAAGATTTCAGTTTTTCACCTTCTGAGTTATAAACTAGCATTATGAGGTTCATCTTGGTAACAAATATACTCAGTCAAGACTCCAATTTTCCCTAGTGATGGCACCAATTTACCACAAGCTGGGCCTTAAGAAGCATAGGTCTAACTGGACTTGGATTAATTACTATGGTCAGTAATTTGTCTCTCAGACACAGGTGCAAGGCAGCATCACCAAAACCCCCACTGAGGTTTCCAGAGCAACTAAATGTGCCAGGACCTGTGGACTGAGTTATGACCCCATGCAATCACTATAGGTGTGCATGTTTAAAATGAACCTCACTCCCATGTCCTACCAGAGCCTGGATTGTTTAATCACTGCAAGAGGAGTTTGAGGGGGGGGTGAATTTTGAAAAGTTGTAGCATAGAAGATTTTGCATTTTCTCCCCCAAACCTTCTAGATCTTTCCCCTACCCCAAAAAGTAGCAGGATCCCTAAATAGTTAAAACTTCAAGCCCCTGTGACTGGTGACTGATCAGTGAATATTGCACTAGGATTCTAACCTGCTTTTACAGAAGCCTGTCTATTGGCATCTATCTTCCCCAAACTGCCTAATCACCCCTTATAATCACCCCAATATCAAGAAGCTTTTCCTGCCTTGCAGAAAACATCTGTCCCTTTTGGATCTGTTTTCCTGTCCATTTTGGTATGAGAAAATTCACTGCATTCCTTGGAAAACAGCTCCCTTCCCCTGCTGAACACTGACACACACCATAAAAAAAAATAAAAAAAAAAACTCCCCCTTTTGGCATTGAGGGCAGATGCCAAGCCTGGGAAGTGCCATCTCTCCTCCTGCTGCCAAGGATGAGGACTAGGCCAGGGATATGCCTGGAACCATCTTATCCTCCCACTGCCAAAGATGAGGACCCCACATAAGCCCTCTAAATAAATGTCATTAATCACCAAGTTAACTTGTTTGAGTCTTTCTTTGGTCTGACATATCCCTACCATTTTTGCAGGAAGCTGTTGTTTTTGCATTTGGGGCCAGAGAGAGGACTTTTGGGATTTTTCCAGAATCCTGAGTGACCTTATGTTTATTGCTGCTTCCAAGTGGCTGAGATCAGAATTTCCTACTGCCCCTCCTACACCACATCCAGTATTTTATCAGTGGCATTCTTGTGCTATGATTATACAAAGATGCTTCTCATCTCTTCATACTCCAGATTGTGATCCTCTTTCCAAAGAAACCTTCTGCATCAAACTCCTCTTAACATGCTCAGACATTAGTGATCTCAGGAATATCATTTATGAAGAAATAAAACCATGAAAGTTGTCATAAGTAATTGAAAATTTCATAGAATTTCTTCCAAATGTAATTTTACTTTTCTTCCCTGGTCAAACCAGGGATTGTACTCTAAACTAAGGTGTTTTATTATTATTTTATATTCTATTGTCATTATTAAATTTAAACATTGCTAGGGTTTAGCTATTATAAGATCACAATGCCAGCTGCCTCTTTCACAAAAGTCCCTCAAAACAAAATAGTTGCTGAAAGCCATGGATTGAAAGAGATTGTAGTTATTGTTAGTATCTACATTTATAACACCAGAAATTTGTTTCATTGAAAGGAATTCCAAATACCCCTTAAATATCAATCCCTGCATAGCAATTCTGTGAAATGGAAAACATGCTGAGAAAGAAATTGATGATAAAGTCTTTGGGCATTGTTATTTCAACAATAAATTCATATCTTAATAGGGGTTTATCTGTTTAAAAATATTTCAAAACCATTTTAACTGTGGAATTCACACTGATACCCTTCTAAGTAAAGTAGCTGGCCAAGTATAAAATATTAACAGAGTAAGGGGTGTTATTGTTCTTTTAGTATCCTTTTTATTAACTTGGAATTTTTAAAGATGAACAGGTCTATTGTTAAATTAAAACAATTCATATTCTCTTACTTGGCTTTCTCTGTTATAGAAATTTCTCCATGTGTTTCTTATATCCATTAATATATAATACCCGTTGTATATTTCATTAAAATATATATCAAACCTCCATAACTGACTTTCTCCTCCTCATAAATCCCTTTAAACAAAATATCTGCCAAGAATTAAAAGCATTTTAAAGTGGTTTACCATTATTACTATCACTTTATATGAATGAGTCTGCTGTGTCCCTACAGCTACCAGGTAACTCTTAAACCTTGGGATATGGGGCCCAAGGAGAAGGTAATCAGAGCTGTGAATGGGATCCTGATGTTTGAAGATCTAGGAGGACCCAGGACAACACAGAGGGTGCAGAGACCTGCAGTTGACTCATAGAGGACCCATTGAATTTGATATATTCAGGGGAATTGGGGGCAACTGCATAAGAGGCTCAGATTCTGTGGACTGAAAATACATTTTCCATGAGTTAATGGGTGAATAGGTGGCATGATGAATAAAAATAGGACAAGGAAGAGTATGGGGAAATAAATTATCGTAAGGCTATAAAATTAAAAACATGTGCCAATGTATCTTAGGAGCTGACAGTTGTATTAGTCAACCAAAGGGTGCTGATGCCAAATACAAGAAATCTGTTAGTCTTTATAAAGGATATTTATTTGGGGTAGATGCTTACAGTTGCCAGGCTACAAAGCATAAGTTTATTCCTTCAACAAAGTCTGTTGCCAAGTGTTGGAGCATGACAGCTGCCGAAGTTTGCCAGGGTTCAGTCTTCTTGGGTTTCTCTGTTCCCAGGGTTTGCCTCTCTCTGGGCTCAGGCTTGCTTTGTGCCACAAAGCCAGCTATAGACTATCAGGCAAATGGCTTGCTTCTCTTCCCAGGGACTTCTCTCTTTTCTCACAACCAAATTCCTCTGTATGCTACTTCCAAGTGCTCCAGCTCAAGTCTCTGCATCACAGCTCCAACGAAAAACTGCTCCAACACAGTCCTTTGCCATGTCTTTTATCTCTGAGACCTCACCCATCAAGGGATGGGGCTCAATGCCCTACTGACATGGCCCAGTCAATGTCCTAATCATAACTTAATCATTCCCAGATTAACAGACCAATTTACAAGCATAATTTAATGTCTATTTTTGGAACTCATAACTTCATCAAACTGCCAAGCTGCTACAACAAAGATTAGAGAGTGATAAATAATCCATGTTCTATAACTTTAGTTATAATAAGTATATGAAATATATAAAATATATACTATTTACAAATGAACTCAAAAGATATAGGTATACATTATGTTAGTGTGAATGTCTGAATGAGTAAATAAGCCTACAATGAATTTGATCCCACTGCCATGCTGGCCTACAGCCATCTTTGTTGAATCAGCTGCCTAAGGTGGAGGTGTGGCCTGAACCCAGGGCACTCAGTGTCATGAGAGAGACATCTAGGAGTTTCCCCAATTTAAAAGTTAGTTTGCTAGTATTATTTTTTATCCACTACAAATGGAATTGTCATTGAATTATCTCTAAATATGTACATTCATACATACATACCTAATAAGAAATAAAAGTTCTTTCAAGTGGTTCTGTTTAATTCTTCTGGGTGTTTTCACTGTGCATATCAATATGTATGGATGAATCCTTAGGGGGAGACTTGTAATGGATAAGAATCCCTCATGGATTATAAAATCCAATAAAACACACAGACCAACTCAAATATATTTATGGAGTTGTTTAGGATTATGGTTTTCTGTTGTACTTGATTAGTCAGTTCAAACAAAGCCCCTTGAGACTGGCTTGCCTAGTGGTCCCTTTCATAGAAGCGCTTCTTGAGAAACTACATATGAAAGAATAAAATAATTTTGATGTCTTTGACCATTTCAAATGTAAATATAAATTCAATTATAAAACCTTAATCAGTTCACTTTAACTTCCTTTCCATGTGCTAAAGTCCTTATGAAGAAAATATCTTCCCAGAGACAAGAATTTAAAGAAATGAGGCCTTATTATTAGAAGTATTAAGTTAAGATGAAATAGAGGGTTGTTTCAAAAGAAATTTTAAATGTACCTTAACTGACTGGCTATTTCCATGGAGACATACAATCAATTTAAAAGACTAGATTTATTATTGTGATAACAGCCATGCAAGAAAATTAGAAGTATTTATTACAAGAAAATTTAAAATACCTTTAGCTCTGTTCTTTTTACAGAAACCCTTCCCAATAAAATAACTAACAGGAATTAAAAAAAAAACAACATTTTACTATAATATTATTATAATAATTCCACAGAAAGAAACAGAGTTTCCTGAAGAAATTGCTTAATCAAGTGTGTGAAAATAAAAATTTGGAACTCATTGTACCATATATTAACAAAGTGCTCAAAGATGGTGAGATAACAGAAAAACACAAGAACAACTTTAAGTGACTCCAAGCAACGAAGTCAGGGGTAGTATGAGCATGAAAATAACCAAAGAGAGCAATAAAATAGGAATCTTTGTGTTCACACTGATACACATAAATAGTAAATGAAGGAGAAGGGAAAGCTCTTTCTTACAATAGAATGCCCACCAACTAATGTCGAGGCATGATTGAGTTTGAAAATCATATTTTGCAAACATTATGGTAATAACTTTCCCAGTCAAGAATTACCAAAGCACGCTAAAAATGCAGGGTAAAATTTGAGAAGTTCCAGGATATTCACACAGTCTCAAATGTGTCCCTACAAAATACTTATTCGTTATGGAAATGAAAAGATAACCCTATTAAGAAGCCTGCCAGACTAAACTTCATCCAAAGGATCATGTTGCCATCACCAGCAATAGGACAAATGGACACCATTCACTCCCTGAATATGATACGCAGGGGAGAACATAGCATCCTCAGTGGTATTCCTACCCAAGATACATATCTATGTCCAATCACATGGAAACATTAGAGCAGAGATTCTTAACCTTTTTTGTTGCATGGAACCCTTTGCCAGTTATGCAAAAACTATGGGCCTCTTACTAAGTCCACACTACACTGTATGTTATTTAATAAATATATCACACCCACACCAACATATCCTCATGGGAATAATGTGTTTTTGAATTCCAAAACAAGCTCATGGACCCTTTATAAGTATCCCTGCATTAAAGAAACCCATCTTGAGCCATATCCTTCATAAACATTAAATTTCTGAAAAACAGGGAAAGACATATACTGTCCCTGATTGAAAGATTCTGAAGAGACATGACAACTAAATGCAATATTCCATTGTGGACTGTGGCCTTTAGTTGTACTGGACATAACTGGAAAATTGGTGAACCCTGAATGGAGGTAAAACTTGAATGGATGGAAGTGATGTATCATGTTTTATTTATTTATTATTTATTTATTTATTTATTTTATTTTATTGTGGGTAAAAATCAAATTTTTCACAATTCCTTAAAACATTTGTTAAATGATATATAAATATATATGCATATATGTGCATATGCTTACAAAAATGTTTATATATATATATATATATTTTTTTTTTTTAAGGTGCTTACATTACGTAAATATTACATGGAAACTACAGGGATTCCCATGTTCCCCACCTCCCACACCTCCAACAACATCCCACACAAACATCTCCCACAAGTGTGGCTCATCACCCTAAATGGACCTACACATCCTGGGGCCTTGCCATCAACCACAGACCACAGTTCACATCGTAGACCACACTCTCTCCCACACAGTTCTGAATGGTGTGTGCTGATTTAAAATGGCCTACATCCGTCACCACAATGGCACTCAGGACAAACCCTAGTATTTCAACTGCACATTCCATCCCTGCCCAGAAAGTGTCCAGTGGCCACTGGCTCCACCTCACTGTTATAATTTCTTCCATTGCTAGAATCATCACATGTGTACAACAGAATACCATTAAGTCCACTCTAGTCCATAGTTCTTCCCCCAGTCCTGAAGGGGACTGGGATGGTGATGTCCACTCCACCTCCAAGTGAGAGAGAGGTTATATCCCATGGATATGGTGGGTGGGATGATCATTCCTGCAGACGCAGTCCCTCTCCATTCCCTGGGATGGCTGTTGCCCATCGTTGTCTCCTCGCCAGGTGACTTGGATGAGTCCATTGAGTTGTAGGGTAGGAGTTGCAGCTCCACTGAGATTCCACGCACACCTGACACATAGGTAGGCCAGAGGCTCCAGTCTAAAAACTCCAGCATCACATATAGGATTGAATAGAAGACACTGAGGGACCATGTGCAGGGAGGACTTAATTGAGTCCAACTCTGTCACTCTCAGGAGCACAGATTCGAAAATAGATCCCACTGATAAGGCATCAGTCTCTGGGGCTATCCCCCCTTATATAAGATCTGGGTGTCTCCAGAGACCTCAGGAGCCCCTCTGTGTGGGGTGATATGCATTTTGATGTTCTATGAGATCCTACTGAGGTCTGTATAAGCATTACCTCTGGGATGACCTCCCGACTCTCTTTGAAGTCTCTTTGCCACGTAAACTCATTTCTCTTTACCTTTTTCCCCTTTTATTCAAGGTCTTTTTCCAGTCATGTTGCCAGTTGGCACTTGGTATTAATCCGTTGTTGCCAGGGAGGCTCATCCCTGGGAGTCCTGTCCCACATTGGGGGGAAGGTAATGCATTCATATGCTGAGTTTGGCTTAGAGAGAGGCCACATTTGAGCAACAAGGAGGCTCTCAAGTGGCAACCCTTAGGCACTCAAAAACAGTAAGCTAAGTTTCAGTTACAAGAGCAAAGACTCATAAGGGTAGTCATCAACAACAAGAACTCATCAGTGGGCCATCCTCTTTTGACAGACACTGTCCCTGCACTCAGAAGACTGTTGCTGCTCCCTTGGAGAATGTGGCAGAGCTCTCCAGGCTAGGAATTCAGATTCCCTCATTTACTGAGTGATTGTCCACCCACCATGACTATGCCCCATCCTTTGATCATTTGAACAATTCTGTATATCTTTCATATATATTCAGATGAACTTACTCCCATGAATCCCCCCTCCTGGACACCCCCACCAATAATCCCCTGCAGCACCCATTGTAACCCTTCTGTGATCTAAATCTTCCATGAATATGTAGCCCATATAATAATCAAATACCCTAATAGGAAAAAGAAACAACAATGATAAGCTTACATGCAAGAGACAAACATAAGGAAACTCAGGAAAAAAAACAAAACATACAAACAATCAATCAAACAAAATCCAAAACAAAACAAAACAAAATATAATTAGCAGATTGGGACATTCAAAAAAATGGAAAAAAAAAAACAAAACAAAAGAAATGCCTTTAAAAAAATTTTTTTTCTTATTTTCTTTTTATCACTGAGTTATCAGATGTCCGGTGTGCCATGACACCTTCCCCCTCTCAATCCCCAGTGTCTCCCAAATTTTCATTTAATTTTCAAAGAGCTTTTAGGTCACAGCAAAGTCACAAACGGAATACCAGAGACTCCCAGATACCACACCCCCTTCCCTACCCCATATTAAAACCCTTTTTTTTTGTATGTTTGTATTGTTATAACTGATATACAGATAGCAAAATATAGCAACTAAACATTGTTAATGTTTTACAGTATAGTTTACAATTTAGATGATGTAGTTTAATAAGTTTTGATGATATTTACCATGTCCTGTGTCCATTACGGTAAGGTAATGAATACCCTTTCCCATGACCACTAAATATCCCAAAATATCTTAACTGTTCCTTCCTCCCAACCCCCCTAGGGCATATGACACTCCCCTGTCTTGACACACGGAATGTCAAGATTCATAGTTACATGCCCTGGGTATTTGAACCTGCCCTTCCTAATCTACCCACCTGTCAACACTGCACCATGAAACCCAGTAATATCATTACACATCTGTCCTATCCTTCAATATGCAACTATACTCTATCCCTTTACCATGATTATGTCCATATGGGTGATGGCTCAAAGCCTGCTCTTCTCTTTCTCTCCCTTCTTAACCTATCTTTCAGACAATGGTTCTCAAAGATTGCTCACTTTCCTCAGTTCAAATCAGTGAGGTCATAGACTGTTCATCCTTCAGTGCCTGGCTTGCTTCACTCAACATAAGGTCTTCAAGATTCATCCACGTTATTCCATGTGTTAGCACTTTATTCCTTCTTACAGGTGAGTAATATTCCATTGTATGTATGTACCACATTTTGCTTATCCATTCGTCTGTTGATGGGCACCAGGGCTGATTCAAACTTTTGGCAATGGTGAACAATGCCGCTATGAACATTGGTGTGCATATATCTGTTTGTGTCTTTGCTTTCAGTTCTTCTGGGTATATACCCAGCAGTGGAATTGCTGGATCATACGGAAGATCTATTGTTACATTTCTTAGGAACTGCCACACTGTCCTCCACAGTGGCTGGGCCATACCACAGTCCCACAAGCAGTGGATGAGGGTTCCTATTCCTCCACATCTTCTCCAACATTTAGTGTCTGCTGTTTTTTTAATAGCTGCCATTCTGATGGGTGTAAGATGGTATCTCATTGTAGTTTTGATTTGCATTTCCCTGATAGCAAGCGAGGTTGAGCGTTTTTTCATGTGCTTTTTAGCCATTTGTATTTCTTCCTTTGAGAAGTGTCTTTTCAGGTCACTTGCCCATTTTTTTAAACTGTTTGTTTGTCTTTTTATTTTCAAGTTGTAGGATTTCTTTATATATGCAGGATATTAGGCTTCTATCAGATATATGGTTGCCAAACATTTTCTTCCATTGTGTAGGCTGCCTTTTTATTTTCTTAATAACACCCTTTGAGGTGCAGAAGTTTTTAATTTTGATGAGATAAGATTTATCTACTTTTTCTCTTGCTGCTCATGCTTTGGCTGTGAAGTTCATTAAACTATTTCCTATTACAAGGTCCTGTAGATGCTTCCCTACATTATCTTCCAAGGTCTTTATCATTTTGGTTCTTATGTTTAGATCATTGATCCATCTTGAGTTGATTTTTGTATAAAGTGTGAGATGGCATTTTTCTCTCATTCTTTCGGATATGGATATCCAGTTCTCCAAGCACCACTTGTTAAAGAGGCCATTCTCTCCCAACTGAGTGTGCTTCGTGGCCTTGTCAAATATCAGATAACTGTTTATGTGAGGATCTATATCAGAACTCTCAATTCAGTTCCATTCGTCAGTAGGTCTATCCTTCTGCCAATACCATGTGGTTTTGATCACTGTAGCTTTGTAGAATGTTTTAAAGTCAGATCCTGTGATACCTCCAACTTCACTTTTCTTTTTCAATATATCTTTGGCAATTCGGGGCCTCTTGCCTCTCCAAATATATTTTGTGGTTAATTTTTCCAGTTCCTTAAAAAATATGGTGTTGAGTTTTATTGGGATTGCATTAAATCTGTATATTAGTTTGGGTAGGATAGACGTCTTGATGATGTTTAGTCTTCCTATCCATGAACAGGGAATATTTTTCCATTTATTTAAATCTTCTTTGATTACCTTTAACAGTGTTGTGTAGTTTTCTGTATATAAGTCCTTTACATCTTTAGTTAAATTTCTTCCTAGGTATTTGATTCTTTTAATTACTATTGTAAATGGTATTTTTTTCCCTGATTTCCACCACAGTTTACTCGTTACTGGTGTACAGAAATGCTACTGATTTTTGAGCATTGGTCATCTAGCCTGCAACATTACTGAACTCCTTTATAAGTTCTAGAAGCCTTGTTTTAGATTTCTTAGAGCTTTCTATGTATAGGATCATGTCATCTGCAAATAATGAAATTTTTACTTCTTCTTTTATGAATTGGATGCCTTTTATGTCCTTTTCTTGCCTCAGTGTTTGAGCAAGTACTTCTAAGACAATGTTAAATAGGAGTGGTGATAGTGGGCATCCTTGTCTAGTTCCCGATCTCTGAGGGAAGGCTTTTAGGATTTCACCATTGAAAATGATGTCAGCTTTGGGTTTTTCATAAATACCCTTTATCATATTCAGAAAGTTTCTATCTATTCCTATCTTTTGTAGTGTTTTTATGCAGAAAAAGTGCTATATTTTGTCAAATGCTTTTTCTGAATCTATAGAGATGATCATGTGATTTTTTTTTTCTTTCAAACTGTTTATGTGGTGTATTACATTGATGGATTTTCTTATATTGAACCATCCTTGCACACCCGGGATGAAACCCCCTTGGTCATGGTGTATAATCCTGTTGATATGTTGTTGAATGTGATTAGCAAATATTTTGTTCAGGATTTTCTCATGTAGGTTCATTAGAGAAATTGGTCTGTAATTTTCCTTTCTTGTGGTATCTTTATTTGGTTTTGGTATTAGGGTAATGTTGACATTATATAATGAGTTAGGCAATATTCCTTCTACTTCTATTTTTTGGAAGAGCTTAAGTAGAAGTAGTGTTAGCTCTTTCCGGAATGTTTGGTAGAATTCAGCTGTGAAGCCAACTGGTCCTGGGCTCTTCTTAGTTGGGAGGTTTTTGATGACTGAGTCTATCTCTTTAATTGTAATTGAACTGTTGAGTTCATCTATTTCTTCTTTCATCAATGTATGCTGTTTGTGATTTTCTAGAAACTTGTCCATTTCCTCTAAATTATCATTCTTGTTGGCATATAATTTTTCAAAGTATCCTCTTATGATACTCTTTATTTCTGTGTGGTCAGTAGTGATATCCCCTTGCTCATTCAATATTTTATGTATTTGATTCTCTTCTCTCTTTTTCTTTGTTAGTCTGGCTAAGGGTTTGTCAATTTCATTGATATTCTTGAAGAACCAGCTTTTGGTTTTGTTTATTGTTTCCAGTGCTTTATTATTCTCTATTTCATTTAGTTCTGCTCTAATCTTTGTTATTTCCTTCTTTCTACTTCCTTAGATTTAGTTTGTTGTTGTTTTTCCAATTCCTCCAAGTGTGCAGTTATGTCTTCAATTTTAGCTCTTTCTTCTTTTTTAATATATGAATTTATGGCTATGAACTTCCCTCTCAGGACTGCTTTTGCTGCATCCCATAGGTTTTGATATGTTGTGTTGTCCTTTTCATTAGTTTCAAAGTAGTTCCTGATTTCTTCTGAGATTTTCTCTTTGATCCTCTGTTTATCTAAGAGTGTGTTGTTTAACTTCCATATCCTGGTTCCTAACCTGTTTCTCTGGCCCTTTAGTGATTTCCAGCTTCATTCCGTTGTGGTCAGAGAAATTACTTTGTATGACCTCAATCTTTCTGAATTCATTGAGAGTTGTTCCTTGGCCTAGCATGTGGTCTGTTTTGGAGTATGTTCCATGTTCACTTGAGAAGAATGTAAATCTTGCTGTATATGTGTGTAGTGTTCTGTTTATGTCTATTATGTCCAGGTCTTCTAATGTATTGTTGAGTGCCTTTGTTTCTTTATTGATTGTCCATCTAGATGTTCTGTCTAATGATGATAGTGGTGTATTGAAGTCCCCTGCTATAATTGTAGAGGCACTTATTTCTCCTCTGAGTTTTTCCAGAGTTTGCCGCATGTATTTTGAGGCACCCTGATTAGGTGCCTAAATGTTGATGATTGTTCTCTCTTCTTGAGAGATTACTCCTTCTACTAATATGCAGTGTCAATCTTTGTCTCTTACAATAGTTTTGCATTTAAAGTCTATTTTGTCTGATATTAGAATAGCTACTCCTGCTCTTTTATGTCTATTGTTACCTTGTAAAATGTCTTTCCAGCCATTCACTTTCAGCCTCCTTGAATCCCTGAGTTGAAGGTGGGTTTCTTGTAGACAGCATATAGATGGACCATATTTTCTTATCCATTCTGCCAATCTGTGTCTCTTGATTGGTGAATTTAATCCATTAACTTTCAGTATTATTACTCATAACGAATTTCTTACTTCAGCCTTTTTTTTCTTTGGGTTAATGTATGTCATATGTTGTTTTGTTTCTCTTTTTGTCCTTTCAGTTGTTTTTAAACTCCCCTCCAACTCTCTCTCCCTAGTTTTTTTCTTTCAAATTGTAAAGATTCCTTTAGTTTTTCTTGAAGTGCAGGCTTCTTATTGACATATGCTCTTAATTTCTGTTTATCTGTGAATATTTTGAACTCTCCATCATTTTTGAGTGCCAGTTTTGCTGGATAGAGAATTCGTGGCTGGAAGTATTTTTCTTTTAGTATTTTGACTATGTCATACCACTGTCTTCTTGCCTCCATGGTTTCAGCTGAAAAATCAGCTCTTAATCTTATTATGCTTCCCTTGTATGTGATGGTTCTCTTTTCTCTTGCTGCCTTGAGTATTTTCTCTTTGTCTTGATCATTGGACATTTTGACAAGTATATGTCTTGGAGTTGGCCTCTTAAGATTTATACTATTTGGGGTATGCTGTGCTTCCTGGATCTGCACATCCATCTCTCTCAATAGGGTTGGGAAGTTTTCAGCCACTATTTCCTTCAACACTCCTTCTGTTCCCTTTCCCTTCTCTTTTCCTTCTGGGATGCCCATAGTGCATATGTTTGTGCATTTTGTGTTATCAGTTAATTCCGAGTCCATACTGGATTTTTTCTATCTTTCTGTCTATCTGTTCTACTATCTCTTTGATTTCGGCTGTATTGTCTTCCATATAACTAATTCTTTCCTCTGCCTGTTCAAATCTGCTGTTATGTGGATCCAGCGTCTTTTTCATATCTTGAATTGTGCCATTGTTCACCATCATATCTATTACCTTTTTAGGCATGTTTGCAATTTCTTCAGTATGTTATCCCAGTGTCTTTTTTATATCCTTCACTTCTTTAAGTTTGTTCATGAAATTTGTTTGGATAGCTTTGATTTGTTGTTCGATGTTCTGTTTCACTTCCTGGTTTTTAATTTGTTCATTTGACTGGTCCATGTTTTCCTGTTTCTCAGAGTCATTCATACTTTTTTGTTGCCCTCTGGTCATCATATTATCTTGATGGGCTTGTTCAGTTGATTAGCTTTTCTCTATGCTTTAGAGTTTTATTTAGCTGGTGGTTCTGCGTGTGTGTTAAATTTTCTCTTTGGCACTTTTTCTTCTTATTTTATTTCCTTGTTTCTTTCTATGTTCCCATTCTGTCCATGCTGTTGATCCGCACTGATAGATGTCCAAGCTTCTCATTCCATGCATGCACATCACAGACCCCCGGGCAGGACCCTGTCCACAATCTGCCTTGCTCTGGGTGCTTGCTGTGTATGCCCTCCTACACTAATGCCATTTTGGCCCGAGGCAACATTTTGGCAACATGCTTAGAAAGTTCAGAAAAAAATTTTCAGGAAAAAAAGAGAAAGGTTGGGTGATACAGAGCAAAGAATGTAAAATGTTAACTTTTTAACCATTATATGAGTGAACGGTAAATGGGTTTTCGTTTGTACCATCCTAGTCACTAAGGTTTTCATTAATTCTCACTAAGTTTAAAATTATTTCAAAATGAAAGTTAAAAAATGTAAGTGATTACTCCTTGCATAGACTACAACTGAACTAAATACTTGCCAATAGTTATACCTTAAATGTAATAAGGGATATTATCATTAATATTAAGTAGGTTAAGCCCCAGCCAATGAGAACCACAATAGCCTGTTACTAGGAGGAAGCCTGAGTTCCAGCAAACAGGAAGAGACATTGCTGGCCAGTGGGATCCTGGGCTGTTCTGTTTCCCAGCAAGTAAATAAAGGTGTAAGTGTCTTACTAGAGTTAAGTTCTGGCACCCCAAAGCTTAGGTTGGAAATTAGAAAATCATGGAGACTTCCACCACCCACCTTCCCTGAGGTTTAAAATGTGGGTCAAAATACAGCTCTAACCAACTGCCTTTGAGTGCCCATTTTACAAGGCACACACTGACAGTGACTCCCTTCACCACACTTATGGGGTCCCCCAAGATTGAAGCCCCCACCCAGTACAGTCTCCCAGCCAGGACCCAAGATCAAGCCATGGTCAAAGGACCCACCCTGGTAGTCTGAAATGGAGACTGAGATTGAACAGTCCAGATCAGTCTCCAAAGCAACCAGCAGGCTCCATGGCCAGGGGCAAGAGGGAGTTGCTCATTACTAGACTGGACCCTGGCTCTGGCAATGCAAGAGTTGGCTCTTGGCAATCTTGGGTAGTAAGAGAGACAGCAGGCTGAGCCAATGACTGCTTAGATCAGAGGGTTGTGGCTGCCCTGAACAATAGGGTATGCAATTGGTCTGATACTAGGCAGAAATTAAAAGTAAAAAATTGTAAGTAACCCATAGAAAAGAACATGCAGATTTCCTTCCAATATGCAAGACAGATTGTCCCTTTCTCCACCCCAGCTTTGCACTAGATGAGAAAGACAAGATAGAGGCTGTGAACTTATAAGCATGGATATAGATGAAGAGTGGGTGAGAATCCCACTGAAAGCAGAGCCCCAAAGAAAGCCTGTAGACTGAGCCCACCTCCCACTGCCCCTCCTTAGTTCCCAGAATTCTGGTGGCCAGGCTCACTACACCCAGCTAGGAGTGTGGAGAATGCTTTGGTGGAGATCTGAAGCCGCCCAAGGTAGAGGCCTCAGATCCATATGTTCCTCAGCCAGTGAACCCCCGGGAGCCCTGAGAGACACAGACCCCACCCAGGCACACAGAGCCCCACTGAGCTGTTCCCCTCAAGCACAGAGATGTGAAAGTGTGGCCAGGACCACCAGATATTTGAGGACAGACTCTGGCCTGAGAAGTGGAGAACAAAACTCTCACTAAAGAGAGGGAAGAAAGGAAACACTCACAGTCCTAAGCAGCCTATAGGTCTCTGCAGAACAGATCCTGAAGTTGACCCCTTCTCTATCTCTCCACTGTTCTCCCCACACCCCCACCCCAATGTAGCAATCAACATCATCGCATGGAGTCCCTGTCAGGTTCTCCACTTGTTCTTCCTGCTATATCCATTTCTCTTCATCACAGCCACTGTTCTCTCCGATTAAAATTGAACTCTTTACCCTCATGGCAGCATCTAACCTGACCCCTCTGGCCACCATTCATTCACTGCATTTAGGCTTTTCAGGCCTCTGGCTGATCCTCAAACACTCCGCTCTCACACCCCCTTTATAACCATCACCTGTCCCGTGCCTTCATCCTGCAGTGCTTATCTCCAGGTTGGTTCACTACCCAGGTGTCCCCTCTTTACAGAGGATTCCCTGATTTCTCTTCCCAAGACCTCTTTCCCATACTCATCAATCATTCCTTTCCCTGTGCATTCTATTTTTTAAGATTTATTTATTTCTCTACCCCCTCATTGTTTGCACTCATGACTCTATGTCCATTTGTTGTGTTCTCTCTGTGTCTGCTCATTTTTTCCCAAGGCACTGGGAACTGAACCCGGGACCTCTCATGTGGGAGAGAGGTGCCCAATTGAGCCACACCCACTCCCTGCTTGTCCCACTTGTGTTTCTCATTGCAAAACCCCTTTGTGTTGTCCTATTGCCTCATCCCATTGTATCAGCTGGCTGATGCCAGCCCTTTATGTCAGCTGTCTTGCTTGTGTTCTTTAGGAGAAGCCAGGAAGCAAAACTAGGGTGTCCCATGTGAGAGGCAAGTGCCCAACTGCTTGAGCCACATCCACTCTTCTCCCTGTGCATTCTTCTCCTTTACTTTATCCTCACATGGCCTCCTCTGTGTTGTTTTTGTTCCCTGTTAAGTATCTACCCACCTCCAAATATCAGCTCCACTAGGAAAGCAACATTCTCTCATCTTTACCATTCTATACCCTGAACCCAGCTCTATTTCAAGGAAAAATGATTTACCTTCTTTTGATATTTTTATCCCTTGTCTTATTTCCCCAACCAACATCCTCAAAGTGTCACTTCCTGCTTTTCTTCCATCGTCACTAATAATCTCCAGGTAGTGCTCATTGTCTATAGAGGGAGAGACATTTCTGTCTGAAACTACTAATTCTGTGGATGCCAGAACTTTCTTCAGGAGGGAAACCCCTGCTGCTCCCTCAGCTTTTCTGAAATGGGTGTCAAATTGTGAGGGACAGACATGAGGGGTGGGATGTAGAGATTTCTACAAATTGTCCAAGGTAGACTTATTCATGATCAGAAAGCTCTGAGTGCAGTGCATGACAGAGAAAGAAAATCATCTACATGTGAACTTGTCAATTTTATTTTTAGCTTTTCATATTTTTAAATATAAATATTAAATGATACACAGTTCTCTGTAAAAATACAGTTTATACCACTAAAAAATATATTTTAATATTTGAACTCATACATACTTAAAAACTAAAGTTGAATTTATTTAGTAGTTGTTTTTTTAATTTTTAATTTTATTTTATTTTATATTTTTTATTATGGGTAAAAATCAAACTTCTCACAATACATACAAACATTTGCAAAATGATATATAAATATATATGCATATATGTGTATTTGCTTACAAAAAAGTTATTTTTATATATATTTATATATACATATATTTTAAGAGGTGCTTAGAATACCCAAAATATTACACGGAACCCACTGGGATTCCCATGTTCCCCACCTCCCACACCTCCCACCACATCCCACACAAACATCTCCTACAGTGTGGCCCACCAACCTCAATGAACTTACATATCCTGGAGCCTTGCCACCAACCATAGACCACAGTTCACACTGTAGACCACACTCTCTCCCACTCAGTTCTTAGTGGTGTGTGCTGATTTAAAATGGCCTACATCCATTGCCACAACAGTACTCAGGACAACCCCCAACTCCCAAAGAAGCCACTGTATTTCAACTGCTCATCCCCTCCCTACCCCCAAAGTGTCAAGTGGCCACTGGCTCCACCTCATTGTTATAATTTCTTGCATTGCTAGAATCATCATATGTGAACAAGAGAATACCATCAAGTCCACTCTAGTCCATAGTTCTTCCCCCAAACCTGAGGGGACTGGGATGGTGATGTCCACTCCAACTCCAAGTGAGATAGGGCTTATATCCCATGGATATGGTGGGTGGGATGATCCTGCCTGCAGATGCAAGCCCTCTCCACTCCCTGGGATGGCCATTTCCCATCATTGTCTCCTCACCAGGTGACTTGGATGAGTCCATTGAGCTGTAGGGTAGGAGTTGCAGCTCCACCTAGATTTCATGCACACCTGGCACAGAGGTAGGCGGGAGGCTCCAGTCTCTGGAAATATACCTAAAAACTCCAGCATCACATATAGGTTTGAATAGAAGGGACTGGTGAACCATGTGCAGGGAGGACTTATTTGAGTCTAATTCTCTCACTCTCAGGAGCACAGATTCCAAAATAGAACCCACTGATAAGGCATCAGTCTCTGGGGCTATCCCCCCCTTATATAGGACCAGGGTGTCTCCGCAGCTCTCAGGAACCCCACTGAGTGGGGTGAAAGGCACTTAGATGTTCTATGAGTTCCTACTGAGGTGTACATAAGAGTTACCTCTGGGATGACTTCCCGGCTCTCTTTGAAGTCTCTTAGCCACTTGAACTCATTTGTCTTTACCATTTCCCGCTTTTATTCAAGGTCTTTTTCCAGTTGTGTTGCCAGTTGGCACTTGGGAAAAGTTTTCAATTAGCAATAATCGTGCCTCGGATAAACCTCATTGGCTACAATACTGCCACTGCGCAAAGCTGCAAGTTGGCACTTGGTACTAATCCCTCGTTGCCAGGGAGGCTCATCCCCGGGAGTCATGTCCCACGTTGGGGGGAAGGTAATGCAATCATATGCTGAGTTTGGCTTAGAGAGAGGCCACATTTGAGCAACAAGGAGGCTCTCAGGTGGCAACCCTTAGGCACCCCACAACTGCAGGCTAAGTCTCATTTACAAGAGCAAAGACTCACAAGGGTAGTCATCAATAAAAAAGAAAAAAATATCAGTGGGTCATCCTATTTTGACAGGCACTGTCCCTACACTCAGAGGACTATTGTTGCTCCCTTGGAGACTGTGGCAGAGCTTTTGTATAACTTTCATGTATATTCGGATAAACCAATCCCCACGAACCCCCCCCCAGACACCCCCCAATAATCCCCCACAGTACCCATTGTAACCCTTCTGTGATCCAAATCCTCCATGAACATTTAGTCCATAAAATAATCAAATACATTTACTAGGAAAAAGAAACAAGTGTGATAAGCATACATGCAAGAGACAAACATAAGGAAAGTCAGGGGGAAAAAAAAAAGAGAAAAGGAAAAAAAAACAAATCAAACAAAGAACAAAACAAAAATAAAATATAATTAGTGGATTGGGGCATTCAAAAAATGGGCAAAAAAGCAAAGGAAATGCCTTTAAATATATATATATATATATATATATTCATTTTTTTATCCTTTCTCTTTTCTTTTTTCCATAATTTCCTTCCCTTTATCACTGTGTTATCGGATGTCTGATGTGCCATGACACCTTCCTCATGTCAGTCCCCATTGTCTCCCAATTTTTCATTTAATTTTCAAAGAAATTTTACGTCACAGCAAAGTCACACACGGAGTGCCGAAGACTCCCAGATACCAAACCACCCCCGCTTCCCCAGCCCATATTAACTCACCCCCCCTTATTTTTGGTTGTTAGCATTGTTATAACTGTTATGCAGATAGCAAAATATAGCAACAAAACATTGTCAATGATTTACAGTAGAGTTTAAAATTTAGATGATACACTTTATAATTTTGATGATATTTACCATGTCATGTGTCCATTACTGTAAGGTAATGAAAAACCTTCCCCATGACCACCAAACATCCCATTAGATCTTGACTGTTCCCTTCTCCCCAGCCCCCAGGTCCCATGATACCCCAAACTCCCAACCCATGGAATGTCAAGATTCACAGTTATATGCCCTGGGGATTTGAACCAGCCCTTCCTAATCCACCCCCCCCCCCCCAGTGCTGCACCACCAAACCCAGGAACACCACCACTCATCGGCCCCATCCCCCAACATGCAACCACACTCTATCCCTTTACCATAGATTATGTCCATATGGGTGATGGCTCAAAGCCTGCTCTTCTCTTACTCTCATTTGTTAACCTATCTTTCAGACAATAGTTCTCAGAGGCTGCTCACATTCCTCAGTTCAGATCAGTGAGGTCATATACTGTTCATCCTTCAGTGCCTGGCTTGCTTCACTCAACATAAGGTATTCAAGATTCATCCACGTTATTTCATGTGTTAGCACTTTGTTCCTTCTTACAGCTGAGTAATATTCCATTGTATGTATGTACCACATTTTGCTTATCCATTCGTCTGTTGATGGGCACCGGGGATGATTCCAACTTTTGGCAATGGTGAACAATGCCGCTATGAACATTGGTGTGCATATATCTGTTTGTATTTTTGTTTTCAGTTCTTCTGGGTATATACCAAGCAGTGGAATTGCTGGATCATACGGAAGATCTATTGCTAGTTTTCTGAGGAACCGCCAAACTGTCCTCCACAGTGGCTGGACCATACAGCAGTCCCACCAGCAGTGGATGAGGATTCCTATTCCTCCACATCCTCTCCAACATTTAGTGTCTCCTGTTTTTTCAATAGCTGCCATTCTGATGGTTGTAAGATGGTATCTCATTGTAGTTTTGATTTGCATGTCCTTGATGGCAAGTGATATTGAGCATTTTTTCATGTGCTTTTTAGCCATTTGTATTTCTTCCTTGGAGAAGTGTCTTTTCAGGTCATTGGCCATTTTTTATATGGGTTGTTTGTCCTTTTATTTTCGAGGTGAAGGATTTCTTTATATATATGCAGGATATTAGGATCCTATCAGATATATGGTTGCCGAATATTTTTTCCCATTGGGTAGGTTGCTTTTTTATTTTCTTAATAACATCCTTAGAGGTGCAGAAGTTTTTAATTTTGAGGAGATCCCATTTATCAATTTTTTCTCTTGCTGCTCGTGTTTGGCAGTGAAGTTCATGAAACCATTTCCAATACAAGGTCCTGTAGATGCTTCCCTACATTATCTTCCAAGGTTTTTATGATTTGGGCTCTTATATTTAGATCTTTGATCCATCTTGAGTTGATTTTTGTATAAGGTGTGAGATGGTATTCTTCTTTCATTCTTTTGGATATGGATACCAGTTCTCCAAGCACCACTTGTTAAAGAGGCCACTCTCTCCCAACTGAGTGGGTTTCGTGGCCTTGTCAAATATCAGATGACTGTATATGCGAGGATCTATATCAGAACTCTCAATCCGGTTCCATTGGTCAGTAGGTCTATCCTTGTGCCAATACCACGCAGTTTTGATCACTGTAGCTTTGTGGTATGTTTTAAAGTCATGTAATGTGATACCTCCAACTTCATTTTTCTTTTTCAATATACCTTTGGCAATTCGGGGCCCCTTGCCTCTCCAAATATATTTTGTGGTTACTTTTTCCAGTTCCTTAAAAAATATATTGTTGACTTTTATTGGGATTACATTAAATCTGTAGATTAGTTTGGGTAGGATAGACATCTTGTTGTTTAGTCTTCCCATTCATGAACAGGGAATATTTTTCCATTTATTTAAGTCTTCTTTGATTTCCTTTAACAGTGTTGTGTAGTTTTCTGTATATAAGTCCTTTACATCTTTAGTTAAATTTATTCCTAGGTATTTGATTCTTTTGTTTACTATTGTAAATGGTATTTTTTTCCTGATATCCTCCTCAGTTTGCTGGTTATTGGTGTACAGAAATGCTACTGATTTTTGAGCGTTGATCTTATAGCATGCAACATTACTGAAATCCTTTATAAGTTCTACAAGCCTTGTTGTCGATTTCTCAGGGCTTTCTATGTATAGGATCATGTCATCTGCAAGTAATGAAATTTTTACTTTTTCTTTTCCAATCTGGATGCCTTTTATGTCCTTTTTTTGTCTCAGTGCTCGTGCAAGTACTTCTAAGACAATGTTAAATAGGAGTGGTGATAGTGGGCATCCTAGTCTTGTTCCCAATCACAGAGGGAAGGCTTTTAGGATTTCACCGTTGAAAATGATGTTAGCTTTGGGTTTTTCATATATACCCTTTATCATTTTCAGAAAGTTTCCATCTATTCCTATCTTTTGTAGTGTTTTTATGAGGAAAGAGTGCTGTATTTTGTCAATCGCTTTTTCTGCATCTATAGAGATGATCATGTGATTATTTTCTTTCAGTCTGTTTATGTGGTGGATTACATTGATTGATTTTCTTATATTGAACCATCCTTGCATGCCTGGGATGAAACCCACTTGGTCATGGTGTATAATCCTGTTGATAGGTTGTTGAATGCGATTAGCAAGTATTTTGTTAAGGGTTTTAGCATCTAGCTTCATTAGAGAAATTGGTCTGAAATTTTCCTTTCTTGTGGTATCTTTATTTGGTTTTGGTATTAGGGTAATGTTGGCATCATAGAATGAGTTAGGTAATATTCCTTCTACTTCTATTTTTTGGAAGAGCTTAAGTAGAATTGGTGTTAGCTCTTTCCGGAAAGTTTGGTAGAATTCAGCTGTGGAGCCATCTGGTCCTGAACTCTTCTTAGTTGGGAGGTTTTTAATGACTGAGTCTATCTCTTTACTTGTAATTGGGCTGTTGAGTTCATCTATTTCTTCTTTCATCAATGT